>JAKRSK010005268.1:0-377500 GCA_029891615.1 Natrix natrix natrix | reverse complement strand
TCCAAGGCACCTGAGGACAGAACAAGAAGCAATGGGTGGAAACTAATCAAGGAGAGAAGCAACTTAGAACTGAGGAGAAACTTCTTGACAGTTAGAACAATTAATCAGTGGAACAGCTTGCCTCCAGAAGTTGTGAATGCCCCAACACTGGAAGTCTTTAAGAAGATGTTGGATAGCCATTTATCTGGAACGATATATGGTTTCCTGCCTAGGCAGGGGGTTGGACTAGAAGACCTCCAAGGTCCCTTCCAACTCTACTATTGTATTGTAAGAAAGTCCAGTTGTCCTTTGATAAAGCACCTTTGGGACAACCATGACCTGGATGACTAAGAATCTCCACAAACACAGAGGACCAAGTAAAGAGATTTTAATTACAAACAACCAGGAAGGGCCAGTATTAAAGTTTTTTGATGGCTGCATATTTCTTTTCTTTTTCTTTTAAAATGCACTAATGAGCTCCAGTATTAAGATAGTTTTCTCCATCTTCGTAACCTTGAGATATTTTGGATACTGCCTTCATTTTCTCCTGTCAGGCCAACCCCGAAGAGATGCTCTAATTCCATCCATCTTTTATAAGCTTTATTTACCTCTGTTTCCTCACAGCCCGTTCTTCTTTCACAGCTCATCTGTCTGGAACCCGCTCTGCATATCAGACATTAATACAAACGAAAGAGTCCAGAGATATTCCATGAGAAGAGTCCTCTACTCTGTCAGGCCTGCAGCCATCTTTCCTTTTGCGTCTTTGGCTTGCCAAAGACTTTTTATTATTCCACTATGCATTTTCTATTGTGGGAAAATGGGAAGGGGAGGGATTGTACAGAGTTAGATGCTATGTAGCCATAACAAAATTCTTTCTAGAAAGCCAAGGCCATCCTTTGTCTTTGCAGCTCTGCACCTGACCGGAACTGGATGGGTGGAAGCTGCCAGTGTGGCAGTGGGAGATTTGACCATGGGATGGGCTTGTGGGTGTGGGGGCAAGATCTTGAACTTTCAACTGGGTGGGGAAAACTGGGAAGCTTTCAGATTCGGGTTTTCCCTGATGTGCCAACATGGCTCTCTTAATAAATTGGAACTTTGAGCAATCCTTTGTCTTGGACTCTGATTTACTTTCGGGTGCTGTTTGGAACCCTGATACACTCCTCTGCTTGCAACAGAATACCTTTTGCCACAAGACTTGAAATTGTGGGCTTAGACAAGTTAGAACTTCACCGTCTTCAATCTGACCTAAGCATAGTGCATACAATTATCTGCCAACCTGGAGCTGATTTTTTTAAAAACTGCAAGCAACAGGTTTTTTTGTACATGCCACAGCCTGTAAAGTAGGCCAAAAAAAAAAAAAAGCATGTATGACCTTTCCAAGCAACGTTATATAAAGCGCACTCATATCCTAATGATGAAATACACGTTTTGCATAAAATCGTGCTGTTTTGTTCTCTGCTCTATCAAGGTGATTGATTTTAGTCACTTTCTTTTTCTTTCTTTTCAAAAAAGAAAGTCGGCAACCCCTGACTTTAATTTTGTCATGCATTCAGGTATCATTTTCACAATCAAATATAAATTTTATTTTTTGCAAGGCCCCGTAAATATCATCTGACAATGATCAGGCATGATCTGCAGGGCCAAAAGGAAAATGGAGGATTGTAGACTTTGAAAAACTTGCATTTTGGTTCATTGTAAAGTCTTCAAAAGTCTTTGATGCATTTGTCAAGGAATTGCACAGCAGCTGTCCAGAAGAAGCCAGGGCCACCAGCAGAAACATGTAGTCTTTTGAATAAATACATTTATCATTTAAACTTACAGCATTAAAACACAAGAGAGTCAGGGTTGGAATGGAATAGAATAGAACAATGAAAAATGGAATGGAATGGAATGGAATAGAATAGAATAGAACAAAGAAAAATGGAGTGGAATGGAATGGAATGGAATAGAATAGAACAAAGAAAAGTGGAATGGAACGGAATGGAATAGAATAGGATAGAATAGAATAGAACAGAACAGAATAGAACAGAATAGAATAGAACAAAGAAAAATGGAATGGAATAGAATAGAATAGAAAATATGGAACAGAATAGAATAGAATAGAATAGAATAGAATAGAATAGAATAGAATAGAATAGAATAGAATAGAATAGAATAGAATAGAATAATAACTTTATTGTCACTTTGAATGTACACTAATCGGCATACATTAAAATGAAATTTCATTGCATATAGCTCTCACAGGATATCCATTTTCAATATACACTATATAAACATGACAAAATAAATAAATAAATACAAAATTTTGTATATACCCACATATATTCTATGACATAGAGAAACAACACAGTCTAGTTCAGATGTACTCATGTACAAGGCAAGAGAAACTAATCTTACGAGTTTACTGAATGGATGGTCTCGGACAGTGATGGCGAACCATTTTTGGCTCGCGTGCCACAAGTGGGGGGAGCGCCGGGGGGTCGTGTGCGGGCGTGCCGCACTCATAATGCAAAGCGCAACCCCCCCCCCATTTTTACATTTTTTTTGCCCTCCCCAGGCTCCAGGGGCTTTATAGGAGCCTGGAGAGGGCGAAAATAGCCTCCCCCGACCCCCCCGGAGGCTTCAGGGACTGTCCGGAGGCTTCCCTGAAGCCTTCTGAGCGCTTAAAACCACACTCCGAGCAAACCGGAAGTGACTTCCGGTTTGCTCGGAGGGTGGTTTTAAGCGTTCAGAAGGCTTCAGGGACAGACCCTGAAGCCTCTGGGGGGGGAGGCTCTTTTCGCCCTCCCCAGGCTCCTATAAAGCTTCTGGAGCCTGGGGAAGGCAAAAAATAGCTTTTAAAAAGGTGAACTCAGCTGGCCAGCGCGCGTATACGTCTCACGTGCACTGTGCACTGACAAATGGCTCCGCGTGCCACTTGTGGCACACGTGCCATAGGTTTGCCATCACGGGTCTAGGAAATAAAGTCGTTACAGAATCTGGTAGTCCTGCTACAAAACCTCCTCCCAAAGGGGAGTAATACAAACAGACTATGAAGTGGGTGTGGGGTGTCTGTAACAATATTTTGAGCTCTAAGCACATAGCGCTTATAATCAGTATCCTGAATAAAGGGAAGTGAACTTCATATAATCTTCTCCGTTGTCCTCACCACTCTCTGTAGGGACTTTCTATCTGAGGCACTGTGGCCACCAAACCAAACAGGGATGTGGTTTGTTAAAACACTGTCAATCATGCCTCTGTAAAAAGTGGCCAGGAGAAAGATGTGCTCTCCTCATCAGACACAGGAAATTCAGATGCTGCTTTGTTACAATTATGTGCTTTGGCCCACTGCACAATTGACTGCTCCAGCTACTAAATTTAATACCCTAACATAGTTCCAGAGCAAACAGATGCAAAACGGTTTTCTTTTTTTTTCTTCTTTCTTCCGTTCTCTCTCTCCTCATTCGCAAAGTCGAAAAGCTGTTCGTTTAGTAATGCCAAATAAAAATTTCCAAATTGTACATCTATAAAAGAACATCTTTGCACCAAGGCACTTGCAAAATATGCGGTGGGGAAGGGGAAAACAGTTTTGATGCTGGAGGTTTTTAAAATATCTGGAAATGACATTTATTAGAAGCCAACACTTGTACATCAACGGCATAAAGGACTGCCTCTTCATCGCGGCACCTTTTTATGATAGACCTAATTTCATGGAAAATCCTTTTGATTCTTTGCAAAACACCTGCTGAACTTCAAGATATACGGTTACTGCTTGCGCCGAGACAGATGTAGCTTAATCACATAATACTGCTGTTGACTTTCTCGCGCCTTGCGATAAATGAAATGAAGGTGCTATCCGGGTAGGTTTAAATTTTGCTCCAATTTGTACTCCATTCCGTGAATGGAAGAGTGCATCTGGAACAAAACAAAACAAACAAAACAAGCTCATCAAATTTGCAGATGACACCAAGCTGGCAGGAATAGCCAACACTCCGGAAGATAGGCTCAAGATACAGAAGGATCTTGACAGACTTGAACATTGGGCATTATCTAATAAAATGAAATTCAATGGTGAAAAGAGTAAGGTTCTACATTTAGGCAAGAAAAACCAAATGCACAGTACAGTATAGGTGGTACCTTCCTCAATAATAGTAACTGTGAGAGGGATCTTGGAATCCTAGTAGACAATCGTTTAAATAGGAGCCAGCCGTGTGCAGCAGCTGCCAAAAAAGCCAACACAGTTCTAGGCTGCATAAACAGGGGGATAGAATCAAGATCACATTGTGTTAATACCACTTTACAATGCCTTGGTAAGGCCACACTTGGAATACTGCATTTATTTTGATCACCACGATATAAAAAAAATATTGACACTCTGGAAAGAGCAGAGAAGAGCAACAAAGATGATTAGGGGACTGGAGGCTAAAGCATATGAAGAACGGTTGCATTTTATAAGTGATAAAACATGATCGTAGTCATCATAAATGCATTCATCATGAATCATAAGATATAACCCTTCATGATAGTCATAGGGCACTGAACAAGCACTCAACATAAATCATACTAGGAAACTAAATCAAACAATATAAATCGTAAAGATACAAGGAACAAAGTTAGAGTCCTAAGTAGAAAAGGAAATAGGCAATAGCAGTGGTGAGATTCAGCCAGTTCGCACCACTTCAGGAGAACTGGTTGCTGTCTTTCGGAGCAGTTTGGTGAACTGGTTGCTGGAAGAAATCATTAGGGCAGAGAACCGGTTGTTAAATTATTTGAATCCCACCACTGGATAATAGGAAGGATGAAAGGAATAATAGTAATACAGCCTTACTAAATAATTTGACAGTGTTGTGGGAATTTGTTGTTTAGTAGAGTGATGACATATGGGAGGAAAAAAACTGTCCTTGGGTCTAGTTGTTCTGAGGGTAGAAGGTAGAAAGTTGCCAGTTTGCTGGCTCAGGGATTCTGGAAACTGAAGTCCATTCATCTTAGAATTCCTAAGGTTGAGGAGCAATGCTTTAGATGTTTCAGGTTCTCCCCAGATAAAGAGATGGGCCCTGCAGAAGAACATCTTCACAGCTTTCTCATCCATTTGATACAATCTCCCTCCAGAGATCAGGTAGTCCCTAAATTCCTGGCTTTTAGAAGGCAACATTATTGGAAAAAGTTATCCTTTCCTGGTTGACTTTCCTTTCAACCCTTATAGGTGGGATGCTTGGCACTAATTTGTTTTTCTTTTCTTTTGCTTTTCTGTATTTTTTCCCCCTTTGAATAGTATCCTTGGATTACCTTTAGGGTATGTATTTTTTGTTTATTGATTTATTCATGCAATTTATCCACTGCCTGAATCTCGAAGGACTCTCGGCAGTTTTTCAGATATTAAAATAGCAAGAAGAATAAAAGTGCTTTTTAAAAACCCCATCAAAACAAAGCTGTAAGAAATAATATCAAACAGTAAGATCTACTTTTTCTCTGTCTCTGTCTCTCATTTCTCTGTGTGTGTCTATGTCTCTGTCTCTCTCATCTATCTATCTATCTATCTATCTATCTGTCTGTCTGTCTGTCTGTCTGTCTGTCTGTCTGTCTGTCTGTCTATCTATCCATCCATCCATCCATCCATCCATCCATCCATCCATCCATCCATCCATCCATCCATCTCTATCTATCTATCTATCTATCTATCTATCTATCCATCTATCTATCTATCTATCTATCTATCTACACATCCATCCATCCATCCATTCATCCATATCTGTCTGTCTGTCTATCTGTCCGTCCATCCATCCATCCATCCATCCATCCATTCATGTATCACAGAGAGGAGGGGATCAAGCTATTCTCCAAAGCATCTGAAGGCCAGACAAGAAATAATGGATGGAAACTGAACAAGGGGAGATTCAACCTGGAATTAAGGAGAAATTTTCTAACAATGAGAACAATCAACCAGTGGAACAGAAGTTGCCTTCAGAAGTTGTGGGAGCTTCATCACTGGAGGCTTTCAAGAAGAGATTGGACTGCCATTTGTCAGAAATGGTGTAGGGCCTCTGGTTTGAGGAGGAGGTTAGGACTAGATGATCTACAAGGTCCTTTCCAACTCTGATTCTCTTGCTGTCTCTCTCTTTCTCTCTTCCTCTCTCTGTCTGTCTCTTTCTCTTTCTCTGTCTCTGCCTCCCTCCCTCCCTCCCTCCCTCCCTCCCCCCCCCTCTCTCTCTCTCTCTCCTATCTACCTGTCTGTCTATCTCCCTCCCCACTCCTCTTTTTCTAACTATCAACTATATATCTATTGCTTGGGTGTTTCATAGAGGGCCATACATAAAATAATAATCGGGATCGTATTCTGCCCCATACATCCCTACGACCCATCCGCTCGCACAGAGAGGGACTTCTCCAGGTGCCGTCCACCAGACAGTGCCATGGGGCGGCGCCTAGGAGCAGAGCCTTCTCTGTGGCGGGCCCAGCCCTGTGGAATGACCTCCCCCCGGATATTAGGACCACTACTGACCTCCGCTCCTTCCGTGTCAAGCTCAAGACCCACCTTTTCCAAATAGCTGGCCTGGCTCAACCATAACTTCGTAACGCTCCTGATGGGTTTTTTAATTTAGTAATTTTATTTAAGGGGATTTTAAATTGTGTTTTTAATTGTCTTTCACTTATAAGTCAACTCTCCTCCATGCACATATGTATATGTCTCTGTTCTTTTTGTATATATGTTTGTCTTATGTGTATTTTTATCCGTTTTGATTGTACGCCGCCCCGAGTCCTTCGGGAGAGGGTTGCGGCTAATCAAATAAAATTATTATTATTATTATTATTATTATTATTATTATTATTATTATTATTATTATTATTAATACTGAAATACAAAATGAGGCATTACTCCCTAATGATTTCCAGTTATGCTCCTATGTATAATAATGACCCTTTTATTTTCGTTTTGCAGATAAGCCAAGTGCTTGAGAAAGAGGAAGAATGGAAAAGAAAAGAAAACAATGACATCTGATGAATATTTATATCAATGGCTACCTAGCATTTTAGTAACAATCTTCAGAACTAGTTTTCTTTCTTTTTTTTAACAGTTTGGAATTAATTATCAAGTTGAGTTTAATTGCATTTTTCTAAATTACAATTAAAAAGTACATAATGAATTAGCTAGAAAGGAAGCTGGGTAGCCTGTGGAGTCCAAGGGTTGTATGAAATTCCATTTTTCATGCTTCATAAGCCCAGGAGGGTGGGGAGACAGAAGGAGGAGGGATAGAGAAACATAAAAATAATTGCTTCCATGTCTCCTAATAATCATATTAAATTGGTGTTTTTTTCATTACCACTTTGTGCAACTGGATCAGTGTTTCCCAAAAATGACAGCTTTAAAATGTGTGGACTTGGATTCCCAGCATGCTTTCTGGGAGTTGAAGTCCATATATTTTAAAGGTACCAAGCTTGAGAAAAACATGTCTAGATATTATCATCTTAACCATTGTCTATCCACTGCAGGGTAGAATGGAGTGGAATGGAACAGAATGGAAGGGAAGGGATGGGATGGAAATTAGAATAGAATGGAATGGAATGGAGTGGAGTGGAGTGGAGTGGAGTAGAGTGTAGAGTGTAGAGTGTAGAATGGAATATGGAATGGAATGGAATAGAATATGGAATGGAATGGAATGGAATGAAAGGGAAAGCTTTCAGTGTACAAAAAAGCTATAAGTGATAAATCATGAACATAGTCATCATAAAAATGCATTCATCATAAATCATAAGATACAACATTTAGTGATAGTTATAGGATACTAAATAAGCAATCAACATAAATCATATTAGGAAACTAAGTAAAACAATATAAATCATAAAGATACAAGCAACAATCTTATAGTGATAAGTAGAAGCATATGCAACAAAGGCATATTCTGTTTGTGTCCAATCATACTTGGCCAATAAAGAATTCTATTCTATTCTATTCTATTCTATTCTATTCTATTCTATTCTATTCTATTCTATTCCATTCCATTCCATTCCATTCCCTTCCATTCCATTCCATTCCATTCCATTCTAGAAAATGAGGTAGATAATAGGAAAGATGAAAAGAATAATAGTAATGCAGCCTTACTAAATAGTTTGGCAGTGTTGTGCGAATTTGTGGTTTAGCGGAGTGATGGCAGGTGGGGAAAAACTGTCCTTGTGTCTAGTTGTTCTTGGGTGCAATGCTCTATAACCGTGACGGTGGATCTATGGCACGCATGCTACATGTGGTGTGTGGAGCCATTTGTTAGGGCACGCGAGGCGTTGCCCTGCCAGCTCCAGTGTGCATAGGTGTGCTGGCCAGCTGACTTCACCCTTCTTTTAAGGCCATTTTTCACCCTCCAGAAAGAGTGAAAAACAGCCCTATGGGCAAACCGGAAGTTCGGGAACAGAATTCCGCTTTGCCCATAGGGCCATTTTTCACGCTCCAGAGGCTTCAGGGGGTGGGGGAGGTTGTTTTCATCGTCTCCAGTCTCCTAGAAAGCCTCTGGAGCCTGGGGAGGGCGAAAAACAGGTCCATTGCATGCCAAAAGCAGGGGGATGGCAGGGGTTGCACATGCATGTACAGAGGGGGTGTCATGTGCATAGCATTATGGGTGTGGGCACGCCCGCGCATGCCCCCCCTGTGTTCCCCTGCTTTTGGCACGCGATGGGCAAAAGGTTAGTCATCACTGCTCTCTAACATCATTTTAAGGGTAGAAGTTGAAACAATGTATGTCCAGGATGTGAGGGGTCTGAATGAATGAATGAATGATGGGGGGGTGGGGGATGAAGGCCTCTTCTGCATGTTTCCAACTAATATAGTCCTGAACTTCCTGTTGCCAATTGGGCCTGCTATTCTTGCTGATGTCATTGATCCATCAATGGTCCACCTGCCCTCAGTTCTTCTAGCCATGTGACCAGCCTATTCCCATCGCAACTCTTTTGCTCTTTTAATGGCATCGTATACTTTCTTTTATTCCTTAACCCTTGTGCAGGTCTTTCTATCTTGTCTTGCAATGCCGAGCATGTATCTTTCCACATCTCTTTGTGCCACCCATAGCTGTTCTGACAATAAACAGGCTCCTCATCACAAAAAACCCTTCTTGACTTGCCTCTTGTGAATTAATGGCATTCACCCACCCAAAAGTCCAGGCAATAGTCCTTCAAGGAGTTAACTGCAGCAACAGACCTTTATCAGTTCCTTGCTATAATTGCCAGGCCAGGAGCTCACAGCTGCAAATTAAGTTCTGGCAAGCAGACTTTGAGGCACAAAACACGACCAGCCAAATCTTCAGAAATCCAAACTGTTGTCTCCTACAACCACCACTCCCCTTTCCTTCTATTTATTCCCCAGCCAGAGAAGAGTCATTCAGCGTCCATGTGTGCCTTGCTTCCCGGATCGACTCCTTGTCCTCAGTTGTTCTCCTCTCCTAACAGCTCTGCGCATATGTGCATCTGGAACACGCCCCAGCTGTTCTTCCTCCCCACCTATCTCAGCTTCCAAAGGCAGCTTCCTCTCCCGTGGCTGGGAAATGTTGAATTGCCCTGGCTCTATCTCTGCATCTGACACAGGGCATCCATCAGAGCCTTACCCAGACTCCAGAATTAGGTTCCTCCCCAACCTCCTCGTTAGCCGAGTCTCCCTCCAGCTTCACTGGCAGTTGGCAGTCCACAACAATAGCTTTTGTATTGATTGTCAAGTTATTGTCCATGTTTCACTGGCATGTGTTAGAGCGGGTAGCACACACGGATCAAAAACTTTTATTTTCAGGCATAGAGGGAGGTTGCTCTTGGAAAATTACATTTAACAACAAAACTACATGGAAACCCCAAACTGGTTATCGATGTTGGAGATGTTTGTGCACCCGAATTTTATTAATTTAGGGAAAGTAATTACTTATAAGGAGATACTAAATGAAAGAGGTGAACTAAAATCTAGAAGATAATTACATGAGGAAGGAATAGAACTGGAATGGTGGGCTTACTTACAAGTCAGTGCAGTTGAGGCCAGAATTATTTCTACTAGGGATCACAAAAGAAAAACATGGCAAAGGTGGACTACATTTAATGCTGCATATCTTAACAGCGGCAAGATTGGTTTTTGCACAGAAATGGAAAAATAAAGAGGCTCCCTCCGAACAAGAAATAATAAATAAGATATTGACATGGGCAGAAATGGGTAGATTGACTCTAGAGCTCAAAGACGAGGGTGAGACGGAATATCACGAAATCTGGGACAAATGGTACCGATGGTTAGAAATAATAATAATAATAATAATAATAATAATAATAATAATAATAATAATAAATATTTATTTCTTAGCCGCACCCTCTCCCGAAGGACTCGGGGCGGCGTACAACAAAACATAGGAAATAAATATATCGACATACATATAACAAAACATATACCAAGACATATATACGACATATACAAGGAGGAGGTGAACTGATAGATAAAAACAAGTAAAAACACAATGTTTAAAAACCCCTAAATAAATTGAATGCAATTAAAATACCCCAAATAAAAAACCCGTCAGGAGCGATATAGTTGGATCAAAGTTGAGCCAGGCCAGCAACTTGAAAAAGGTGGGTCTTGAGCTTTACACGAAAGGAGCGGAGGTCAGAGGTATTCCTAATAGGGGGAAATACCGGGACAGAAAAACACACACAAGTTAAGAATTGGAAAATATGGTATTAAGAAGGTGTGATAGGTAGGAATTGGGTATGTATTTATATGATTAGTAATTATATAAAAGAAAGGATCAACGGGCAGGTCATCTGACTAACTACACATCCTTCTTTAATGGATATAAAATGTAATCGTTGTAAGAACCAATCACCATATGGAAATATTTATGCCAGAAATGTCGCACTATGTCCAATGTTTATCTAATTAAAAAATGGTTTTTTTTTTAAAAAAAAAAGAAAAGTTAGGTTTAGTTTACCGAATGCCTGATTATTTTCTAGATATACTTTGGCTTAAATGTAACATCTTAAGTTTTGGGTTGCATTGGACGAGACAAGGCTGCCCGTTATCACCATAACTTTTAGTCTTAACGTTAGAAGTTTTAAATAGAAATGTCAGAGAAGGAATGAAAATCAAAAAGGGAAGAATACAAGTTACAAGCATTCGCAGATGACTTGGTCTTCACTCATAGAGGATCCATTAGAAACATCACCTAAATTGATAGAAAGAATAGAAGAATATGGAAGAGTAGCAGGATTAAAAATAAATAAAGACCAAACAAAGATCTTCACAAAGAATATGTCAACAATTATTATTTGTATGGTTTTTAATTTAGTACCTGTACACCGCCCCGAGTCCCTTTGGGGAGAGGGGGCGGTCTAGAAATCAAATCAAATCAAATATAAATAAATAAATAAATAATAAACAAGACAAAAAGAAGAGTTGGCAGAAACCTTGGAGATGCAAGCTGCGAACAAGGTTAAATATTTGGGGATATATTTAACAGCAAGATGCAGTGCTCTTAAAGACAACAACTACTATAAACTCAAACAACAGATCGCGATGGACCTGAAGAAATGGGAAAATCTACAACTTTCGATGATAGGGAGAATATCTACAATTAAAATGAACATTCTACCTAGAATTTTATATCTGTTCCAGACGATTCCAATTAGACTAGGGAAGGAATATTTTGATGACTTAAATAAAATAGTGTTGAAGTACATATGGCAGGGGGGAAAAGCAAGAATAAAACTAAAATTGCTACAAGATGCAAGAACAAAAGGAGGATTGGGCCTGCCCAATTGGGAACTACATCACCAGGCAGCAAGTTTGATGTGGGTTAAAGAATGGATAAAACTAAGGAATACCAGATTATTGACTCTTGAAGGACATGATCTATTGTTGGGATGGCCTGCCTTTTTATGGTACAAGGGAACTAAAACACAGGTGTATTTTAGAAGACATTACCTTCGGGAGGCTTTGCTACTAAATTGGGAGAAGATTAAAAAACAATATTATTTAAAAATTCCAGTCTGGCTATCAACTATTGAAGCCTTTTCATACGCAATAATATACAAAAAGGAACAAACAGTTAGATATGGTGAAATATTGAATGCAGAGGGCGAACTTAAATCTATGCAAGAACTGGAAAAGGAAGGTATAAAGATGAACTGGTTTTCATATGTGCAAATACAATCTAGATATGACAAGGATTGTAAAGAGGAAGGTTTTTATGATAAAATGACTGAGTTAGATAAAATTTTGATGGGTACTTTTGATGAAAAAGTAATTTAAAAACTTCATGGACACTTACTAGAGGTTAAGTTAGAAGAAGAACAAGTTAAAGGAACTATGATAGCTTGGGGGGGGGGGAATTTTGGGCATGGGATTGAATTAGAGAAGTGGCAGAAATTATGGTCCCAAAATTACAAAATGACAATGTCAACAGCATATAAAGAAAATTTGTATAAGATGTTTTACAGGTGGCATCTACCCCCGACGGGAATAGCAAGAATGTTCAAGAATAAATCAGAAAAGTGTTGGAAATGTCATCAGACACCGGGCTCATATTACCATATATGGTGGACTTGTGCAGAAGTTAAAAGATATTGGACTAAGATCCACATGTGGTTGGATAAAATGACACAAAAGCCTATAGACTTTAAACCAGAGACTTTTTATTGGAATTATACCAGAAATATATAATAGAGACTTGAAATATTTGATTGTAAATGTTTTAACAGCAGCTGGAATTGTATTTGCAAAAAATTGGAAAAATGAGAAAATACCAACGCAGGAGGAAACTATTCAAAAAATTATGGAATGTGAGGAAATGAGTAAATTGACATTTTAAATTAGAGAACAAGATGATGAACAATTTTACAAGGTTTGGGATTTGTTTTATCAATGGTTAGATAAAAAATCATGGTAATGGAAAAAGTGGAAGAACTTTTTATATTTTAAGAATAATAGAATGATATATGCAATACTATGAGGATTTATCACTGTTAAACAGATTAGAACGATGTAATGGAATGATGTATGTATGATTTCAATATATAGAATGTTTTGTTTAAAACGTAGGAATAATAATTGGAGTTGAACTATTGATACAAAATGATGTTGTATGTATGGATTTAATATTTAGAATTATCTTGTTTAAAATTAAGGAATAATAATGACAGTTGGAAAATTGACGTATAACAATAATGTACTTATGTTTATCTAATGAACAATTTGTGATTAGATATATAATTGTAAGTGGTGACCATGGAAAGGACGCACAAAATCTTGTAACCAAACGACACGCTATATGAAATGGAAGAAGGTTGTGGGGAGAGATGTGAACTATTACTTAACAGAATAACAGAATAACAACAGCACAACAGCGTAACAGCATATCAGACTTGGAAGTCTTCTAGTCCAAGACCTTGGTCAAACAGGAGATCCTTTACCCGTGATGGCAAATCAGTGGCATGCAGAGCCATCTCTCCAGGCATGCCAGTTGTCAGCACATTGCTCTTCTTCAGGTTCTGTCTGGTCTTTCGTGCATGTGCATGCCAGAAACTGAAAAATTATCTTCCTGGCACATGCATGCACACTGGGCAGCTGCTCTTCTGGTTTCTGGCATGTGTGCGTGTGCGTGCGTGCACTTCCATTTTGGCACTCAGTGCCGAAAAGGTTCACCAACACTGCCCTATACCATTCCAGACAAGTGGCTGTCCAGTCTCTTCTTAAAAGCCTCCTGTGATGGAGCTCCCACAACGTCTGGAGGCCAGCTGTTCCACTGGTTGATTGTCCTCACTGTTAGAAAGTTTCTCCTTCATTCCAGGCTGCTTCTCTCCTTGATTAGTTCCCATCCATTGCTTCTTGTCCTGCCTTGAGGTGCTTTGGAGAATGGAGCACTTGGAGATCAACCTCGAAGTGCTTCAATGACCCTCTTAAAGGATGAAAATGACCAGCTGTCGGCAAGGAATATAAAATCCTTCCATTCCCCACTATCCTGTCAGAGCTGAAGAAGCTTCTTGGATGAGAAGTGAACAAGAAAGTCCAGTTGCCTCCTGAAAAAAGCACCTTTGGGACAACCATGGCCTGGATGACTTAGAATCTCTGCAGACTTTGGAAAATAGGTTGACCTCCTCCTCTTCTTTGTGGCAACCCCTCATACCGTGGAAAACTGCTAGTCTGTGGTGAAATCTAAAAAAAAAAAATTCCTACCAGTTCTGTGGCTTGTTGGGGGGCCATGTGACTGGGTGGGTGTGTCTATGTAGTCATGTGACTGGGGGGGTCAACATACAGAAACTCACTTTAACTATGTTCTGCTGGAGCAGGAGGTTGGACTAGATGACCTCCAGGTCCCTTCCAGCCCTGGATTGCTGTGCTCTTTCAAGGTATCCTCTGAAGATGCATCTAGTGCCAGGTTTGTGGTCCTTCCTCCCTCTCCTTTTTCCCTCCCTCCCTTCTTTCTTTCTTTCTTTCTTTCTTTCTTTCTTTCTTTCTTTCTTTCTTTCTTTCTTTCTTTTTTCTTTCTTTCATAGCACCACCACCACCACCACCGTGCCATTTTTGGCCTAGCAGGTTCCAGGGAAGCCTCCTGGGAGCAAAAACAGATCCCAAATACTAAAAAAAAAGTTTTAAAAAGTCCTACCATCGCGCAGCACAGCTAATCATTGGAATTTCTTTTGACTTTTGTTAAGTATTTTTTACTACCGTTTCGGGCGAACTGGCCCAAAACTGGTAGGATTTCACCCCTGCCCTTAGTCCTCCTCATTAAACTTGACACACCCAGTTCCTGCAACCGTTCTTCATATGTTTTAGTCTCCAGTCCCCTAATCATCTTTGTTGCTCTTCTCTCCACTCTTTCTAGAGTCTCCACATCTTTTGATAGTGTAGTGACCAAAACTCAATGCAGGATTCCAAGTATGGTCTTAATTTAATTCATTAATTTAATCACACATGTAAATAATCCAAAATTGCATCAGGAACCAAGAGAGGAAGCCAGTTTCTTTTTCTAATTTTCTCCAAAAAATGGAGAAAGGACAAAAGAAGTGAAGCACTCATATTCCTGTTCACTTTGTCCTTTCCTTTACATTAGAACAAGAGTCAAGCCTTCCTTAAAAAAAAAATCAGTATGTATCTAATGTGCCCATTTGTGTTCGTCAAATCTTTATTTGGCATGCCATTTTCTTTCACATAATGCAACTTCTCTATTTTGTTGTCTCTATTGGTAGATTTGTATGCATTTCTTGCCTCCTAGGCTCCTTGATTTGTGTTACAGTTGCCACATCGCCACATTCGAAGAAGTGGAAAGGCTCCCCAATATGTATCTTTCAGTTTCTGGACTGATTTCAAAAGTGTAAAATGGCTTATTGGACTTGAAAATGCACACTGAATGGGTTTCCTTTTGTGCTAATCCAGAGGAAAGAGTGAGATGTGAAACAAAGGAGGGAATTTGGGGGAGGGGGAAGGACTGTCAACATCATATCCATTTGGTTAAGCTCACTTTTCTACAAAGCCTGTGGTATGATCTAAGCCAGGGGTGTCTAAACTTGGGAACTTTAAGATTTGTGGACTTCAACTCCCAGAATTCCCCAGCCAGCTGGGGAATTCTGGGAGTTGAAGTCCACAAGTCTTAAAGTTCCCAAGTTTGGACACCCCTGATCTAAGCACAGTACACAAAATTGTCTGCTACAACGTCTTACCTGCCAATGGCTTGTTCAGCTACAACCACAATAATTCACGGGCAAATAATCGATACAACCTCAAGGCAAACCGCTCCAAACTCAACTGCAGAAAATGCGACTTCAGCAACAGAGTGGTCAATGCCTGGAATGCCCTACCTGACTCCGTTGTTACATCCTCTAACCCCCACAGCTTCAACCTCAAACTGTCTACCATGGACCTCACCCCATTCCTAAGAGGTCCGTAAAGGGGACGTGCATAAGCGCACCAGCGTACCTTCCGTCCCTGTCCTATTGTCCCATTTATTTGTATTCATTTATTTCATTCATGTCCATGTTTATACTTTAACTGTTATCTTGTACATGTTTGACAAACTAATAAAATACGAATACCAAAATACTAAATGTGATGGAATATTTGATGGAAACTAATCAAAGAGAGAAGCAACCTAGAACTAAGGAGAAATTTCCTGACAGTGAGAACAATTAATCAGTGGAACAACTTGACTCTAGAAATTGCGAGTCCTTCATCACTGGAGGCTTTTAAGATGAAACTGGACATCCACTTGCCTGGAATGGTATAGGGTTTCCTGCTTGAGAAGGGGGCTGGACTAGAAGACCTTCAATGTTCCTTCCAACTCAGTTATTCTATTATAAGATGCATATGATATATAGACAGGCAAGATAGAAGATGGATGGATGGATGGATGGACATACAGATTAATCTTGAAATATCTTGTCTTCACATGTTTTGGATGCTTCACCATTGGAGGATTTCAAGAAGGGATTGGACAACCATCTGACGAGGATGATATGTGGTCTCCTGCTCAAGTAGGGGGATGGATGGATGGAATGATGGATGAGCAGACAAACGGATGGACATGCAGATTAAAATTTGGAACATTTTGTTTTCAGAAGTCATTTTGGATGCTCCACTATTGGAGGCTTTCAAGAAGAGATTGGACAATGATTTGACTGGGATGGTATGGGGTCTCCTGCTTGAACTGGGGATTGGACTAGAAGTTCTTTAAGGTCCCTTCCAACTCAATTTGTCTGTTAATTAGTGGAACAGCTTGAATCTTGAAGTTGTGTGTGCTCTATCACTGGAGGTTTTAAAGAAGAGATTGGATAGACATTTGTCTGACATGGGATAGGGTCCATTTGAGCTGGGGTTTGACTAGAATTTGGCCATTCCACTCTATGGAGATGCCATGCTATCAGCCCCCTCTACCGCAAAGATCCCACAGGAGAAGAGCAGTCTGGACAACTGTGGGATCTGGCAGGGTGAGAGCTGTGAACCATAAACACAAAGCTTTTGCTGTGAGCCTTAGCTTTCCTCATTTAATCTTTACAGGCTCGGGGTATTTGCTGATATTCTGCCTTAGTTATGTCCCCCTCTTTCTACTTTTTATACTTATCTTTTTTGTCTTTCAATTTGTCAGAGAGTTCTTTATGCAGCCATGCTGGTTTCTTTTGGGAGATTTTATTTTTCTTATTCATTGGTATTGTGGTGGACTGGGCTTTTGTAATCTCATTTTTCAAAATTTCCCAAGCTTCTTGAGTTGTTTTCCCCTTGAGGAAGCTCATCCATGGAATTCTTTCCAAGCTCTCTCTAAGTTTATTGAAATTAGCTCTCTTAAAGTCCAAGACTCTAGTTTGATTTTGTTCTACTACTTGTGTTTGCATAATGTTGAATTCCAATATTGAATGGTCACTTGCCCCTAGGGTTCCTATGGCTTCAACACCTTCCATCATTTCCTCTCTGTTAGTGAGAATTAAGTCCTATATGGCTGATCCCCTTGTTTCCTTCTCTACTTTTGGGGTAACAAAGTTGTCTGCTAGGTTTGGGAGTCTTGGTGGACAACCATTTAAATATGAGCCAACTGGGTGCAGCAGCTGGCAAAAAAGCCAACAAAGTTCTAGGCTGCATAAACAGAGGGATAGAATCAAGATCACGTGAAGTGTTAATACAACTTTATAATGCCTTGGTAAGGCTACACTTGGAATACTGCATTCAGTTCTGGTCGCCACAATGTAGAAAAGATGTGGAGACTCTAGAAAGAGTGCAGAGAAGAGCAACAAAGATGATTAGGGGACTGGAGGCTAAAACATATGAAGAATGGTTGCAGGAACTAGGTATGTCTAGCTTAAGAGAAAGAAGGACTAGGGGAGACATGATAGCAGTGTTCCAATATCTCAGGGGTTGCCACAAAGAAGAGGGAGTCAAACTATTCTCTAAGGGACCTGAGTGTAGAACAAGAAGGAATGGGTGGAAAATAATCAAGGAGAGAAGCAACTTAGAACTGAGGAGAAATTTCCTGACAGTTAGAACAATTAATCAGTGGAACAGCTTGCCTTCAGTTGAGATGTTGTGAATGCCCCAACACTGGAAGTCTTTAAGAAGGTGTTGGATAACCATTTGTCTGAAATGGTATAAGGTTTCCTGCCTAGGCAGGGGGTTGGACTAGAAGACCTCCAAGGTCCCTTCCAACTCTGCTATTGTTTTATTGTATTGTTTTAGAAGACTTCCAAGGTCCCTTCTGTTAAAGGTTTTCCCAAAAGCTAACTCATTGATGTTAATCTGCATAAACTGTCTAGTTTGAAACCCAGTGAGAAGACAAGCCTACTAATGAACCAAGTTATTTTGTCAGATCCTCAGTTAATAGACTATTGTTTAAATCCAGTTCAGATAGTTCGCTCGATGTGCTCTGTAAATTGAGACCAGGTTTATTCAATAACTACCAAAGCTTCTTAAATCCTCATCTTCTGAAACAGGTTGGTGTCTTCTGAAGACTTATAATTGGAGGGCGTGAAAAAAAAATCACTATTTTCCAATGGGCTTCTGAATAAAGTCGGTATCTACATTTCTGCAGATGCTTTCCAAAGTAGAAATGTAGCTCCAATGTTTCTTGAAAAAATAGTATGTGTCAGGCCTGCAGAGGTTCCTTTAAGAATCTTTGGCCTGCCACACTTTCTTATAATTTCCTATGTGTTTCAATAGTGTAGTAGTTGGGAGGGGGGAATAGAAAGGAGTAGGATTGCGGAATGTATTGTTATCATTCTTTTATAGAAGCCAAGGTCATCTTTTGTCTCCGCACCTCGACACCTGACCGGAAGCAGAGGGGGGTGGATGCCAGCGTGGAAGATGATGATTGGAACATGTGATGGATTATGGGGTGTGGGGATAGATCATGAACTTTCAACTGGGTGGAATTCCAAGAAGAAAATCAGTGTTGGAATTCCATAGACGTGCTAACTTGCCTGTACGAATAAATTGGACCTTTAAGGATAAATTTGCCTTGGACAATGATTTAATTCTGCATGGTATTTAGAACGCTAACAGTATGCTTCTGTACAACTTTACAACATGAAGGAGCTAAGAAGGTTGAGAATTGACTATAAATGGAGACACATGTCACTAGAATGAATCTGAAGAATATATATATTTTTCTTCAAAACTGGGTTATGGTCTGAGCTCTAACTTTTCAGAGAGAAGAAAGTGTTAAACAAAAGTCAGAGGTTTTTTTTTGTCTATTCCTTTTCAACTATCTGAAGTTGGACGCTGGCAAAGTTGAGTCCAAGTGACAATCAATAAAGCCAATCATGTACAATCAACACTTATGTGGATTTAGATCACGTGACTCCTGAGCTTAAAAGAGAGCTCAATTATTCCCCAGGCCCCATTGAGGACTTTACTTACAGGAGATTTCACCGAAGTGGCTTTGCAAAGGATTTTTCTCCTGTCCTTTGTACTGAGTGATGCAAAATTGCCGATAAATCATCACTAAAGACCAAAAAGAGAACAAATGGTCAAGGGGGATAGGTCAGAAGCAGGAGATGGCTGAGATCCTTAAGTGGATGGAAAGTTCTTTCTTTTTTCTTTCTTTCCTTCCTTTTCTTGCTTTCTTTCTTTCCTTTGTTCTTTCTTTTTATTTTTTTATTCCTTCATTTTCTTCCTTTTCTCACTTCCTTCCTTTTTCCTTCCTTCCTTCCTTTCTTTTTTTCCTCCTTCCCCGTCTAACCCTCCTCTCTCTCTCACTCTGTTCCTTCCTTCCTTTTCTTTCTTCCTTTTCTTCCTTTGCTATTTTTCCTTCCTTCCTTCTTTCCCTTCCCTTCCCTTCCCCTCCCTTCTTTTCTTCTTCCTCTTCCTGTCTAGTCTCTTCTTAAAAGCCTCCAATTTTGGAGCACCCCCAACCTTTGAAGGCAAGTCATTCCACTGGTTAATTGTTCCCACTGTTAGGAAGTTTCTCCTTAGTTCTGGGTTGGTTCTCTCCTAGATTTGTTTCCATCCAGTGCTTCTTGTCCTGCCTTCAGGTCCTTTGGAGAATAGTTTGACCCCCTCATCTTTATAGGAGACCCTCATATATTGGAAGACTGCTATCATGTCTCCCCTAGTCCTTCTTTTCACTAGACTAGACATACCCAATTTCAGCAATCTGGCTGAGGCTTCAGAGTAGCCATAAGGCAGAAGATGGGACTGGGGTGGGAGGAGATAGATAGCTGGGGGTTGTAGTCAAAACAAAAAGTTTTCTGTGGGAACCAAGGACCTTTTAACAGGTGGCTGCGAAGAGGAGGAGTAGAGTAACCAAGCAACTAGTCACACCTCTATTGAACAATGTGACTGATGACTTTGGGGAAGGGGAAGCTTCCCCTTTTTAATTAGGTGACAACTGCAGGAACTTTCAGAGTTGGTTTTCACCAGTTGTGCCAATACCATGTACCCAATAAATTGCTTTGAGGAATATGCCTGCCTCGGAGTTCTGCTTTCTATGGATTCATTACTTGGAATACTGGCAGTCTCAATGGCCTTTAAAAAAAAAAAATAGAAAATGAATGGAAACCAGAACTATTTCAATTGGGCGTACTAGATGATAAAATGTGTAAAAAAATCTCAGTATTTAACACTACATATATTAACTGCAACAAGAATAGTATTCGCTCAAAATTGGAAGCAGAACAAGATCCCTCCAGATGCAGTGATAATAAGAAAGATACTTGAGTTTGCAGAGATGGATAGGTTGACCACGGAATTGAAGGCTGGAGAAGAATCGGAGTACTATAAATGTGGAATAGATGGTATAAATTGTTGGACGATAGACGTGAGATACTGCATAAGAACTAAGTATTACTTACGACAAATATGATAACACTGCATAAATCTGTAAACATTAATATATTTTAAGTGATTATATGATCTATTGTACAATATAGAATATATTAGAGAATATAGAAATAGAGCTTATGTAAATATGAATGATATCAACGATACTGATATGAACTCACTGTAATGAGTGGAAATTTGTATTTTGTTCTTTAATGTGTAAAGAAAGCTTAATAAAAATTATTTTTAAAAAAGAAACAAAAATGGTAACCAAAACTGGTGCAGTAGAGCAGGAAAGCTGAAGATACCTTTAATAGTATCAAACATCAACACCTGTCTACTCAATGTTCTTGGGAAGGACTAAATAGTTAGACAAAAATGGCAACTCCAGGCTAATCATGAAGCTGACTCATTAACGGTCCAGCAATTCTGGATAAAGTATCCAAGCCGCATGCTTTATTTTATGCAATGGAAAAGGGAAATGGGCTCCTTGAGTGATTAATTTTCTATATCAGCTTTTTCAATAACTCCAGAATGTTGCCATATCTCTCCAAGGATGTTGGCTTCCGTGGTAGGCCTGAAATATTAAGGAGAAAAAGCCATTAAATATTCCTTTTACGTACCCCCTCTTTCTCTTTTATATCCAAATTATTAGAACGATGAATGCCAGGCATAGGAAGGAATAATGAGTTTGAGAAAGCGAAAATGAAACTCGCAAAAAACAAAAAGAAATCTCAGCCAGCCAGAAAAGTCCTCCGAGAAGTGGGAACAAAGGGGGAAAAGGATGAAAAGAGAATATCTGGAATAAATGAAAAAGGAGGAAGAGGAAGAAGAGGAGAGGGGAGGAGGAGGAGGAGGAGGAGGAGGAGGAGGAGGAGGAGGAGGAGAGGAGGAGGAGGAGGAGGAGGAAGAAGAGGAGGAGGAGGAGGAGGAGGAGGAGGACAACAAAGAAGAAGAGGAAGAAAAGGAGAGGAGGAGGAGGAGCAGGAGGAACAGGAGGAGGAAGAAGACAAAGAAAAAGAGGAAGAAGAAGAAGAGGAGGAGGAAGAAGACGACAAAGAAGAAGAAGAGAAGAGCAGGAGGAGGAGGAAGAAGCAGAAGAAGAAGAGGAGGAGGAGCAGGAGGAACAGGAGGAGGAAGAAGACAAAGAAGAAGAGGAAGAGGAGGAGGAGGAGGAAGACAAAGAAGAAGAAGACGATGACAAAGTCCATGTTTTGAATAGAGAGGACCACTGGTTTGAAGGAGAGGTCAAAGAGGCCATCTATGTCCAAATTGAACAGCCATCTCTCAACAGAAGAGAAGGGATATGACATCTTCTATCTCAAGAAGAAGAAGAAGAAGAAGAAGAAGAAGAAGAAGAAGAAGAAGAAGAAGAAGAAGAAGAAGAAGAAGAAGAAGAAGAAGAAGAAGAAGAAGAAGAAGAAGAAGAAGAAGAAGAAAAGCAAATGAGTTGCCCATTAAAAATATTGTGCCTGTGTTTGCAAAATTTGGTTTTAGCCATATATTCAATGAACCAACACTAGCAGGTTTTATCTTCTCCAGATCATTGCTCCCAGAAAGTGGGTTGTATGATTAAATCTCTATGAAAAAAAAAATATGAGAAAAGTATTTTGAGTCAGGAACAGATTGTTGTAGACTACAGAATAGGGAATTTGAAATATCTCACCTTGCAGAATTTTTGTTGTGGGGAAGATAGGAAGGTGTGCCTGTCATCTTGAGTTATTTGTAATAGGGGTAGCTAGCTAGGTAGGTAGCTAGGTAGCTAGTGTTCTGAGCAGTGGTGTGTTCCGGATTCCGGTGCAACTGGTACGGTGCAACAGGGCCAGGTGCCCACCACGTCCACATGCGCAGCATGCACGCCGCACGCACATGCGTACCTACCACCTGCGACGCTCCAGCTGCTCGGCGGAGCATTGCACAGGCGCCGTACGCTCTGTGAGCATGTGCAAATGCCCCGATTGGCTCAAATAGTGGTAAGGAGAGCAGGCAGGTGGTTGAGTCCTCCGGAGCACTGTACCGGAAAGGTACCTGATGTTCCCAGCAGGCACCAGTACTCCCGTACCAGGGCGTACTGGTCATATCCCATCACTGGTTCTGAGCCAGGCTTCCTTAAAAAGCAAGACGCAGAGTCTTGGATCTGAGAAAACCTCTTTTATTTACGCAACTGTGAATTCCTTTCATTCAGAGTCAGCCAGGCTTGGCAAACAGTCTTTCAGAGGAATGTTTATCCACACGAACCTTATCTCGCTTGGAGAGCTGCCAGATAACTAGTTTCCAAACGCAGGGCAAGGCAACACTTGGATCACAGTCTCTTATAGTCACAAACAGAACTTTCCACTCTTGAAATAACTGAATGAACAAATTGTTTCCTGCAAAAGCCCCCTCCCCCTTCACTCCTCTTTTGTTTCCTCTGGGAGAGGCCAATCACCTCCAAGGTGTGGCTTTACTCCTAACTCAACCCTGCTTTCTTAGTTGTTCTTGTCTTCGGGCACCTCTGCGCATGCGCACCCTGGGAGCAGGCTCCAGCTGTTCCTCTGCCTCACTGCTGTCTAGCTCCCTCTCTACCTGTGATGCAGAGTCTTCGTCTGAGTTTCCCTCAGCCCCCAGGACTGGCCCGTGTTCCTCCCTAACCTCCTGACTGTATGACTCTGCCAGCCACCAGCAGGCCATAACAGGTAGGTAGGTAGATATCAATAATAAAAAGGAAATTGCGCAATAAAAATCCAGCTGATCAGTCTCATGTACAGCAAATGGATCCATTTCAATCTGAATTGCTTTCGTCCAGGTTTGCTCATAAATCTGCCCCTTTTTGGTTTTGTGTCATTCACAAAGAACTTATCAAAAGGTTGCTTTTAAAAATGTGTGCAATTTGCATTTAAATGCACCCTGCAAGCAACCTTCCTCTTTCGGTATTTTTCTTTCTGCATTTCTAAAAGCCGTTTTCTTTCAATGGCGCTCTTTTTTTTTTCCCTCCTGAACTGTGCGCAAATATTCAGGAGCTGTAAAAAGCCAGCAGATAAATAAGTCCTGATTCATGTTTGAACTCCCAACTTTGTACTAACTTCCTTGGGCAATAAAAAAGAGGAGAGGTTGCAGTTTCAATAAGCGAAAAGGTGAATGAACTAGAATGTATAAATTTACATGAACATCTACTTTAAAAAAAAAAATCCTGCCGGATAGAAATACCAATTGTTACATCTACTAACCAAAAGATCATTGTTAGTGTTGCGGCTCAAATATTGGAATTCCTGTATCATATCAACCCTAGTCCTTCTTTGTTTGGACCAGGCCTGTTATGGTGAACCTATGACACGCATGCCACAAGTGACATGCAAAGCCCTCTCTTCGGGCATGCCAGTCATCACCCCAGCCCAGCTCCGATGCACAAGCGCATGTGCCTCCTGCCAGCCAGGTGGTCTTTGGGTCTCTGCCACACATACATGGGGCTCATGCAGGGGCCGTTCATGCACATGTGTAGGGGTGAAGTACATGCACAGAAGGGGGGTGCATGCATTGCATTTTGGGGCCTCACGCAGCACCCCCGTTTTCGCTTCCAGGTTGGTGCAGGAGGCCTTCCAGGCCCAAAATTGGGGCACCCCCCATGCATGGGGGGATTGAGGCATGGGGGAGGAGTCACACATGCAATACATTATGGCTGTGGGTGCGCACACTTGCTTTTGGCACATAACAACAAAAAGGTTAGCGCCACTGGACTAGGCTATGATGCCAACCTTATCAGCAACAAGGAAAAACTAAGTGAATACTGAAGGAATCCAGATGCCCTGCGGAGATAATATCAAGAACGTGGATGAAGACAATCAAATACACTTTTTTGGATGGGGGAGCAGGAGAAAGGTTGGGTAGGGGAGCAGGGGAAGATTGCATAGATGCATCCATGAATTCACAAGGGGTCAAACGTGACTTGAAGGAACTTAAGTAACTTCCCTTGCATCCTGAAAGGACACGTTACAAAGATCGCTTGGAGATGGAAGAAACATTTAACTTAATTTACCAGCTTCCCTGCATGGATTGACTTGTGTAGGACAGACAGAGAGGAAGCTAACCACCAGATTGCAAGAACATGAGCAGGTGGTTAGATGAGGAAATCCCAAATCATTGGTAGACACACATTGCAATGAACGAGAATATCTATTCAATTTTGAAGCTACTTAGACTGTTGGCCAGGCAGGGACAAAAAGAGCTGGGGAAATTATTGAAGCCTGGGAAATGAGCCCCTTCTCAGTCCACAGGAATTCTGATCGACCACCACCTTTTCAGGCCTTTAGGAGCTGAGGGCACAGCAGCACAACAATCAACAACTTCATAGCTGGCCCTCAACACCCCAATTATATACTAAAAGTCACATACAACCAGGCACCACATAAACACTATGCATAGAACAATCCAGTGCACACATTATGGAAGGAGAAATGTTCCCTGAGGATGGGCTTCAGCCTGAGGCTCCAACTGAAGAAGCTTGGGAAATGGTGAAAAGTGAGATTATAAAAGCCAAGACTAGCACAATACCAATGAAGAAGAAGAAAACCAGTTCTCAAAAGAAACGATTAGATAACCGTTTGTCTGAAGTGATGTAGGCAGGACAGTAGTTTCCTGCCTAAGCAGGGTGTTGGACTAGAAGACCTCCAAGGTCCCTTCCAGCTCTGTTATTCTAAATTCTAACTGAGTCCAAAAGCCCAGAAGGCTAAACCTCTGGTCCCAGTGACCATCCCAGATTGGATCCTGCAATATTAGAGACCTCCTGGAGCTTTCTCCGACTTTCCTCCAAATCTTCTCAAAAGCTTCAGATCTTCTTTGCCCACATTTTCTAGCTGAAAGCTAATCTTGTCCATTAGGCAGTCAATTTTTCTACCTGCCGATATAGTTGAAGCGATCCTTCCAAACGCACTGAAGTCAACGTTTATTGAAAGAGGATTTGATGTCTCCTGCAATTGCTTTCTCTCTTCCTATATATATCTTGCTGCATCACTGAGAGAGAGAGAGAGAGTTTTAAAAAGTATTTTTGATTGTTCTTACTAGAAAGGTGTCCCCCCCACACACACAGTTTCTTAAAGAATAGAAAGCCCTATTTAATAATTTACAGAGAGGTTCTAGCTAAACCTATCTGTGTTTTAAGCAATCAATTTCACACCAATTTGAGTCTGTATAAGAGTGCGGGCAAGCATGTGTACATATTCCAAGCAATTAACTGAGCAAAAGCCAATCATTCCACCGGCATTTAAAATGGAGCATCCATTTTCATAGTGTAAGAAATCGGACTGATGCTTTGGATCTCCAAGACCCTCTTCACACTAACCCAGTTAAGAGATTTAATCCTCTTAGCCAATAACCTAGTTCTTACAGCACGACATCGTACTTTAACAATTGTCAGTAAGAGAGACAAAGAAGTCCGATAGTGGATGTTGCAATAAAATAGAGGCAGCAGAAGAAAAGAGAAAGAATCAGAGAAAATCACAAAATATGATGTCCTGCAAATAGAAATAGAGTGACTGTGGAAAAAGTAAGCAAAGATAATGCCAATCGTGATGGGAACCTTGGGTGCAATTCCAAAATATCTAGTAAAGGTATAGGTTTCCCTTGCACATATGTGCTAGTTGTTCCTGACTCTAGGGGGCGGTGCTCATCTCTGTTCCAAAGCCGAAGAGCCAGCGCTGTCTGAAGACATCTCCGTGGTCATGTGGCTGGCATGACTCAACGCCAAAGGCGCACAGAACGATGTTACCTTCCCACCAAAGGCGGTCCCCATTTTTACATGTTTTCAAACTGCTAGGTTGGCAGAAGCTGGGACAAGAAACAAGAGCTACACGGAATGAGCTAGGGATTCGAGCTGCTGAACTGCTGACCCTTTCTGATTGCAATAACGCCAGCGGAACTGCAAAAAACTGTGCTACTTGGAACATGATACATTTTAAGAAGATACTTGATTGATGCCAAGGTTGCTGGCATCAGCCCTTATCAACCATTAGCAGCAGTCAATTGTATTTGTGACACATTTTTAAATGTTCAGTTGACTGAGTTTCATGTTTAATTAATAAAGTATATAGTAGTAGTCGTAGTAGTAGTAGCAATGTGGAGAGATGTGGGTTAATCATACCAGCAGACCACATTTATTTCAACGTGTGGCATGCCTATAGAAATACTTTATGGAAGCTATCTCAAGCAGTCCAGCAGGCACACCCATTTTCTACATCTTAGGTGATTCAATGGTTCCCAGCCCTCTCATTATACCAGGACTTTGCAACAAGGAAGAGCTATTTCCTCATCCATGCCCTCAGGATCCCACACCACCGGCTGAGTTGGAAAACTCAGATTCAGGGACGATGCATAAATCACCCAGATATTGCAGAGCCCCGAGTAATAGGTCTTAATAAAAATGATCTCTTGCTAATGCATCCCACATGTGCCTGCTACGGAGAGTGATAATTCTTGACTTAAGTTCTTTCATTCACTTCTGAATGTTAATATCCCCAGGCGTTCCTGTGGAGCCAGGAAGATGACATCATTACTTTCCCCTTGACTAAACCAAACTAATCCCACCTCACCTTAGCTGAAGTGCCAAAGTGACTGAGAAATCTTAAGCGCTCGGTGTCCCGAGGAACGGAAGAATTGGGCATGGAGTTTCTTTCAACCAACTTGCCCCTGGATCAGTGATGGCTAATCTTTTTGCCATTGCGTGCCAAAAGTGGAGGGAGCGCAGGGGGTTTGTGCGCATGCATGCCCACCCCTATAATTCTACGCGCCCTCCCTCTGCGTATGGATGCATGACGCCCCCATGGTCCCCCTGCTCTTGGCACGTGATGGCACAGTGGACCTTTTTTTCACCCTTCTCAGGCTCCAGACCCTTTCTAGAAGCCTAGGGAGGGCAAAAATGGCCTCCCCACCCCCGGAGGGCCTCCAGAGATTGAAAATGGCCCATTTGCCTACTTCTGGTCAGACTGGAAGGCCCGTTTTTCGCTCCCCCTAGGCTCCAGAGCCTTTCTAGGAGCCCGGGGAGGGTGAAAACAGCCTTCACCACCCCCCAGAGGCCCACCGGAGGCCAGGAACAGCTTGTTTCCCAATCAGCTGGCTGGCGTACGCATGCATGCCGGAACTGAGCTCACATGCCCAACAAATATGGCATACCTATGGCATGCATGCCATAGGTTTGCCATCATGGGCCTAGGTGCCCTCGGCACTTGTGTGAGAATGTAACGGCTGTCAGGGAGAGGACAGGAGGCCTGCAAAAATAACCAGTTGGTTCACTGTCCTTTTAAGGCCTCTCCCTAGTCAATCCAGAAGTTGGTGGGTGAAATAGCTGAAGTTCCGGTTTCCCGCGCACACATGCTCCTGCCGGAAAATGGAAGACCAGCTCTTCCACTTTCTGGCACTCCCATGCACACAAAGGCCAGATGGTTGTGGCTTGCACATGGGTGCCAGAAACGCAGAGGAGAAACAGGCAATGCCGTGCATGCCAGGCGACATGGCTCTGCATGTCACTTCAGGCACACGTGCCATAGGTTCCCCATCACAGGTATAGGGTCCCCTGATTGAGCAGGAGGTTGGGCTAGTAGACCTCCAAGGTCCCCTCCGACTCTGTTATTTTTCAAAGCAACAGAAGGCAGGAGAAGAAGCAATGCATGGAAACTAATCAAGGAGAAAAGCAACCTAGAATTAAGGAGACAATTGTTCACATTGAGAACAAATAACCAGGGGAATCGCTTGCCTCCAGAAGTTGTGGGTGGTTTTTAAGAAGAGATTGGACAACGTTTGTCTGAAACGGTTGAAGGGTTTCCTGCCTGAGCCAGGGGTTGGACTAGATGACCTCCAATGTTCCTTCCAACTCCGTTGTTCTATAATGGCATTTCGTGCTGGGACGTTTATATGTTGATACAGGGTTGGCATCCCAAAATAGTAGGGAGGTATAGACTGAGTTAACCATCCTTTAAAAATATAGTCCATAATAACCCTCTGTAAGAAATAATCAAAGTTTTATTCTTCAATCTATGTAATCCTTTGGTCATTGTTCGAACATTCATGCAAATAATCTTTAAAAAATAATAAAGTTTGGTGCCATCTTTAATAGATTTCCGATCAGTTCTAACAGATTTCTGTTGTAACTAACTTACTGCGGTTGAAGCCATATGGTCCAATTCGAATCCGGTCACTTTTTCTTATGTTTCCCTCTCCCGTGCGCTAATATCTACGGAATTGCAATCAGGATGCTATTAAACCTGAGAGTTTACTATTGTTCTATGTATCAGAATGTAAACATTCTGATTCATTTATTTACTGCTCTGTTTTTTGGGGGTGATTATAAAACTTGAGTTCCAATCTTGTTGGAGAGGACCGAAGCTCCCGTTATTCAGCAATATTAATCATAAGAATAACAGAATCGGAAGGGACTTTGGAGGTCTTCTAGTCCAGCCCCCTGCTCAAGCAGGAGACCCTACACTATTTCTGACAAGTGGGTGTCTTTCTTAAAAATCCACAACTTCTGGAGGTGAGCCACTGATTAATTGTTCTCATTGATAATGCTAAAGTTTACACAGATATACTATATATTAATAGTAAGGTAAAGGTTCCCCTCGCACATGTGTTAGTTGTTCCCTGACTCTAGGGGGCGGTGCTCATCTCCGTTTCAAAGCCGAAGAGTCAGCGCTGTCTGAAGATGTCTCCGTGGTCATGTGGCCGGCATGACAAAATGCCAAAGGCGCATGGAACGCTGTTATCTTCCAACCAAAGGTGGTTCCTATTTTTCTACTTGCATTTTTTACGTGCTTTCAAACTGCTAGGTTGGCAGAAGCTGGGACAAATCACGGGAGTTCACTCCGTTATGCGGAGCAAGGGATTTGAACCGCCAAACTGCCGACATTTCTGATCGACAAGCTCAGCGTCTTAGCCACTGGGCCACCATGTCCCATAATATAAAGAGTATATGCAGAAATATGCTGTTACAGCTGAGACCTCTGAACTGACCTCAAATTTACATATTTACAACATTTATAACAACCAGCCACGGAGAAGATACAAGAATTCAAGAATGCAATAGCAGAGTTGGAAGGGACCTTGGAGGTTTTCTAGTCCAACCTCCTGCCTAGGCAGGAAACCCTATACCATTTCAGACAAATGGCTATCCAACATCTTCTTAAAGACTTCCAGTGTTGGGGCATTCACAACTTGTGGAGGCAAGCTGTTCCACTGATTAATTGTTCTAACGGTCAGGAAATTTATGCTCAGTTCTAAGTTGCTTCTCTCCTTGATTAGTTTCCACCTGTTGCTTCTTGTCCTGCCCTCAGGTGCTTTGGAGAATAGCTTGACTCCCTCTTCTTTGGGGCAACCCCTGAGATATTGGAAGACTGCTATCATGTCTCCCCTAGTCCTTCTTTCTCTTAAGCTAGACATACCCAGTTCCTGCAACCGTTCTTCATGTTTTAGTCTCCAGTCCCCTAATCATCTTTGTTGCTCTTCTCTGCACTCTTTCTAGAGTCTCCACATCTTTTCTACATCTTGGTGAGCAAAACTGAATGCCGTATTCCAAGCGTGGCCTTACCAAGGGATTACAAAGTGGTATTAACAGATACATGAGACTAAAAAGTAATAATGTGGGTTATATTTTTCTATTTAAAAAATAAAGTTTTATAACTTTCAATAGAAGAATTCCATGCTTCCTCTTCCTCCCAAATTTTGGACGTAATTGAAATTAAGATGCCACCTCATGTCCTGAGCTCAGGCATGCTCCAGATACATAAAGAAAAGCAGTAATGAAAGCAGGGGGCAATTATCGTAATTAGCCACGAAGGTCAGAACAAGAAGGAATGGAGTGAGGAAGCAGCAAAGGGGAAATTTAAGTTAACGATTAAGACCAAGTTGATAACTAGGAGGACAGTTAGAGGCATGGAGAGGCTGGCAATGGACATCACAGAAGCAGTTTTAATTCACAGTCTAGAAGGACAGAATCTTCATCAATCTTGTGGTGGGACTGGTCTAAAGAAAAATTAGTTCCGCCCAGCTGTTGTTTTGAAAGTGTGGACTGGATCACCTTGATTGGATTTTGAGATGGGTGGATGGATGGACAGATGGATGGTTAGATGGATGGATGGATACAAGGAAGGAGGGAGGGACAGGGAGGGAGGGAGGGAGGGAGGGAGGGAGGGAGGAAGAAAGGGAGGAAGAAGGAGGAAGAAGGAGAAAGGGAGGGAAGAAGGGGGAAAAGGGATGGAGGGAGGGAGGAAGGAGAGGGAGGGAGGGAGGGAAGAAGAAAGGGAGGGAGGTGGAGGAAGGGAGGAGAAAGGAAGGGAGGAGAAAAGGGAGGGAGGGAGAAAGAAGTAAGGAGAGATAGGGAAGAAGGGAGAGAGGAGAAGGAGAAATTGTCAGAGGGGGGGAGAGGGATGAAGGAAGGCTTATTTTAATAAAGGAAGGAAAGGGGATGAAAGGAAAGAAGAAAAAAGAAGAGAACAGGGAAGGGTGAAAGGAAGGAAAGAAAGAAGGAAGGAAGGAAGGAAGGAAGGAAATGGAGGGGAGGGTTGTCCAATATCTTCTTTAAAATGTCCAGTGTTGGAGCATTCACAACTTCTGGAGGCAAATTCTGTTCCACTGATTAATTGTTCTAACTGTCAGGAAATTTCTCCTAAGTTGCTTCTCTCCTTGATTAGTTTCCACCCATTGCTTCTTGTTCTGCCCTCAGGTGCCTTGGAGAATAGCTTGACTCCCTCTTCTTTGGGGCAACCCCTGAGATATAAGAACACTGCTATCACGTCACCCCTAGTCCTATTTCTTCATATGTTTTAGCCTCCAGTCTTCTAATCATCTTTGTTGCTCTTCTCTGCACTCTTTTTAGAGTCTCCACATCTTTTTTACATCGTGACCAAAACTGAATGCCGTATTCCAAGTGTGGCCTTCCCGAGGCTTTATGAAGTGCTATTAAAACTTCACGTGATCTTGATTCTCTCCCTCTGTTGATGCAGCCTAGAACTGTGTTGGCTTTTTGGCTGCTGCTGCACACTGCTGGCTCATATTTAAATGGTTGTCCACTAGGACTCCAAGATCCCTTTCACAGTTACTACTATTGAGGAAGGTACCACCTATACTGTACCTGGGCATTTCGTTTTTTTTTTTCTTGCCTAAATGTAGAACTAGTTTTGGTTGTGGACTGGTTTTGCTAAAAGCTGGAAATAAATGCTAATTTATTGCAACCACAATTTATTGCAATTTTACAACAATATTGTAAAACATCTTAGAGGAAGAAGATGGAGAGGAATTTGATTTATACTAAATAATTTTTGAGATTTACCTATTATGGAAAGGATTTTACAAATAAAGACATTCCACGCACATTAATCTCATGGATCTACCCAAACAGTCCTCCCAACTTGGATAAATGCCCAACAGCCAAACCTGTTCTTGGGTTATATCACTACTGAATGAAACCTAGATGAATCCCGAAGTAACGTTTTCAAGATTCTGTTATTATATCTTACAACAAACTACAAGAAGCAATATTCCTGAAATCCTAGCAATGTCTATTTTTTTGACCCAGACCACTTCAAAAAGTTGACCTCAATCTTGAGAGATTGTCCCAGTTTCTGTCCGTCCCATCTTACATTAACAAAAGCAAGAAGAGGTAATTTGGGGGTTTTCTTTCTCATGCATGCTTCAATTTCGGGACTTGTCATGTCTTTTCCAAGTCCCTTTTTCAGAACTCCTTCCTCTCCTTCTCCCCATTCTAACTCTTGGTAACTTTGCTCAAGGTCATGCCTATGTCAGGAGTTGGGTTAATGTCAGGGTTCCAAATAGCATCCAAAAGTAAATCAGAGTCCAAAGCAAAGTATTGCTCAAAGTTCCAATTCATGAAGAGAGCCATGTTGGCACATCTGGGAAAACTCAAATCTGGAAGCTTCCTGGTTTTCCCCACCCAGTTGAAAGTTCAAGATCTTGCCCCCACACCCATAAGTCCATCCCATGGTCCAATCTCCCACTGCCATGCTGGCATCTTCCACCCATCCAGTTCCGGTCAGGTGCAGAGGTGCAAAGACAAAGGATGACCTTGACTTTCTAGAAAGAATTTTGTTATGGCTACATATCATCTAACTCCATACAATTCCCCCCCTTCCCATTTTCCCACCATAGAAAATGCATAGTAGAATAATAGAAAGTTTGGTAGGCCAAAGATACAAAAGAAAAGATGGCTGCAGGCATGACAGTCTACTTTCCTTCACAATCCCAAGTATCTTTTTTTTACCCTCCAGCTTCATTGTTCATTTGCAAAACTTTCAGTACCCAGCTGACAACCTCTCCACCTACATTTTCCTGTTTCACCCGAAAATACGACCTACCCTGAAAATAACCCCTAACTTGATTTTTACATGTGCACCCAATATAAGCCCTACCCTCCAAAATAAGCCCTAATTAAGAGCTTAACTACACAGCCAATCAACTACACAGCCAATCAACCCACAAATCCAGAAGTCCACACACCCTCACCAAGATATATAGAAGGACGACAGCTCCGACCACCCCTTACTCGCACAAGCACAAAGCCGAAAACACCAGCCTGAAGATGGTGAGTGGGACCTCGCTGAAACGTTGCCAAGACAATCTCAATCTTACACGGGAAAAGATCCGTGTATGTATGTATGTATGTATGTATGTATGTATGTATGTATGTATGTATGTATGTATCTATATCTATATCTACATCTACATCTACATCTACATCTACATCTACATCTACATCTACAACTATAACTATAACTATAACTATCTATATCTATCTATCTATCTATCTATCTATCTATCTATCTATCTATCTATCTATCTATCTATCTATCCCCTTGACTAACCTTATGGTGATTTCTGGAAATCACCACATATGTACATTGAGAGAACTACTTGCCGTAATATATTACAGATCTCTGTATGCACATTTAAAATTTAAAATCTGCTAAGAAAATACAAGAAACAGAAACTGAATTTGACAACTGAGACCATTGCTAGTGCTTTGCTGCTAAATATAACAATTCAGGGTGTTGTCGGCATTTTTTCTGCTCTGTTCTCAAATATGTACTTCTAAAAAAATGGAGGACTAGATTGAAAAATTCAAATGTGAAAGAGTAGGCATTTGGGTTCACATTTAGTTCAGAAGTGCAACATTAAATAAGTGGACATTAAAATGCAAATGTAACACATTTGCATTTTAATAAGTAGTGCAAAGATGGACTAGTTAGTAGAAATGAGAAACTGATCCTAAGCCCAGATATTATTTTGTTCTAGGTCATGCAGTAAAGGCATCACTCAAATAAACTTTGCCCTATGGGTATTTGATTTTCCATTTCCTCTTAACCCTCTTAAGTGATGGCTAGATAGCATCACATTGGCAATCCTGCATCCAGTTTTGGTTATTACGATACGAAAAAGATGTTGAGACTCTAGAAAGGGTCCAGGAAAGAGAAACAAAGTTGATTGGGGATTGGAGACTAAGACATATGAAGAACAGTTGCAGGAACTGGTATGTCAAAGAGAAGGACTAAGGGTGACCTGATAGCAGTTTTCCAATATTTGAGGGGCTGCCACAATGAAGAGGGGGACAACCTATTTTCTAAAGCACCTGAGAGCATGATAAGAAGTAACAGTGCAGCGGCAGCCAAAAAAGCCAACACAATCCTAAATTGCATTAACAGAGGCAGGGACGTGCGGTCAGGGGAGGCAGGGGAAGCATGAAAAGAAAAAAAAGGGAAAAGGCGTGAGCCGCAGTCCCCTTCATGTTGACTCAGGAAGGCAGGGAATGGGACCACGTGTGCAGGACACGTAGTCCCATTCCCCGCCTTCTGTCGAGTTCTGACGCCGGAGCTCATGGTTCCAGGGTGAATGGGCATGCGCGAGCAGCTCCCTTCATCGCACTGAGCAATGGCGGGTTTACGGGAAGTTGCTCGTGAAAGCAGAAAGTGCGATGAACTTTTTGGACTGGCGGCTACCGTTTCCCTGCCAGCTCGCTTGTGAAAGGACCCTGGAAACTGAGTCGTGACCGGCGCCTTGTTAAGAATTGCGCTGCTGAAAGAGACAGAGAGAAAAAGCAGATGTATTTTTTTTACAATTATTATTTTGTGATACGATATTGAACATAGCGCTTAGAAGGCCATGGCTGATTCCAAGAAAACTAAGCAGGGTCAGATTTAATTCATCTTCGGTTAGGATGGGGACCCAGGAAATCCTAGGCAGGGAATGGGACCACGTGTGCAGGAGGGAGGCTGAGGCAGCCTCAGCCTCCTGCACACGTGGTCCCATTCCCCCCCTTCCTGATGACATCACCAGCCTCACCAGCCATAAACCTCACCGCACGTCACTGAACAGAGGGATACAATCAAGATCAAGTGAGGTGCTAATACCACTCTGTAAAGCCTTAGTACGACCACACCTAGAGTACTGCAAGCAAACAGTACTGCAAGATTTGAACAAGCAAACCAACACTCAAGTTGTAAGAGCTCATCAGCATTCCGATTCAGGATTGACAGAACTATAGAGTTTAGATGTGACCATGGAGAACATCTGTGTTGTTGTATGTCGGCAACCTGCAGCAGCCTGTGTGGCTAGCAGCAGAGTCAGACAGTGAGAAGGTTGGGGAAGAACATGGGCCAGTCCTGGAGTCTGGGGTAGGTTCGGACGAGAGCTCTGCAACAGAGTCAGAGAAGGGGCCAAGGCTATCTGGTAGTGATGTGTTGCCTCCAGAGCCTCCGGAGTCTGACATCAGTTAGGCAGAAGAACAGTGGGAGCCTGTTCCCAGTGTGCGCATGCGCAGAGCTTCCAGAAGGCAAGAACAATTAAGAAAAAAGGGGCAACTCAGGAGTAAGGCTTGGAGATGATTGGCCCCTCCCATAAGACATAAAGGAGGAGCAAACAGATGTGAGCCTTTGCAGGAAGCAATTAGTTCATCTGGCCGGTTCAAACTCTGAGAAGTTCTGGTTGACTGTGTGCTATATTTGGCCTTGCAAAACTAATTGGCAATTAGGCCTGTGGCAGCATTTCAAGGGAGATAAAGGTGGGTGCTTATCAACATTACCCTGAGAGACTGTGGCAACATGAGCAGACATTTGTTGGACTCTTCACAGACTGTTTGTGAATCATTACGGGCTGTGAATGACCATAATTCACAGCCATCTAAACAAAGGAGGGGTTTTGGGACTAAGATTGTGATTTATGCTTTCTTAGGAAGCCTAGGTCAGAACACTCCAGGTGCAGGGCAAGGTGTCCTTGACTCTCTGAGAAAGGAATGTTATTTAGACTATATATCTCTGATCCTCCATATAATCCCCCCTTCCATTTCCCCACAGCATTAAATGTGGCAGGCCTTAAGGCCCAACGCAAAAGATGGTTTCCAGGCCTGACACCCCTGCTTTACACCTAGGCAGGAACCTTGTTTGTTCAAATCAACGTGATTTGAACAAGCGACCCAACACTCAAATTGTAAATGAAAAAGAACCCGGCAGCATTCTGACTCAGGGTTGAAAGGAACCATAGAGTTAGATGTGACCATGGAGAACATCTGATCCAACTTTCTGCTGGGTGAGGAATCCGGCTGAATGTTCTGATCTAGGCTTCCCCCAAAAGCACAAGGCAGAGTCCTGGTCCCAGCAAAACCCCTTTTATTAAACGAATGTGATTTCTCTCATTCACATTCAGCAAAGGAATCTTTCAAACAGTCTTTCAAAGGAATATTTATGACCACAGACCTTATCTAGCTCGGAAAGCTGCCATGTCAATATTTTCCAAAGGAGGTGCTGTGCAAGGAAAGGCTTGGCACAGAGTCTCTGAGATTCACGGACAGTGTCAGGGTTCCAAGTATCATGCAGAATTAAATCAGAGTCCAAGGCAAACCTTTCCTTAAGGTTCCAATTTAATAAGTCAGACATGTTGGCGCATCAGTGGGAATCCCAGACACCCACCAATCCATCACATGGTCCAATCTTCTTCTTCCACGCTGTCATCTCCACCCCGCTGGCTCCGGTCAGGTGCTAAGGTGCGGAGACAAAGAATAACCTTGAGCTTCTAGAAAGGATTTTTTATTTTATTTTGAAAACAACACATTCTACCCATTGCTATCCCCCCCTTAATGAATATGCATACTAAAGATGAATTTAGAAGAGAGAGTGTGGCAGCCCCAAGATTCTTAAAGGAAACGTTGCAGGCCTGACAGACAGCTCTTCACACTCCTGAAAGGAATCTAATGACCGAATGAACAAATAGTTTCCTGCAAAAGCCCCCTCCCCTTTCGCTCCTCTTTTATTTCCTATGGGAGGGGCCATTCACTGTCCACCTGTGACTTTACTCCCAAGTTGACCCTGATTTCCGAGCTGTTCTTTTCTTCTGGCAGCTCTGCGCATGCGCACACTGGGAACAGGCTCCAGCTGTTCCTCTGCCTCACTGCTGTCTTTCTCCGAAGGCAGCTGAGAACCACCAGATGGCCTTGGTCCCACCTCTGCCTCCAACACAGAGCCCTCATCCGAGCTTTCCCCAGACCCCAGGACTGGCCCATGCTCCTCTCCAACCTCCTCACTGTCTGACTCTGCTGCCAATTCTGCAGGCCGCTGGTGGGCCGAATACATCTGACGGAGCTCTAGAAGCTGTCCCTTGTCCCATTTTCAGTAAAAAAAGAGTTTGACTTTATTGCAGCTTTGATTATTTTTAGATCCCTCAAGATAGAGTCTCCTTGGGCAAGTGGGGGACGGGTCCCCCCCCCAAACCTTTGTTGTGCCTTCACTTTTCGCTTTCCCCCAACAGAAAGATGCATTTGACTTCCCATTAAGGCTGCTGAGCAGGCAATTTCCTCTAATAGGAAGTGCTGTAATTAAAGCAACACTCGGCATTCAATAAAACCCATAGGGACAGATCCTCAGCTGGCATAAATCAATGTAGCTGTGCGGGAGTCAATGGAGGTACATCAGTTTAGACCAGCTGAAGGCATGGTGCAAGCTTGTTAATTGCCGGGGTTAACATGAGCGAATGGAAAGAGAATTCAGCCGAGTGCATTCTTTCTCCACCAGCAAAACTCTCTTTAAAAAGTTCTTCCAATTCAATCCAGCCTGGGCATGCTCAGTTAGGGCCTCTTTCTTTCGCTCATTCTTCAGTGCTCTCCCCAAAACATGCAGGAAACCCCTCAACCCCTTCATGGCTTCAGACCAGGTTCTCTGAGGGAACATCTCTTGCTGGTCACATTCACCTCACCCTTGCTTGCTTGCTTGCTTGCTTGCTTGCTTGCTTGCTTCCTTCCTTCCTTCCTTCCTTCCTTCCTTCCTTCCTTCCTTCCTTCCTCCTTCTCTGATTTCCTTCTTCCCTCCCTCCTTCCTTCCTTCTTCCTTCTCTGATTTCCTCTCTTCCCTCCCTCCTCCTTCCCTGCTTCCTTCTCTGATTTCCTCCTTCCCTTCTCCCTTCTTTCCTTTTCTGATTTCCTCCCTCCCTCCCTCCTTCCTTCCCTTTCTGATTTTCTCCTTCCCTCCCTCCCTCCTTCCTTCCTTCTCTGATTTCATTCCTTCCTTCCATCAGACCTCGAAGCCATCTTTTACAATGGGCCTTCAGGCCTGCCAAATATTCTACTGCTGGAAACTGTTAGGGGGATTATACAGGGTATATGAGTGAGATATAGTCAAAATAGCATTCTTTCTCAGAAAGTCAAGGCCATCTTGCCCTACAGCTGGAGTGGCATGACTGGGAGGCATGGACAGTGCTTGATTGGGTCATGTGAGGGACAGGTAGGTGCTGGGCAGGGACTTAAACTTTCATTTGGGTAGGGAAAACCTGGAGCCTTTCAGTTTTGGGTTTTCCCAGATGTGCCAATATGACATCTCTAATAAAATATAGGAATGGGGTGGCTCAGTAGCTAAGGTGCTGAGCTTGTCGATCAGAAAGGTCAGCAGTTCAGCTATTTGAATCCCTAGTGTCACATAATGGAGTGAGCTCCCGTTACTTGTCCCAGCTTCTGCCAACCTAGCAGTTCGAAAGCACATAAAAAATGCAAGTAGAAAAATAGGAACCACCTTTGGTGGGAAGGTAACAGAGTTCTGTGCACCTTCGGCATTCAGTCATGCCGGCCACATGACCACGGAGACGTCTTCAGACAGCGTTGGCTCTTCATCTTTGAAACGGAGATAAGCATCACCCCCTAGAGTCAGGAACGACTAGCACATATATGCAAGAGGAACCTTTACCTTTATCTAATAAAATGGAACAAGCTTCTGAGTCTTCATTCATTGGGGGTGTTATTTCAAACCCTGACATTAACCCTGACACCTCCCTTCCTCCCCCCCCCCAGAAGAAGGTTCTTCTCCATGGTGGCTCCCTCCCTTTGGAACATAATCCTGCAGAAATTAGACTGAAATTAGTCTTTCAGAAGGCCTTTGAGATGTGGTTTTTCTAGTGGGCGAAACCCACCCATCCATCCCAGCTCTATGCTGTCCTATTTAGGCATGTTTTTGAGGCGGGCGCATGAGCAGAAGATGCACAAGTGAGCAAAGCACCTGCATGGAAGTGAGCGAGGGTGGAAGCAAGTGAGCGCGCACCTGCGCGGCAAACCAGTGGTAACAAAATGTGAAGCCCACCACGATTTAGATGCCTGAAATGTGTTTGCACAGAAGAAGATTGAGATTTAGCCTCTGTTTTTCTAGAGCAGGGGTGTCAAACTCAAGGGCCTTGGGCCGGATCTGGCCAGTGGGGTGCTAAGATTTGGCCCACAGGGCCAGCCTGGAAATAGTGGAGGATTGGCCCAGGTGCTTCTGCCAGTGAAAATGGTGCTTATTTGGAGATTGTGATGGCCTCCTACAGCCCTCTGTCAGTGGAAACAGAGTTTAGGGGAGCAGTGAGGCCCTCCCAGAATCTGTTTTTGGCTGTGATGGCCTCCTGCAATCCTCTGCCAGTCAAAATGGAGCTCAGGGGAGAGGGGAATGGAGCTTTTGCTGACAGGGCTAGCAAAACAAAACAAAAGGAGAAATGTTTCCCCTTTTGCATTTGAGCATCCAAGAAGGGATGGGAAAGGAGAAAGAGGAAAGACAAAGACAAAGAAGGAAGGATGGGAAGAGAGCAAGGAAGGAAAAAGAAGGAAGTGGGGGAAGGAAGAAGAAAGGAGAATAAAGCAGGAAGGAAAAAGAAGAAAAGGAAGGAAAGAAGGAAGGAAGGAAGGAAGGAAGGAAGGAAGGAAGGAAGGAAGGAAGGAAGGAAGGAAGGAAGGAAGGAGGCAATAGATCCCCCAGCCCCACCTGGGCCACCACAGGTGGCCCTAACATGAGTGGTGTTGACCTGGCCATGCCCACCCCAGCCAGGCTCACCCCATCTCCCCAAGTTCAAACACAACCCTGTTGCAGACCTCAATGAAATCAAGTTTGACACCCCTGTTGTAGACCGTAGGACATGGGACAATTGATTTAAGTCTCTGGTGGGCTGTCCTGATTGAATGGTGGAGAAAATGTTTTTATGAGCTGGTTGACACCAAAGCCAATGACCCAGAAAAATGATGAATTGCCCTTCACTCTCTTGGTTAAGTGGTGGCTTGACATCCATCTATTGAGGATGCTTCAATTTGGATCCTTTCACTGAACAGGGGTTGGATGTAATGGCCTAAAGATCTCCTTCTAACTCCAGGACCCTACAATGCCAAGGAAAGAGAAGTAGCAACCTCCTTCTGCTTCCTTGAGTCCTACTCAAGTGTTTCCTCTTTGTGTTATTTCTTGATGTAGCACAAAGCTCTTCCCTCAATTAATCCCCTGAACCTCATTTTCTGCTATCTTAACTTCTGCACTCAACGCTGTCCATGCTTCATCAATAAATCTCTCCTACTAATTTATCTCCAAGTGTTTCTCTGTTTCTGCCTCAAATACTCTCATTCGCAACTCAACGTTTCTTTCTGTGGCGATATTCCAGGATACTCAACCGTTGACTGGGATGAGTTGCAAAGGAAGGAGGGTGGCCTGCGATTTGATCCCACGGGTGTTCTTGAAAACAGAAGCTGGTAGGAGGAAAAGCAAGGCTCCTGGTCGACAGCTGATACGAGTCCCAGATTTTGTAAACTACATTCAAAAGTTCTTATATGAAAAAAGCAGGGGGAATCAATCAGTTCTCAGCAGGTATTGGAGACTGGAGGTTTTCATATCTCTAAGAAGTCTTTGGTAATTTTGTTCTCCAGGAAAAGATCCCATCTTTGCAAAGCTCTATACTAATAACTAGTAAGGACACGGTGGCTCAGTGGCTAAGACACTGAGCTTGTCAATCAGAAAGGTTGGCAGTTTGGTGGTTCGATTCCCTAGCACTACATAACGGAATGAACTCCCATTGCTGGTCCCAACTTCTGCCAATCTAGCAGTTCGAAAGCAGGTAAAAATGCAAGTAGAAAAATAGGAACCCCCTTTGGTGGGAAGGTAACAGTGTTCTTTGCACCTTCGGCGTTTAGTCATGCCGGCCAGATGACCACGGAGACGTCTTCAGACAGCGCTGGCTCTTCAGCTTTAAAACGGAGATGAGCACTGCCCCCTAGAATTGGAAATGACTGGCACATATGTGCAAGGGGAACCTTTACCTTTATACTAATAGCTATTGCAGGTATTCCCTCTAATGACTGTGTGAAGAAAAGATAGAAGTTCATTGTAAATGAACCACAGTGGGTAGAATACAGTCCTGCATGCTACTTCTGCTCCCTATCAGCTCCTGCAAAGTGGTTTATAAGGTCTAAGTATTATTGCTAAATTTGGTGCAGAGTTGAAATTGGACAGGAGGGGCCAGTGTTAAAAATATAACAGAGAGCTTCCTTTGGCACTGGGCAACTGAGGCTCAAAATTTCTCTGTTTGTACAGTTAAAAGTCTGTAGAGATTCTCAGTCATCCAGGACATGGTTGTCCCAAAGGTGCTTTTATCAGGAGGCTAGCTGGACTTTCTTGTTTTTTTTTTCCTTTTGAGGATGTTTCGCTTCTCATCCCAGAAGCTTCTTCAGCTCTGACTGGATGGTGGAGAACGGAAGGATTTGTGTTCCTTTCAGACAGTTGGTCATTTGCATCCTTTTAGAGAGTCGTTGAGGCAACTTGGAGGTTTATCTGTGTCCTCAGAGTCACCTGAGCGGTGCAAATGGGTGTGGAGCCTTCTTGGAACCGTTGAAAGGACTGTGTTGTAGATGGAAGATGGAGGATGTTGTATTCCCCCCCCCCCCTTTCTGTTGAGATCTGGCCATTCCTATCTGCTGGATATTCTTTGTCCTCTGGAGAAATCAGATCAAACCTGTGAATCAGGAATTAATCTCTGAATGAATATTTCCTTTGGATCCCCGACTTAACTTTTCACTGCAATCAAAGGCAGGGCATGCAAACTGTTTGTTCTATTTGAAATTAGATCTCAATTAAACCTGACATTTCTCAGCATCTCAGCAATAGCTTCCTGACAGGTGGGGGGGGGAGCATCCTGCTATCTCATTTCCATCCTGTGCATCTCTAGTCTTCCTGCATATGTTCTCTGTTTAAAAAAAGAAAAGTTTGGTACAAGAAATAAATTCTTACTGCCTCATCTCCGTTTTAACTGCATTCCAAGAAGCTAAGAGGGACCTGTGATGGGCTGCACCATCGCAGGAGGAAAAGGGGACATCCTGACAGAATAAATTCTGAAGAGATGACATTTGGATTTGAAATTTTAGTTCGATCGGAGGTGAATTTTAAAATTAGGCAGAGAAGCGGTCTGAAGGTTTGTCAGGGAATTGCGCAGCCGGTGTCCAAATGGAGATAGAGACGCTGACTCAAATTTGTATAAATAAATAAATGAATGAATAAATGAATAGATAGATAGATAAATAAATAGATCGATGGATGAATGAATGAATCTGTCTGTCCATCCGTCCATCCATCTGGAATCTTCTCTCTTTCTTTCACATCTGTCTGTCTGTCTATCTATCTATCACATATCATCTTTCTGTCTTTCTATCTCTATCATCCATCTCCATCTATCTATCTATCTAGCTATCTATCTATCTATCTATCTATCTATCTATCTATCTATCATCTTTCTCTTTCTCTATCCCTTTCTCTATCTCTCTCGATTTCTATCTCTCTATATATCACACTAGACAATCAGGCAAATAGGAGCATCCTGAGGTAAATTACAGAGGACACAGAAGAAAAAGGTGAGGAAAAAATGAAACTCCCCTCCACACCCCAGCGACCAATCACAGTGCAGATTGCCTCACGCAGGAGGTCTCACGCAACTCTCTCCAATCAATCAACTATAACTATGTGTTCTGGCTCAGTGAACAACCCCCTTGCTCCAGCTACTAAATTTAAATCCCTTAACAAGGACCGGGTTCAATTTCATCCACACTTATTTTGTCTTTCTTTTTGATAGTTGTCAAGTCTGGGGTATTATGTAGTGGAAACTTATCTGTTTGTATCCAAAATCTCAGAGCACTTTAGGTTTTTCGTACGTCCGTTTTGTGGTCCCATCAGTTCTTGCTTGCAGGCAAATGACATTTCTTGCAGATCTTCCAATGAACCATTGTTGCTACTTTGTCACGCTGTTGTTTGTAGTCAGTTTGTGCTGATCTTCTTGCAACAGCCAACCAGGTGGCCCAGTGTTTCTTCAGCTTCTTTGTATAAATAGTCCTTGCTGTCTTCTCCATTCTGGTTGTGCAGTGAGCCAGAACACACAGCGATAGTTGATTAATTATGCACTAATTATTTTTTTAAATTAATCCCAGTAACATTTTACCGACTTCAGAAGGACGGAAGGCTGAGTCCAACTTGACTCAGTCAGGATCGAACTCCAGGCAGTGGGCAGAGTTTGCCTGCCTGCGATACTGCATTCTAACCACTGTGCCACCAGGGCTCCTGTATGAATATGTGAGTTGTATGTGACTTCTATCGTTTTCTTCAAAAACATCACATTCCTCTCAATCAGATCATCTCCTCCAGGAATCCCAGAGAGAGAAGCTGAAATGGTGTTCAAATGCAACTGCTTAATCCCCGGGGACCAAATTTGGAGATGTACAGTCAGGCTTGCTAGTAGCTTTCAGATCTTTTCCGAGTGTCTCCTCGGGGCTTTTGAATTTCCTGCGGCTTCCAGATTCGAAGCACAAAGTTTGATGCTGCTTGAAATTCAGGGCCTGCTATCCTGAGATAAGATTTCACGTAAACAAGCTCAGAAAAATATGAACGATGAAGGGAGTACAGCGTCCCTTCCTAGGTCCGGAAAAAGTGAATTTCTCCTTCGTGTTTGGCATGCATAAAGGGAGTCCTTGACTTACAACAGCTCTTTTAGCGACCGTCCACTCAACGGTCAACGTTGAGGCCACTTGGTGGCTTGTCTTCAGATGACGCTGAGAATACAGACAAACCTCCAAGTGGCCTCAAGGACCCTCTAAAGGATGCAAATGACCAGCTGTCTGCAAGGAGCATAAATCCTTCCATTCCCCTGTATCCAGTCAGAGCTGAAAAAGCTTCTTGGATGAGAAGTGAAATATCTTCAAAGAAAAAGAAACAAGAAAGTCGAGTTTCCTTTGGGAAACCTGGGAAGGTTGCGTGGCTTGAAACAACCAAAATCATTCTAGCTATCTAGCCTTCACTTTCAATCAGCCCTGAAAAGCAGGAGGAGAAATTCATTTTGGGAACAGCGAGTGGTCCTTTCCTGTCCACACTTCTGCTGACTGCACGGATGCAAGTAGCACCACAACTTGATTCCTGCCAGCCTCCCTTGCTCAAATCTGGATAATTAAACACCATTTTGGTTCAGGGTTGCTTAATAAAGCCATTGCTTTCTCTCTCCCCGCCCCAAACCCCCCACCCCCACCCAAGACAGAAGGTGAGTTTATCTCTGACCTTGTCAGCTTCCTTTCAGAAAGCTTTCGGTTGTCCTTTCAGGTTCCTGCAGAGTGGAGTTTCAGCGGGATTAGCCTAACGAAAGCAATCAACCCCCTAGCGTCCTCTTACTTTCCCCATTCCCGTGCACAAGTCTATCCGTTGGGGCATTTCACATCCTGTGTTTCCTCTAGGAAGGATCGGTAGGCTAACAGAGCTCGTGAATGCCTGTCTTCGGTGGACTTCTTCTTGCCAATATTCTTAACGACAAGAACAAAACTGTGTAGTGGGATGTGAATTTAGCCTTAAATCTCAGTTCCCTGAAACATCACACAAAGTCATAGCTAAAAATGTGCTTTCCAAAATGCATTGGGCCAGTGACATTTCTTGAGTTTTCCTTCCTTCCTTCCTTCCTTCCTTCCTTCCTTCCTTCCTTCCTTCCTTCCTTCCTTCCTTCCTTCCTTCCTTCCTTCCTTCCTTCCTTCCTTCCTCCTACCATACCCTACCTTTCCCTTCTTTTTCCTCCTTACCTTTCATCTCCTCTCTCTCCTCCTCTTTCTCCTTCCTCCTTCCCTCCCTCTCTCCATTCCTTAAATGTGGATTATCTGTTTATTTAATCATGATTTGATCATCATCAGAGTAAATGGCTTTCTTTCTTTCTTTCTTTCTTTCTTTCTTTCTTTCTTTCTTTCTTTCTTTCTTTCTGTCTTCCTACCTTCCTTCTTTCCACTCTACCCTTTTTTCCTCCTTTCCTTTCCTTTCATCTCCTCTCCCCCTCCTCCTTTTCCTCCCTCCCTTCCTTAAATATGGCTTGTCTGTTTATCTAATCATGATTTGATCATCATCAAAGTAAATGGCTTCTTTCCTTCCTTCCTCCCTCCCTCCCTTCCCCTTAACCAGTGATGAGTTCAAACTTTTTTTACTACTGGTTCTGTGGGCATGGTGTGGCTTTGTGGCCGTGGCAGGGGAAGGATACTGCAAAATCCCCATTCCCTCCCCACCCCACTAACCTGCCTTCCAACTCCGTTCTCCTGTGCAGGGCAAGAAAAGAAGATCAGACCTCACAGTTCAACCTTCAACTGCAAAGATTCTCATCTGTCTCTCTGAATGTCTGAATGTCTACATCTATCTATCTATCTATCTATCTATCTATCTATCTATCTATCTATCTATCCATCTGTCCATTCCTCCATATTCCAATCAATTGTCTGTCTGTCTGTCTGTCTGTCATTTATCCATTATGTATCTGTCTACCAGCTAGTTCAGAATGCGGCCACGCGGGCCATCATGGGAGGGACAAGATACTCCCATATAACACCGCTCCTGCGCGAGCTGCACTGGCTGCCTGTGGTTTTTCGGGTGCGTTTCAAGGTGTTGGTTACTATCTTCAAAGCGCTCCATGGCACGGGACCTAGTTACCTGCGGGATCGCATCTCACCTCATACATCCCTGCGACCAATCCGCTCTCACAGGGAGGGACTCCTCCGGGTGCCGTCCACTAAGCAGTGTCAACGGGCGGCACCCAGGAGCAGAGCCTTCTCTGTGATGGGCCCAACCCTCTGGAATGACCTCCCCCCCCCGATATTAGAACTACTACCGACCTCCGCTCCTTCCGACAGAAGCTTAAGACCCACCTGTTCCAATTAGCTGGCTTAACTGATTTATAGTCCCATTTTAACCTCCTGGCAAACATCTTATTGGGTAGTTTTTAAGGGTAATTTTAATGTTTATTTGTATTTTAATTATATTGTACAGTCCATATCCTACCTCCTCTGTTTACCTATTTGTATTTTTAAGTATATCTATATTTTGTATTCATACTGTTTTAATATGACTGTACACCACCCCGAGTCCTGTTTAGGAAAGGGTGCGGTTTATAAATTAAAGATTATTATTATTATTATTATTATTATTATTATTATTATTATTATTATTATTATTATTATTATTATTATTATTATTATTATTATTATTATTATTATTATTATTATATATTTGACATCTTAATACTAGACCAACCATCAGCATTTATCTATCTATCTATCTATCTATCTATCTATCTATCTATCTATCTATCTATCTATCTATCTATCTATCTAATCTGTCATTTATCCATGTCTGTCTGTCTATCTGTCTGTGCATTTATAATCATCTATTTGAGCTACAAATATTTTCTTCTGTCAGCAGTGAGAGAGGAGTTGTGTCCAACAGTGGTACCCAACAAGCTTTCCTAAATTCTCTCTTCTGAGGACTTATCCAGGCCCCTCTCTAGAGCTTCAAAGAAAATGGCGGCCATCACCTCTAATGGCAGCAAACCTGACCGTTTGACTTGACTCCAGCTTGTTCAGCTTTGTCCTCTGTCCCATGTGCACTTGCTGTTAAGAATGATATAACTGCATGGTTTGCACTTTAATTACTTTTCTAAACACATGACAAAGTAAACAGAATAAATCACGGTGACCTTTACATTACCAGAGTTACAGCCTACTTAAATGAGCGTAATATGGTAATCATAACCAGCCCTAATAGCTGGTCCCCATTCTATACTCTGCATCCTAGGCGCTGCTATTAATTTGAGGGTGATCGCAAATTATTCCCATAGTTCAGCTTTAATACTTTTATCGAAGTTGTTATTAATACAGATTTGTCAGTAAGGACGTGAAACTAAGCCATTCATACTTAATGCCAGTTGACAAAACCAGTTGGGAAAAGAGGGGTGGGTTTGTGTGTGTGTGTTGTGTAAAAACAGGGAAGGAGAAAGCCACACTTTTCTTCCTGGTAGAGAGAGAGGACAAAGAAAGAATGGAAAATAATAATAATAATTATTATTTTTATCATGGACAGAGTTAATCTCAATGGAAGAAGTCAAAGAGAGTGAAAAGGTATGGGTTGATTTATATCTTCTAGGTTTTCCATAGTTTTATCTTTTTAATAATTTACGCTGCCCAAAGTTTTCCTATGGTAAGATGGGAGGTCAAGAGAAGGAAGGAAAGGAAGGAAGGAAGGAAGGAAAGAAGGAAAGAAGGAAGGAAGGAAGGAAGGAAGGAAGGAGGAAGGAGGAAGGGAAAAGGGAAAAGGAAGGAATAAAAAGAAAGAGAAAAAAAGAAAGAAGAGAGGAAAGGAGAAAGGAAGGAAGAAAAAGAGAAAGAAAGAGAGAAAGAAAGAAAGTGGGAGGGAGGGAAGAAGAGAGGGAGGGAGTGTGGGAGGGAGTAGGAAGGAAGGAAGGAAAATAAGTTGAATGGGCTAGGGAAAAAGGAAGGAAGAAAAGAAAGAGAAAGAAAGGAGGGTGGAAGAGAGGAAGAAGGAAGGAAAATAAGTGGACGGGGGTAGGGAAAAGGAAGGAAGGAAGGAAGGAAGGAAGAAAGAAAGAAAGAAAGAAAGAAAGAAAAAGAAAGAAGGAAAGAAAGGAGGGAGGGAGGGAGGGAGGGAAGAAGAGAAGAAGGGAAGAAGAGAAGAAGGGAGGAAGGGAGAGAGGGAGGAGGAAGGAAGGATGGTAGGAAGATAGGTTCAGAGGTGTTTTGGTTCATCTCACAGAAAAATCAAACCGTTGCCTCTCTCGTCTGCATTCCCAGTGACTATGTTTATTTTTATTTATTATATTTATGTTTAGCTTTAATGGTACAAGAACGTGGCGGGTTGGTGTATGCTCTTAATCATAAAGAAGAGCCGCTTGTCTCTTCCTTCAGCTTGGATCCTAAAGCAAACTTTTAAGGGCCGCTTCAAAATCCGCCTTCTGCATTCTGGAAGGTTTTTTTTTATCTCCCTCAGCCCTGAGGCTGGACCAAAATTAAAACCAAGGAAGATTTTTCGACTTCGCTTTTAGGGGTGTCTGCAACTTATGGTTCAAATCAAAACAGGATAGTGGCTACTATGGGGTGTTCAAAACTAGTTTGTTTTGCTTTGTTGTTCTATTTGTTCTCTTAATATGCCTTGTGGGCAGAACTTTCATTTCATACGTCAGCTGCCCTTTTGACCTTTCGGCTCATATCCTGCAGACATCTCTGGATTTTACTTACGTCACGTGGCATACCAGACAAAACTGGACATACTATTCCAAATATGGTCTTACTAAGGCTTTACGAAGCAGTACTAATACTGCACGTGATTTTGACTCAGTTTATGCAATAAAGGATCGCATTAGCTTTTTTTGGCTGCTGCTGTACACGGCTGGCTCCTTCTCAAGTGATTGTCCACTAGGACGCCAAGTTCCCTCTCACAGTTACTACTATTGAGGGAACAAGCATGGGATTGAAAAAAAAAATAGCAACCAGTTCTCTGCCCAGCTGCTGGGTGGGCTTGTCCATGGGGGGCGTGGCCTACGTAGCCTCCTACACAATGGCATGGGAGTGTTTTTGCCCTCCCCAGGCTCCAAAGGCTTTCCTTGAGCCTCCGGGAAAGTGAAACAGCCTGCCCCAGACTCTAGAGGCTCTCTGGAGGCTGGAAATGAGCCCATTTCTGCACTTCCAGAGCTTCTGGGAGGCCCATATTTCACCCTCCTAGGGCCTTGCACTTACCTGGCATCCAAAAGAGGCAACGTGGAGACTCCAGGGAGGGGCGGAGCAGGGTGGGTGGGGCCAGCCAGTCACTCCTTTCAACTACCGGTTCGGCAAACCAGATGTAAAATTAGCATCCGGTTCGACCAAACCAGTCTGAACCAGCTGAATCTTCCCTCTGCAAGGTACTCATCTATTCTATCCCTGGGCATTTAGTTTTTTTCTTGCCTAAGTGTAAAAAAACCCCTTACTTTTCTCACCCTTAAATTTCATTTTGTTAGGTAGGGCTTGTTGTTTTAAGTTAGTCGAGATTCTTCTGAAGAAATATCTTCTGGAGACATGTCTGATTTAAGTGGATCATATGCTTCCTAGATAGAGAACGTTGATCAAGCAACCTGATTCAACAGCAGTAATAACTACAAGAGGGATCTTAGAGTCCTAGTGGACAATCACTTAAATATGAGCCAACAGTGGGGACATGAAGCGGTGTTCCACTATTTGAGAGACACAAACAATTGGGGGTCAAGCTATTCTGCGAAGCACCTGAAAGTAGGGCAAGAAGCAATGGGTGGAAACTAAAGAAGGAGAGAACCAACCTAGAACTAAGGAGAAATGTCCTAACAGTGAGAATTATTAACCAGTGGCTGGTTAACAGAATAACAGAATATGGTTTCTGAGTTGGAAGCAACCTTGGAGGTCTTCTAATCCAACCCACTGCTCAAGCAGGAGACTCTATTTCAAAAAAAGTGGCTGTCCATTCTCTTCTTGTGGTCTGTTGGCTGCTGGCCCCCCTGGCAGCCGAATCAGATGAGACGGCAGCATGGGTGTGAGGGCCAACATCAAGGCAATCTGAGAGCTCCGAGGGGCGAGAGGGAATGGAGTTGGCAGAGAAAGAGACAGAGGCAGTGCCTGGCCCAACCATCTGCCCTCAGATGGAGAGTCAACGGCCCCCAAGTCTGGAGGTGGCTGATGAGGAAGAGGAGGAACAGCTGGGCCCAGTGCCTGATGTGCAGCTGCGCAGAAGGCAGAGGAGAGGAGAGCAGTGGAAATCTATGGGCCGGTCCTTGGGACGGAAGAGCCACTGCTGCTAGCGAAGCCCCACCCTATCTCTGGGGATAAAAGGCAGAGGACAGAGATGAATAGAGGTGGCAGACAGCTATTCATCTCCCTGCTAGATGGACTTGTTAGCAGTGGTGGGATTCAGCCACTTCGCATCGGGAGAACTGGTTGTTAACTTTCTGAGCGGTTGGGTGAACTGGTTGTTGGAAGAAATCATTAGGGCAGAGAACCGGTTGTTAAGTTATTTGAATCCCACCACTGCTTGTTAGCCTTCAGAAATTGTGGGTGCTCCATCAATGGACTCTTTTTTTTTAAGTTTTTTTTTGTTCTCTATACACAATTATTGGTATACATTCACATAGTTATTATTCTTTTTTACATTCGTTCTTATACATTTGTCATTCCATTTACAGGGCTATAACGTTTGGGTTGCTTTGTTTACCATCCCTCGACTGTTCTGACACCACCTTCTGTTCCCTTTCTTTTCTCCTTCCCTCCCTTCTCTACTTTCTTCCTTCCTCTCTCCTTCCCCTTCCTTCTTCCCTTATCTTTCTCCTACTCCTCTTTTCCTCTTTCCCTTCCTACCTTCTCTCCTTCTCTCTTCCATCTTCCTCTCCTCACCTCTATCTTTCTTCCATCACTGGAGGCTTTCAAGGAGCGACTGGACAGCCCCTTAACTGAAATCGAGTCTTCTGCTTGAGCAGGGGGTTGGATTAGAAGACCTCCAAAGCCCCTTCCAACCCAGAAACCATATTCTGTTATTCTGTTAACTATTCTGCAACTTTGGCCAATTATTCATTTTGGCCAATTAAGCTCCAACTTTCTTTTTTCTTTTTGGTTCAATGCCTTGGAAAGTTGCCTTCTTCTATTCTTCCAAAATGCCTCCCTCCATCCGGTTCGCCGAGTTCTCTGCCTTTCCCAGTTATGCATATTATTCTGAGGACTTATCGTGGCAATCAGCCAAGGTTTAACAACAAATGCCCCACAGTCATCTCGATGCCAAGCGACTTTCCTTCAGGCTCTTTCTGAGCTCCTTCTGCAGAGGGGAAAAAAGGAGAAACTTTATACATGAGGTCTGTCAACAGACTGGAAAAGGCTATTGGGAAACACCAATCCAATTAGCTTTGAACTTAAGAGAAAATTGCTGGGCTCCCGTTGAGCATGCAGTGAGTTGAAAAGAAATAATGAGAAATATTCAAAGGCATTTTTTTCCCCTCTTCTCCTCCTTTCTTGGGCATTTTCTGATTTCAGCTAAAAGATTCTTTTTTTTTTTTTTTTTTTTTTGCATTTTTGGAGTGCATCTGAGCTCCCATACCATATTTCACAATCTTGGAGCATCGACCAGTCCTATCTTAAGCATGAAAGACATCTGGGTGACCCAATCTACCTTCTTTCTGGCATTTACCAAGATTCCCTACTACAGTTCTGACCCAGCCTTAGCAGAAGCAAGAAACAGACTCCTTGTCACAACACACACACACCCTCTTTATTTGCCTCTTGTGAATTAATGACATTCACCCACTGAAAAGTCCAGGCAATAGTCCTTCAAGGAGTCAACTGCTGCAACAGACCTTATCAGTTCCTTGTGATAATTGCAAAGTTGTGAGCTCACAGCCGAAAGGCTGCAAATTAAATTGCAGTGAGCAAAATCTTCAGAAATATGAACTATTGTCTCCTACGACCACCACTCCCCTTTCCTTTTGTTTGTTCCCCAGCCAGGGAGGAGCCATTCAGCGTCCACATGTGCTTTGCTTCCTGAGTTGACTCCTTGTCCTCCATTGTTCTCCTCTCCTAATAACTCTGTGCATGCGTGTATCAGGAACAGGCTTCAGCTGTTCTTTCTCCTCACTTATTTCAGTTTCCGAAGACAACTGCCTCTCTGGTGGCTGGGAAATGTCAGAAGACTCTGGCTCTATCTCTGCATCTGATGCAAAGCATCCATCAAAGCCTTCCCCAAGCTCCAGCACTGACCCATGTTCCTCCCCAACCTCCTCATTGTCTGAGTTTGCCGCCAGCTATGCTGGTAGCTGAAAGGCAACAACAACTACAGAGTATGTGTATATTAGCAGCCTGTTCCCGAACAGAAAAAAAGGCCCTTTATTTTTCCAACAATTTTCATAAATCTGAGGAAAGGAAACGGGAGTCTGGAAGAAGAGAAGCTGTGAAGTTCTCACAGTCAGGATGTGATGCTCTTCCATTTATTTAGCAATAGCAATTACAATTGTTGGAAGAAATATCTATCTGCTTCAGTTCCAAGCCGGGAGGAAGACACTAGAGACAAAATGGAGGCTGGAGGCTGATTGGAAAGATGGTTTAATGATGAAGCAGAAACATATGTTTCTAATTCTGCAGCTGACCACATGGAGTTGAGAGTGAGAGGGGATTTTATACTTTCTCTTGTCAGTTGCACTTGAGCTTCCTGTTCCTGTGTGAGAACATGAATTCTATTGGCAGTTGTAGGGGTTATGTAGGGGTCATAGCTGGCTCTGTAGGTTGTCTGAGCTAAGTTTGGTTGAAGTGTTGGAGTGATGCAATGAAGGGCCGCTGGGCAACTCCTATTGTGGCTGAAGGCTAATCCTATCTTTGCTGCAGGGAATTTTTGCCTATGAATAGAGCTACCTAGATATTTGGCTTTTTTCGATAAGCTCTTTATCTCTTAAGTACTGACATGTGTTGATGGCTATTTTTTTAGCGGGCTCTCTCCCTCTAAAAAAAAAACTATGTTTCTCTATTTCTCATCTAGGGAAACACCTAGATGGTCAAAGGGTGCATGTAAATATTATCTCTGCAAGGATTTAGGTTCCCCCTTGCACATATGTGCTAGTCGTTCCCGACTCTAGGGGGCGGTGCTCATCTCCGTTTCAAAGCCGAAGAGCCAGCGCTGTCCGAAGACGTATCCGTGGTCATGTGGCCGGCATGACTCAGCGCCGAAGGTGCATGGAATGCAGTTACCTTCCCACCAAAGGTGGCTCCTATTTTTCTACTTGCATTTTTACGTGCTTTTGAACTGCTAGGTTAGCAGAAGCTGGGACAATAACAGGAGCTCACTCCATTACACGGAGCTAGGGATTCAAACCTAGGATTTATTAACTAGCAGCCTTCATCTTTCTTGGTCTCACATGCTTCCAGATCATCAAGAGAAGATGAACCATGAAAAAAAAAACCCACACACTTCTCTCAGACTTTTATTCAGCATGGGAAGCAGTAGCAGGTGCAGAGGCCAAAGTCTTCACACCACAAATTGCACCCTCAAAAGCACCACGAGAAGTTGGGAAGACATATGCAAACCATTTTTTTTGCAACCTCTTTTTTTTCCTAGAAAGAGAGAACTTGAAAGACATATTTTTTGCATCAACTCTAGGCAAGGATCTACTATTGTTTAAATCCTCCGGGATGGAACAGCAAAACAAAACAAAAACCTCCCAAGCAACATTCAAATGAAACGAGAGCAGAAGCATCAAATGAAAACTAACAGGAACTTACCTGGCCTTTAAAGCATTATAAAGAACTAATTTTACACCTGTATTGTCTTTATATCTTGAAACTGGGGACCCACCAAAGTGGCAGTGTCACAACACCCCCAGGGATGGTGCTACATATACTCAGAAATTATTCTGTTCCATTTTATTTTGATTAATTTATAGGAAGGGAGGGAGGGAGGGAAAGAAGGAAGGAAGGAAAAGAAGAAGAAAGAAAGGAAGGAAGGAAGGAAGGAAGGAAGGAAGGGAAATGACATGGAAGGAAGGAAAGAAGGGGGAAAATGACAAGAAAAAGAAAGAAAGAAAGAAAGAAAGAAAGAAAGAAAGAAAGAAAGAAAGAAAGAAAGAAAGAAAGGGAAGGGAGGGAGGAAAAGTGGAAGGAAAAAAGAAGAAAGGAAAGAAGGAAGGGAAATGACATGGAAGGAAGGAAGGAAGGAAGGAAGGAAGGAAGGAAGGAAGGAAGGAAGGAAGGAAAAATGACAGAGTAAGGGAAAAAAAAAGAAGGAAGGAAAATGGCATGGAAGAGAGGAAGGGAGGAAGGAAGGAAAACTGACAGAGGAAGGGAGGAAATGGAGGGAGGAAAAAAGAAGAAAGGAAAGAAGGAAGGAAAATAAATGACATGGAAGGAAGGAAAGAAGGAAGGAAGAAAATGATAAAGAAGGAAGGAAGGAAAATAACAGAGGAAGAGAGGGAAGAAATAAGAAGGAAGGAAGGATGGAAGGAAGGAAGGAAGGAAGGAAGGAAGGAAGGAAGGAAGGAAGGAAGGAAGGAGGGGAGATCTCGGTATAAGCTTGATATTTTTTCCACTGAATGACCCCTCAAGTTCATTTCTAAAACACAGGTTCTTATCACAACTTTCCCAAACATAAAGGTTACGTCCGTACGAAATCTCTTGTCCCTGTTGCTACCACCCCTAAATAGTTTGTTTCTGTGGATTATGGGATTTGACAGCAAAAGAGCTTTGAGATGGATTTCTTTTACGTCCCCATCTGAAGCACAAGCCAGCCAGATGCTAAACCTTTGCTTAGAAAGGTAAGGATTTAGCTTCAGGGTCATTAATCTTCATTTCCAATCAATGAGAATCAGGAAATAGACTTAACTCATGAGGCATATTCAGAATAGGGAGTCTACTCTACAAGTGCCTATGAATAGATCTGTGTGTTCTCACCCAGCCCCAAAACACGACAAACCCTCTGAAGTTAAATCAATTATTCCTTTATTAGGAGTGTCAGCAGCCTTGACAAAAAGTTTCTCTCTCATTGCAGGCTAACAAGTCCGTCCGGCAGGGAGATGAATAGTTCTCTGCCACACCTATTCATCTCCGCCCCCTGCCTTTTATCCCCAGAGCTAGGGTTGGGCTTCGCTAGTAGCAGTGGCTCTTCCGTCCCAAGGACCGGCCCATAGATTTCCACTGCTCTCCTCTCCTCTCTGCCTTCTGCGCAGCCCCGCATCAGGCATTGGACCCAGCTGTTCCTCCTCTTCCTTCTTTTTCCCATTCAAGGATTTTTATTTTTTAATACAAACTATACATATTATAGGAACAAAGAGTTGTCCAGCTCTTTTCTTTTACATCCTCTCAATTACACAGTCCTTTTTACATCATAGTTTTGTTTTCACTTTCAGCGAAATTATTCTCTTCCATTATTTTCCATCTTTGTGGTTATTTTTTCTTAATACCGTATTTTTGGGAATAGAAGATGCACCTTTTCCCCTCAAAAAAGAGGCTGAAAATCTGGGTGTGTCTTATGCACCTAATACAGCATGTTTGGCCTCCCAAAATCCCGCCCCTTCATCAAAATGGCCATGCATAGCTTTTAGGAGGCTTTGAGAGTGCTGCTGAGGGCTGGGGAGGGCAAAAATAGGCGAAAAATTGGTGAGTTTTTTGCTCACATTTTGCCCACCCCCCACCCCCAGGAGCACTTTATAAGCCTCCTAAAGGCTATGCATGCCCTTTTTTAAACAAAAAATTGTCCCATTTTTGCAAAATATGGGCCATTTTTTGTTTGTTTTTGGGCCTGTTCGCCCACCAGGAGCACTCTACAAGCCTCCTAAAGGCTATTCATGTCCTCTTTTTTTTTTTTTTTTGAAAAGAGGTCTGCAGTGCAAAAACCTTTTTTAAAATTTGCCTCTTCCAAATCTTGGTGCGTCTTATGCTCCGGTGTGTCTTATACTCCGAAAAATACGGTACACGAACAATATCTTCAATTGCCCCTTCAAAGGTACACCAAATTTTCATTTCTTATTTTCTCCATTGGTATATTTTGCTATAAACAGCGTACATCCTCTAATTCAATTTAAGCATGGAGAGCATTTCTTTCAATTTTTTTCTACCATTAACAATGTGCTATCATTTCTTTATTTCTTAATTCATTATGTAACAATAACAATCTTACTACTGTTCTCTTTCGTCTACTAATGTAACTCTTTTCCCCTTTCTTCCTCTTTTAACCATTTTCTCTTGGCTCCCAATTGTTCCTCCTCTTCCTCATCAGCCACCTCCAGACAGTGGTAGCTCTTTCTTCCCAAGGACTGGCCCATAGATTTCCACTGCTCTCCTCTCCTTCTACCTTCGGCACATCTGCGTGGCAGGCACTGGGCCCAGCTGTTTCTCCTCTTTCTCATCAGCCACCTCCAGACCTGAGGGCTGTTGACTCTCCATCTGAGGGCTGACGGATGGCCCAGGCTAACCCCAACCTTAACCTCTTCAAAATCATGGTGCATCTTATATTCCGGTGAAAATTATAGTCCGCAAAATACTTCGATGTGGGAGGGAGGGGGGACCATAAAGGGGCAGATGGCAGGAGTTGCCCTTTCTGTCAGTTCTGTGGGCATGGCTTGGTGGGCATGGCTTGACGGGGGTCAGGTGGCTGAGTGGGCGTGGCCAACTCGACATCACTCACATCGAGTTGGCCATGCCCACTGAGTCACATGACCCCCCCAGCAAGCCACGCCCACAGAACCCATAGTTAAAAATAATTGAATGCCACCCCTGCCCTTACACACTGTTGTAAGTCAAGGACTACGTATATTATCTAAGAGTTACAAAGTGGGATTTTTTTTTTAAAAAAAAAAGTACTTGAAAATACTATTTCCATTTGAAACCCGGAGAGGTAGTGTCTGGAATATTTTCACTTTCCCGATATCTATTTCTGGGTTTAGATTAGTCTTGAAGAAACGAAAATGGAAATATTTGCCAGAAAGGTCAACCTAACGTTTTATAGGAACCGTTTACTTTCTTGATTCCCATTCTGATTTCTTCTCGGCCTGCCTCATACCTGCAATCCCAGCCAGGCACACAAACATTTTCCGCAAGGAAACATCTCTCTCCCTCTCCCTCCCCCCACAATGCCTCCCCAGAATTTATCATACCGATACACGCGCGCACACGCACATAAACAGATAGCAAACTGAAATGACTTATTTATAATCAGAAATGCTAGGCTACCAGATGGCATTCGGTACATCTCCCCCTATAATGGATTTTCTAGTACGTTTCCAACTCCGCAGGAACAAAAAAGTGGAATAGTATTAAAATGTCAATTAGTTTAATTTCTGCTCCAATCTATAAAAGGAAAAGGAGGAGGGGAAGGGGAGGGAGGGCTGGGCAGTGGTGGCACATGTTTGATTTTAATTTGGTTATAAGATCTCTCGCCTGCTAATAAACAAAGCAAACTCCGAAATGACTCAAGGTTTGCGCAAAGGAAAGGCGAAGGATGCTTTCAAATGGAAGCGACAGCACCTTGTGTATTTCAAAACACAAAGATGCTTTATCACACCTGCTTTAAATCAACATGCCACCAGCTGGTTCGGTAAGCTTAAAGTCAATTATCTTAAGGAGGCACACACACACACCCTGCCTGTTAAAAATGGAGAGATCCACCCAATAAACTTGGCACAAAGAGACAAATTTCCAGCTTCTGAAACTAAAAGAAAGTTGAACTGTGGGGCCCTTGGTGCATATCTGTTTTCTTGACGACGTTTCATGACCCAACTAAGTAACATCAGCTGTGCTAGAAGAGAGTGGGGTTTGCAGAGTGGAAGAGGAAGCGGAGGAGGTCTGTGGGGGCCTTGGGGCTCTCTGAGCCTGCTCCTTTTCTTGCAGACGTTTCATGAGCAAGCTAGGTAACATCATCAATGCTAGCGCATATAAACCATTGACGCAGGTCTGCCGGTCCAGCTCAAACTACGTAGGATCGTTGACCTGGCTGAAGGATAATCTCTTTGAAAAACACCCTTAGAATCTGGTGGCTTTCAAAATTGATCAAAGGCCTAGAGCCATGATGGCAAACCTATGGCACACATTGCCCTGTCAGTTTCAGCACATATGCATGCGCTGGCTAGCTGACATCGGCCTTCTTTTGAGGCCGTTTTTCACCTGGAAGTGACTTCCGATTTTTCGTCTGTTTTTCGTCCTCCTGAGTCTTTAGAGAAGCCTCCTGAAGGCCCCCTGAGATCAAAAATTGGCCCTACGGACAAACCGGAAGTCACCATTCCCGAACTTCCATGTTTCCCGTAGGTCCATTTATCACTCTCCGGAGGCTTCAGGCTCCTGAAGCCTCCAGAAGGCCTCCGGGCGCGGGGCTGTTTTTGCCTTCCCCGGGCTCCTAAAAAGCCTCTGAAGCCTGGGGAGGGCAAAAAACCCATGCCAAAAGCAGGGGGGCTGGTCATGTGCACATGCACTTGCAGGGAGGGGTCGCACGCATAGCATTATGGGTGTGAGCATGCCCACACATGACCCCCCCTGCGCTCCCCCCGCTTTTGGCATGGGAGCTAAAAAAGGTTAGCCATCACTGGCCTAGAGACTAAAACATAGGAAGAATGGCTGCAGGATTTGAGTTTGGCTAGACTAAAGAAAAGAAGGACTAGGGTGAACATGATAGCAGTCTTCCAGTATTTGAGAGGCTGCCACAAAGAAGAGGGGGTCAAATTATTCTCCAAAGCACCAGAAGGCAGGACAAGAAACAATGGGTGGAAGCTACTCAAGGAGAGAAGCAACCTGGAATGAAGGAGAAACTTCCTAACAATTAACCAGTGGAACAGCTTGCCTCCAGAAGTCAAGGGCACTTATCTAAAATGGTACAGGTACTCCTGCTTGAGCTTTTGTCTTCTAAGCTGTTAGACATGCTGGAGCCAATCAGAAAACTTCTTTCTATGCTTTGGGCCAGGGGTCGGCAATCTTAAACCAAACAGCCATTTGGACCCATTTCCAACAGAAAAGAAAACACGGGGAACCACAAAATCCTTCCCATGCCTGACGATTTCCTGAGCGGCCACAGAACGAGGATATGGAGTTGAATTAAACGTTCCGTTCTCTTCTGAAGCTTTTCTTTTCTTGGATTTATCCATGGTTGGCCTTCCGGGGTCAAAGAGCTCAATAAATCATCGTTCTAGCAGGTGTCGCACATTGGCAGTTGTGATGCATATTTTGAGCGACGGGGAGCTGCAGCAGAGGGATGAAAGAGCCACATGTGGCTCCAGAGATGCAGTTTGCTCACCCCTGCTTTGGTCTATTCTGTGCGTGGTATTCACAGTATATGGTACCTGTTGTGTGCCTGCTTTTTAGATGTTGATTGACGTGTTAATGGCTGACTATTCAGTTGTTGGCTGTTGTTTCCTTGTGTTGCCAAGTCTTCACCTCCTAAGTCAGTGATGGCTCACCTTTTTGTTGTCATGTGGTGAAAGTGCATGCGAGAGTGTCTGCATGCGCCCTCATCCATAATGTAATGTGCACGTAACACCCCTCCCCCACTCCTCGCATGCATGTGCAACACCCCCCTCCACCTTCCCCCCGTGAATGTGCACATGACCCCATTTTGGGCATAGTAGGCCTCCCTGCAGCTTTGTGTGACTAATAATGGATCCGGGTACGTGTTCTGCATCTTTGGAACGATCACGACATGGGTGATTGAGAATCTCCATAGACACATAGGTCTCCCGCTTGATCAGGGGATTGGACAAGAAGACTCTCAGGCCTGCGGCCATCTTTTCCTTTGGATCTTTGGCCTGCCACAATGTATTTTCTATGGTGGGAAAATGGGGAGGAGGGATTGTATGGAGTTAGGTGATAGGTAGCCATAACAGAATTCTTTCTAGAAAACCAAGGTCATCCTTTGTCTCTACACCTCTGCACCTGACCGGAACTGGATGGGTGGAAGCTGCCAGCATGGCAGTGGGAGATTGGACCATGGGATGGACTTGTGGGTGTGGAGGCAAGATCTTGAACTTTCAACTGGGTGGGGGAAACCGGGAAGCTTTCGGATTTCGGTTTTTCCAGATGTGCCAACATGGCTCTCTTAAAAATTGGAACTTTGAGCAATACTTTGCCTTGGACTCTGATTTATTTTTGGATGCTATTTGGAACCCTGACACCTCTGATTAAACACCAGGACCAATATTTCTACAAAGGGTATTGAGGAGTAAGGAGAAAGGGTCTTCCTTTCAATGCATATTTTTCCAAACCCCCCCTCCTAAAATAGCTTCTATCTGAATCCCTGCTGAGTTTGAAAATTGTACAACAAATTATCGAAAAGCCAGGAGGAGATGGGGGTCCTTTCCCTCACTCTCTTTTCTCTGGTGCTTTTGCTCCTGCAAATTCCCTTTATGTGACATTTTCCGGCAACCTGAGTTGAAATAAAATGATCCAGTGCTTTCACAAAGAGTTTCAACCTCAGAATGCAGGAAGAAAGTGCAACATCTTGTACATCTATAATGGAAGAAAAGGGGCGAACCAAGGTGTAATTTAGCTACACCATAAAGGTTCAGATTGGAACCTGGCTTGTGGATTGCACAAAAAAATAATAGTACAAGTTACCATTTGTAAGTTTTGATTCAAATCTGGAACAATAAAGTGAATTTGTACAGGCTAGTGATATTTCAACAGAAATAGACAGCATTGTAGGAATCTTAAAACTTTTCTTCTTCTTCTTCTTCTTCTTCTTCTTCTTCTTCTTCTTCTTCTTCTTCTTCTTCTTCTTCTTCTTCTTCTTCTTCTTCTTCTTCTTCTTCCACCTTTCTCCTCCCACTCCTCCTCCTCTTCTTCTTCTTTGTCTTCTTCTTCTACTACTACTTCTCCTTCTCTCCCTTCCCCTCCCCTTCTCCCTCTTCCTCTTTTTCCTCCTTCTTCTCCCTTCCCTTCCTCTTCCTCCTCTTCCTTCTCTCCCCTCCCCTCTCCCTGCCCTTCTCCCTTCTTCTCCTTCTACTACTACTTCTCCTTATATTCCTCCTAACTCTCCACCTCCCCCTCTCTCCCCTTCTCCCTCATCTTACTCTTTTTCCTCCTCCTCGTCCTACAGTACTACTCCTTCACCTCCTATTCCTCCTCCCTCTCCCCTCTCTCTCCTTTTCCCCCTTCTCCTCCTACATTTCCTTCTCCTCCTATTCCTCCTCCCCCTTCCCCTCTCCTTCCCCTTCTCTCTTGTCCTCTTTTTTCTCCTCCTCCTACAGTGCTACTTCTTCTCCTCCTATTGCTCCTCCCCTTCCCTTCCCACTCTCCTCCCCCCTCCCCGTTTCCTCCTCTTACTCCTCCGTCTCTTCCTTTTTAATACATTTAAAACTCTCACAGATGCACAAGACGTTTGCATGCCCATTTTTACAAGCAGAAGGAGGCAGTTTTGTGTTTTGTTTCTGGTGCACTTTTTCAGCCATTTGTTTTGTTGCACAATTTTTCAGCCCGTTGTCTGCGTCCACGTGAGTAAGTGCTCGCCTAAACAAAATCTAATAAAAGAACCCATAAAACTGTGCACACTTTTTTTTAAAATAAAGGTGTACCAAGGCATAAAAGCATAGAACAGGATCATAAGAAAGACAATAGAAAAACAATAAATAACTCAACGAATAACAGAGAGGTTTTCAGTTGGCACCAAAACTAATAACTGAGAGCAAAACAGGGAAGGAATTCTTAGTTTGAGGCAAGGTTGTCTGTTCTTAAAATGCCTTTTTTTTGGATCATCCTATAGCTGATTTCTGATTTCAAATCTAATATCTGAAGAACAAATCAAACATATGATGAACGGTTGCAGGAACTGGGCATGGCTAGTCTAATGAAGAGAACAACGAGGGGAGACATGATAGCAGCGTTCCAATATTTGAGGGGCTGCCCAAGAGAAAAGGGGTCAATCTGTTTTCCAAAGCACTTGAAGGCCAAACAAGGAATAATGGATGGAAACTGATCAAGGAGAGATTCAACCTGGAAATAAGGAGAAAGTCCCTGTTGGTGAGAACAATCAATTAGTGGAACCGCTTGCCTTCAGAAGTTTAAGAAGAAACTGGACAACCATTTGTCTGAAATGGTGTAGGGCCTCCTGCTTGGGCAGGGGATCAGACTATAAGACCTCCCTTCCAACTCTGATATCCTGGGTTCTATGAAACCATAACTGATGATCATAGTTTAGAAATGGATGAGTGATCATTGATAGAACTGATAGATGATTGAATGATGGTTGATAGAACGGGATGATTGATAAACTCCCTAGATGAAAAACAGTGAATGGAGTGGAATGGAATGGAATGGAATAGGATAGGATAAGATAGGATAGGATAGAATTAGCACTTAGACTTTACCTTTTCACAGTGCTTTATAGCCCTCCTTAAGCAGTTTACAAAAGTCAGCATATTACCCCCAACAATATGAGTCCTCATTTTAGTGACCTGGGGAGGATGGAAGACTGAGTCAACCTTGAGCAGTGAGAATCAAACTGCCAGACTACTGGCAGCTGGCAGTCAGCAAAAAGAACAGAACAGAATATGGAGTGGAATGGAGCAGAGTAGACTAGACTAGACTACATTAGACTAGACTAGACTAGGCTAAACTAAATGTTAGGGTTCTAAATACCATGCAGAAATAAATCATTGTCTAAGGCAAAACATCCTTAAAGGTCCAATTTATTCTACAGGCAAGTTAGCACGTCTATGAAAAATTCCAACTCAGATGTACATCCTGTAATTCCACCCAGTTGAAAGTTCATCATCTATCCCCACACCCACAAATCCATCACATGTTCCAATCATCATCTTCCACGCTGGCATCTACACCCCTCTGCTTCCGGTCAGGTGTCGAGGTGTGGAGACAAAAGATGACCTTGAGCGTCTATAAAAGAATGACAACAATACATTCCACAAATCTACTGCTTTCTATTCCCCCCTCCCAACTACTACACTATTAAAACACATAGGAAATTATAAGAAAGTGTGGCAGGCCAAAGATTCTAAAAAGAACATAACTACAGGCCTGACAGTAAACTAGACTAGAATAACTTTATTGTCACTTTGAATGTACACTAATCAGCATACATTAAAATGAAATGTCATTGCATGCAGCTCTCAAAGGGTCACCACCTCCAATATGCACTACATAAACACAGCAAAACAAACAAACAAATAAATAAATATTGATATGACACAGAGAAACAACACATTCAGACGTTTGCATGTACATGGCAAGATAAATGAATCTTGTGAGTTTACGAGATGGGTGGCCCATGGAGCAAAGGAAACTGGGGCAAAATCTGGTAGTCCTGCTACCAGTGGAATGCTTCTTCCCTATTTCTTCTCAGAAAGTTTTCCACAATTATGGAAAACTCTGGGCTCAGAAAGTTCTGCAAGAGAGGTTGATTTCCCAAAAGACACTTTGAAGACCTGACAGCATCACTTCGCTGATCATACCTGATGTTGCATCTCTGGGTGAGAAGGGTAGAAGTTCCCCTCAACCTACAACCGTTCCAAGATACAACAGTGCTGAAAAAAGTGACTTACGACCATTTTTCACCACTTAAGACCGTGGAGGCATCCCCCTGGTCACAAGGTCAGAATTCGGAAGCTTGGCAACTGACTCATATTTATGACTGTTGCACTGTCTGGGGGGTGTGTGTGTGTCAGGTGATTCTCATTTGCGACCTTCCGGCAATGCAAAGTCAATGGGGAAGCCAGGTTCACTTAACAACCGTGTTATTAGCTTAACAACTGCAATGATTCACTGAGCAACTGTGGCAAGAAAGATCGGAAAATGCGACATAACCCACTATGGTCAAAACTACACAATATTTTCTCTTGCATCACTACTTTTAAGACAATAATGGGCCACACTAATAATAATGGAAAATTTCTTGGGGGTGAGGAATTATTCCAATGAGAATAACTAGCCAGTTAGACAAATTTCCAAGGCCAACGAAGCCTGTCTGCATGTGTATTTGATTCAAAATTTAATTTGCAGTTCAGAGTTATGTATAATGAAATTCGGGATGTGGTGGCTCAGTGGCTCTCCTTGATGAGTTCCACCCATTGTTTCTTGTCCTGCCTTCTGGTGCTTTGGAGAATAATTTGACCCCCTCTTCTTTGTGGCAGCCCCTCAAATACTGGAATACTGCTATCATGTTCACCCCTAGTACTTCTTTTCTTTACTGTAGACTAGCCAAAGCCAAGTCCTGAAGCCCTTCTTCATACTGTTTAGTCTCCAGGCCTTTGATCATCTTAGTTTGCTCTTCTCTGACCTTTTTCCAAAGTCTCAACGTCTTTTTTTATAATGTGGGGACAAAAACTGGACATGGTGGCTCAGTGGCTAAGAAGCTGAGCTTGTCGATCAGAAAGGTCGGCAGTTCGGTGGTTTGAATTCCTAGCAGCGTGTAACAAAGTGAGCTCCCGTTACTTGTCCCAGCTTCTGCCAACCTAGCACTTTGAAAGCAGGTAAAAAAAGGCAAGTAGAAAAATAGGAACCACCTTTGGCGGGAAGGTAACAGCGTTCCATGCGCCTTCAGCGTTGAGTCATGCCGGCCACATGACCACGGAGATGTCTTCGGACAGCGCTGGCTCTTCGGCTTTGAAACGGAGATGAGCGCCGCCCCCTAGAATTGGAAATGACTAGCAGATATGTACAAGGGGAACCTTTGATATATTTCATTTCCGTTTTGCCTAAAAATATGTTGGGATCGAAGTTGCGATGCTTTCACTGTAGTTTGGATGGAGGATATGCAGAATGTTTTGCCATTTTTTTTTCCTCCAGTTACACCAGATTTTTTTTTCAGAACAATGGTTTTATATTTGTTTATAATGTTTATCGGGACTCTAATGGTGTTTTTAAGAGATTAAATTAGCATCCGGCTTGCAATGAATGATACATTGGGAAGTAGGGAATTGATAATGTTTAGCCATTTGAATATGGGCAAAAAAATCTTGTTTAGAAGTACACTTAGGAATTATTTATATCCTCTTATGACATATCAGTTTAAATAATAATCCATGCGTTGAGGAAGAAGTAAGAATGATATTAATAATAAACGTTCTATTTAAAACTGGCTAATTGCACATGAAGGATTCCTGTCTATTCAAGTACATTTTAAAAAAAGAAAATAATAATAATTCATTAGAAAATCCATGTTTAAGTCTGCAGAAATTTTTGCTATTATCTACCTACCAATTATAGATATAGGGAGAGAGATAGAAGTAGATGCTAGCTAAATAGCTAGATAGCTAGAGAGAGAGAGAAACAGACAGACAGACATAGTAAGACAAGAGATTATATATACAAATACAATATATATGTATTTGTGTTACAACCCCTGGTATGTATGGCTTAGTGGCTAAGATTCCTGCCTAAGATATAATACAGCCCAGGTTCAAATCCCAGTAAGGGTATGGCTAGCTGATGAGAGCTAATTAGCTCGAAATAGATCTATACTAGTCTCCCTTTATTTATTTATCAGTACAAATACAACACAAATACTATATATATATATATATATATATATATATATATATATATATATATATGTGTGTGTGTGTGTGTGTGTGTGTGTGTGTGTGTGTGTGTGTGTGTGTGTGTGTGTGTGTTGTATTTGTGCTGATAAATAAATATATATTTGTGTTACAACCCCTGGTATGCCCAAATATGGGAGGGAACTCACTGCTCCCCCTTTCTGTCTTTCGGCTCACTGCAGAAAACCATATTTAATGTTGCCTTTTATATTTGTGCTGTATTTGTGCTGATAAATAAATAAAGGGAGACTAGTATAGATCTATTTCAAGCTATTTAGCTCTCATCAGCTAGCCATACCCTTACTGGGCTTAGTGGCTAATACATCTGCCTAATATATATATATTGCAGGGTTTCACATTTTTTCCACATCACACCTGCCATTCGAAAGGGGCAAAATACTTAGACAGAGATGGATAGAAGTGTATAACTTGTACAATTTGTGAAGAAATATTTAGAATCACAGAGTTGGAAGGGACCTTGGAGGACTTTTAGTCTAACCCCCCCCTGCTTAGGCAATATACCCTATACAAGCAATGGCAAACCTTTTTTGGCTCACGTGCCATAAGCGGGGGGAGTGCAGTGGGGTCGTGTGTGGGTGTGCCGCACCCATAATGCAATGCGGGGGACACACACACACCCAGTGCGCATGCATGCACTACAGGCACAACCCCCCCCCATTTTTCATCCTTTTTTCACCCTCCCCAGGCTCCAGAGGCTTTATAGGGGCCTGGGGAGGGTGAAAAAAGCCTCCCCCCGGAGGACCTCTGGAGGCTTCAGGGACCTTCAGGAGGTTTCCCTGAAGCCTCCAGAGGGCAAAAAAAGACCTTATGAGCAAACTGGAAGTGACTTCTGTTGCTTGGAGGGTCGTTTTGAGCATGCCGGAGGCTACAATGACCTTCAGGAGGCTTCCCTGAATCCTCAGGAGCACTTAAAATGACCCTCTGAGCAAACTGGAAGTCCGTTCCCCACCCGTGCCATAGGTTCACCATCCCGGCCCTATACCACTTCAGACAAATGGCTATCCAACATCTTCATCTGCGTAAAAACTTCCAGTGTTGGAGCATTTACAATTGAAGGTAAGTTGTCCACTGATTAATTGTTCTGTCAGAAATTTTTTTCTTAGTTCTAAGTTGCTTCTCTCCTTGATTAGTTTCCACCCATTGCTTCTTGTCCTGCCCTCAGGTGCCTTGGAGAATAGCTTGACTCCCTCCTCTTCTTTGGGGCAACCCCTGAGATATTGGAACCCTGCTATCATGTCTCCCTTAGTCCTTCTTTTCATTAAACTAGACATACCCAGTTCCTGCAACCGTTCTTCATATATTTTAGTCTCCAGTCCGCTAATCCTCTTTGTTGCTCTTCTCTGCAGTCTTTCTAGAGTCTCCAGATCTTTTCTACATCGTGGTGACCAAAATTGAATACCGTATTCCAAGTGTGGCCTTACCAAGGCATTATAAAGTGGTATCAACACTTCACGTGATCTTGATTCTATCTCTCTGTTGATGCATCCTAGAACTGTGTTGGTTTTTTGGCAGCTGCTGCACACAGCTGGCTCCTATTTAAATGGTTGTCTACTAGGACTCCAACATCCCTTTCATAATTACTACTACTGAGCAAGGTACCACCTATACTGTACCTGTGCATTCCATTTTTGTTGCCTAAATGTAGAACCTTACTCTTTTCACCATTGAATTTCATTTTATTAGATAGTGCCCAATGTTCAAGTTTGTCAAGATCCTTCTGTATCTTAAGCCTATCTTCTGGAGTGTTGGCTATTCCTGACAGCTTGGTGTCATCTGCAAATCTGACCAGTTCCCCATTTATCCCCTCGTCCAAATCATTGATGAAGATGTTGAAGAGTCCTGGGCCTAAAAAAGAGCCTTGGGGTACCCCACTGCCCACTTCCCTCCATGTAGGTGCAATTCCATTGAGGGCTATCTCAGGCATTAATACAGCTCTTCATTTTACTATTTAGAAAATTCAAATTCCCGTTGTTACTCTGACAAAACATACCACAAAATTAGAACTTTGTTCCAATGAAACAAGAGGGGATTTCTCTTTTACAATAAAGTTGCTTTGATTCATCGCGATATGTTCGTCAACTCTCGTAGGCAAGTATTACATTGTATTAATGTCTCATGGCTTGAAGTAAAAGGAAGAAGGAGAAAGAGAGAAAAAGAAAAGAAATAAAAATAGCGGTTATTTGATGAAACGATGAGTGCTCTGGCAAAGAGCCGTACAGAATGGCTTCAAAAAATGATAGCTAATTTATACACGAAATGTCTGAATAACTGCAAAAAGCCTTTTGCTATCATTTTGAGGATCAGTGATCTAATGTTTTATTTGGAGATATTAAGAATTACTCCACTGGCAAATGAAATTTCTTCTGAAACAGCTCCATCCATCCGATGTGGCCTCGGAGATAAGCATTCTGGTTCATCATTAAATAAAATACACAGGCCTGAATTCATTATTTCCACTTTCTCAAGCTACCGATAATGTTTTTTCTTTTCTTTTTTTCTTTTTGGTTATACAAACCTAGGGATTTGTAAAGCGAAGATGCAGTCAATACAATCAATGTGAGTAAGTAAATTTTACTTTAGCAGTAGATTTTATTTGGAATGTGTATAAAATCATTTCAGCATCATAATGGAAACATCGTACACTGGGCAAAGGGATATTTGCAAAATCCAGAATAGGCACATTTCAACCACTCAAAAAAGATTCCTCTTTCTCCTTGGTGGTGGTCGTCATCTTCTTGCTCTTCTTCTTCTTCTTTTTCTTCTTCTTCTTCTTCCTCTTCTTCCTCTTCCTCTTCTTTCTCTTCCTGCTCCACCTTGCTCTTCTTCTTCATCATCATCCTCCTCGCTCTCCTTCTCCTTCTTCTTCTTCCTCTTCTTCCTCTTCCTCTTCTTTCTCTTCCTGCTCCACCTTGCTTTTCTTCTTCATCCTCCTCCTCCTTGCTCTCCTTCTCCTTCTTCTTCTTCCTCTTCTTCCTCTTCTTCCTCTTCCTCTTCTTTCTCTTCCTGCTCCACCTTGCTTTTCTTCTTCATCCTCCTCCTCCTCGCTCTCCTTCTCCTTCTTCTTCTTCCTCTTCTTCCTCTTCTTCCTCTTCCTCTTCTTTCTCTTCCTGCTCCACCTTGCTCTTCTTCTTCTTCATCATCCTCCTCGCTCTCCTTCTCCTTCTTCTTCTTCCTCTTCTTCCTCTTCTTCCTCTTCCTCTTCTTTCTCTTCCTGCTCCACCTTGCTCTTCTTCTTCATCATCATCCTCCTCGCTCTCCTTCTCCTTCTTCTTCTTCCTCTTCTTCCTCTTCTTCCTCTTCCTCTTCTTTCTCTTCCTGCTCCACCTTGCTTTTCTTCTTCATCCTCCTCCTCCTCGCTCTCCTTCTCCTCCTCCTCCTCCTCCTCCTCCTCCTCCTCCTCCTCCTCCTCCTCCTATTTCTTCTTCCTCTTCTTCTATTTCTTCTTCATCCTCCTCGCTCTTCTTCTTCTTCTTCTTCTTCTTCTTCTTCTTCTTCTTCTTCTTCTTCTTCTTCTTCTTCCTCCTCCTCCTCCTCCTCCTCCTCCTCCTCCTCCTCCTCCTCCTCCTCCTTGTTCTTCTTCATCCTCCTCCTTGCTCTTCTTCTTCTTCCTCCTCCTCCTCCTCCTCCTCCCCCTCTTCCCCTTCTTCTTCTTCCTCCTCCTCCAGCCAAGATAAAATTTCAGTTAAAAGAGCCTTAGTTTCTGCTGGCCAATTTTTTTCATCAATTAAACTGTTATAAAATAAGACTATAACCACTATGGTTCCCCATCATTATCTCAGAAAAAAGGAAGCAATTGTTCTTAGATTGGGCCACTGCATTCTGACAATGTAGTTCATAAGTTATAACTTGTAACTTGGACTGCTTAATATAACCTCCAACAAAGAGAGAACTATGTTACATACACTTGGAAGAAATTATTTGGAATTGGTTGGAAAACAATCATCAGATTGCCTTTACGAGACTGATAGATTCAGAGGTGGGATTCAGATGGTTCAGACCAGTTCACCTGAACTTGTAGTGGAAATCACCTACCCTCCCTGGCTCTATGCCGTCCTATTTAGGCACATTTTTGAGGCCGGGTGCATGCGCAGAAGGTGTGCGCGTGAGCAAAGCATGCAAAACGAGTAGGTGCACACACGACGAACCAGTGGTAACAAAACGTAAAACCCACCGCTGGATAGATTGTCAAGCTGCAAAAACCAAGGAAGACATATTGAGGGTCTTCTAACCTACAGGCAGAATCTTGCCAAACTAAAGCTATTGCTTGCGCCATTAAACATACAGTGTCAGGGTTCCAAATAACATCCAAAATTAAATCAGAGTCCAAGGCAAAGTATTGCGCAAAGTTCCAATTTATTAAGAGAGCCATGTTGGCACATCTGGGAAAACCCGAATCTGAAAGCTTCCCAGTTTTCCCCACCCAGTTGAAAGTTCAAGATCTTTCCTCCCCCACACCCACAAGTCAATCCCATGGTCCAATCTCCCACTGCCATGCTGGCAGTTCCATCCATCCAGTTCCGGTCAGGTGCAGAGATTCAAAGACAAAGGATGACCTTGGCTTTCTAGAAAGAATGTTGTTATGGCTACATCTCATCTAATTCCATACAATCTTCCCTCCCAATTCCCCACTAATGAAACAGCATAGTAGAATAGAATATTATTGTGGCAGGCCAAAGATCCCCAAAGGAACTGGCTGTAGGCCTGACATATGGTCTGAGAACTAGGGAAGAATTGCCTTTAGCCTTGATTTTCTGAACAAGCCCACATCAATTATTTATTTAAATTTGCACACTGATGTGACTGAGTTTGGTTGTTTGCTTGTAGATATTTCATTACCCAGCTAGGTAATATCACCAATGTGAGGGAGCATGAGGATTACCAAGGAGAAAACCACCGTCTCACCAATGCAGGCAGGGCAAGCTATATAAACATGAGCAAACTACACTCACTAGCCCTGATGACATAACCTAGTCAGGCAATGAAATGTCTGTTAGCAAATGACCAATTACAGAGAATAATAATAATAATAATAATAATAATAATAATAATAATAATAATAATAATAATAATAATAATAATAATAATAAATTTATTTGTTAGCCGCACCCTCTCCCGAAGGACTCGGGGCGGCGTACAATAAAAAACACATAAAATACAAATATAGACAGTACATACACAAAAATATAGACGTATACGTGGAGGAGGTAGACAGATAAATGGAAACAATTAAAATAGCAATTTAAAATCCCCTAAGTAAAATTACAAAATTAAAAAACCCATCAGGAGCGATATGATCAAACTATGGTTGAGCCAGGCCAGCTACTTGGAAAAGGTGGGTCTTGAGCTTTGCACGGAAGGAGCGGAGGTCAGAGGTAGTCCTAATATCCGGGGGGAGGTCATTCCACAGGGCTGGGCCCGCCACAGAGAAGGCTCTGCTCCTAGGCGCCGCTCCCCGGCTTCATATATGTGTTGAACAGGAGTGGCGAGAGGACCGACCCCTGAGTACCAAGGACTACACTCTTAAATTGGTAGTTGGAAAAGATGTTTTCTGAGCCTTTTTGACCTTAAAATTTATTAAAATAGCTCATTCAATAAGAAACTCATAGACTTAAGTGTATCCTGGCTTCTTATCATGCAAGAGACATAGAAAATCCTCTTCAAATATCTGTGTTTTGAGAGAGAGATTTTTCTTATGCCTGAAACATTTAAATCCCTTAATCATCACTCCACACCCAGACAACTTTCATATTGCGGCAGGCGGAATTCCTTCTTTCATCCTTCTTCATCCACTAAATTCATTAAATTAGTACCTTGGATTTTAACTTTTATATTTACATTGTTTTTCAGAAGAAATATCTCCCAGAGCATCAAGCTTTCCTTTGAGGGCAGTCAATTCAATAGCTGAAGGAGCGATTTTTTTAAAAAAATATATTACATTGGAAATGTAATTTTCTCTTCCTTTCCTTCCTCCCTTTCTCTTTTCCTTCCTTCCTTCCTCACTTCCTTCCTTTCCACTTGCTTCCTTCCTTCCTTTCTTCCTTCCCCCTTCCTTCATTCCTCGTTTTCTCCTTCCTTCCTCCCTTTGTCCTTCCTTCCTTCCTCCTTTTCTCCTTCCTTCCTCCCTTTCTCCCTTTCTCCTTCCTTCCCCCTTCCTTTTCTTCCTTCCTTTCCTCTTCCTTCCTTTTTCCTCCCTCCCTCCCTTCTTTCCTTCCTTCCTTCCTTCCTTCCTTTCTACTTCTTTCTCCTCCTCTTCCTTCTATTCACAAACACAACTTCTTTCCAGCAATTATGAGGTTCCCTAGTTGGATCATGAAATATCTGCAAGGAAACAACCATGCTCAGAGAGCACCAAGGATCCCACAGTTTTCCTCCTCCCCCTCCTCCTCCTCTTCCTTCTCACAAACCCCATTCCCTTCCAACACTGATGATGTTACATAGTTGGGTCATGAAACATCTGCAAGGGAACAATCATACTCAGAGAGCACCAAGGACCCCACAGTTCGTAATACAATACAATAATAATACAATAGTAGAGTTGGAAGGAACCTTGGAGGTCTTCTAGTCCAACCCCCTGCCTAGGAAGAAAATCCTAGCCATTTCAGACAAATGGCTATCCAACATCTTCTTAAAGACTTCCAGTGTTGGGGCATTCACAACTTCTGGAGGCAAGCTGTTCCACTGATTAATTGTTCTAACTGTCAGGAAATTTCTCCTCAGTTCTAAGTTGCTTCTCTCCTTGATTAGTTTCCACCCATTGCTTCTTGTCCTGCCCTCAGGTGCTTTGGAGAATAGTTTGACACCCTCTTCTTTGTGGCAACCCCTGAGATATTGGAAGACTGCTATCATGTCTCCCCTAGTCCTTCTTTCTCTTAAGCTAAACATACCCAGTTCCTGCAACCGTTCTTCATATGTTTTAGTCTCCAGTCCCCTAATCCTCTTTGTTACTCTTCTCTGCGCTCTTTCTAGAGTCTCCACATCTTTTCTACATCATGGTGACCAAAACTGAATGCAGGATTCCGAGTGTGGCCTTACCAAGGCCTTATAAAGTGGTATTAACACTTCACGTGATCTTGATTCTATCCCTCTGTTGATGCAGCCTAGAACTGTGTTGGCTTTTTTGGCAGCTGCTGCACACGGCTGACTCCTATTTAAATGGTTGTCCACTAGGACTCCAAGATCCCTCTCACAGTTACTACTGTTGAGCAAGGTACCACCTATACTGTACCTGTGCATTCCGTTTTTGTTGCCTAAATGTAGAACCTGACTCTTTCCACCCATTGAATTTCATTTTGTCTCCTCCTCCTCCTCCTCTTCCTCCTCCTCCCCCCTCAATCTAAACTCTGGTAGGAACACATTCAGATGATCCCTACATTACTTATTTTTGGCAAACTGGGCCAAGAAAGGGAAGAAGTACATTGCAAGCATAAGAAACAAAGATTAAGAAAGAACTGGTTTCAAAAACAGGCTTCAGGTCGCCCTATGCCAGGGGTGTCCAAACTTGGGAACTTTAAGACTTGTGGACTTCATGGCTGGCTGGGGAATTCTGGGAGTTGAAGTCCACAAGTCTTAAAGTTCTCAAGTTTGGACACCCCTGCCCTATGCAATGTCAGATCCAGGGCTTTTCAACCACCACGGAGGGCAAATTGCTAACTGCACCTTATTGCATTCCTGGAGAATGGCATTATTTTGCTTTTGTTTTCCTGAAGCAACATTTCAACTTGGCCCTCCTGAGCTCTTCCAGAGGAGCTTAAAGAGCGTTTTGAGAATGGCATCAATGCTCAGCGCCTCTGATTTCATAGACCTAATCACTTTCTTCGTCGCATTAAGCAGAAATGGCAGGAACATGGGGGGGAACGGCCCTCTAGTGTATTACGCGTTGGCAAATTATGTATTTTATTTTATTTATTTATTTTTAATGGTGATTCCGTCTCCCTCACTGAGAGGCCCACCTTGTTTCCCAGCTGTTTGTATTCTTAAGAGCTTCTCTTGTGCCACCTCCCAGACTGAAACAAAGCAAAGGATTGTGTTAAAGTAAATCGACAGAAAGCAGAGGGGAAAAAAAACGGAGTGTATCATTACTTTAAAATGTTTGGTACATTATTGTCTCCCTTTCTTCTCTTTCATTATGCCTGGTGTTAGTCATCTACACAGAGACATAATAGATGCTATTAGGTGTTTTACAACAAAGGAAAGTTAAAATATGGGCTATGAAAAAAAAACCAGCTCCTTTGGAGCCTGGGGAAGTTTGCACTACAGTAAAGAAAGAAAGTACAAGATGTTATACTTTTACTCAGGGGTTGGTTACCACCAGCGGTGGGTTTCACATTTTGTTACCCTTGGTTTGCCATGCATGCGCCCCTTCCACAAATGAGCCCAACCCAGTCGTGGGATTCAATTTTTTTTACTTCCGGTTCTGTGGGCGTGGCTTGGTGAGCATGGCAGGGAAATGATATTGAAAAATCTTCATTCCATCCCCTCTCCAGGGGAAGGATACTGCAAAATCCCCATTCCCTCCCCACTCCAGGGGAAGGATACTGCAAAATCTCCATTCCCTCCCCACCCCAGGGGAAGGATACTGTAAAATCTCCATTCCCTTCCCACTCCAGGGGAAAGATACTGTAAAATCTCCATTCCCTCCCCACTCCAGGGGAAGGATACGGCAAAATCTCCATTCCCTCCCCACTCCAGGGGAAGGATACTGTAAAATCTCCATTCCCTCCCCACTCCAGGGGAAGGATACTGCAAAATCTCCATTCCCTCCCCACTCCAGGGGAAGGATACGGCAAAATCTCCATTCCCTCCCCACTCCAGGGGAAGGATACTGCAAAATCTCCATTCCCTCCCCACTCCAGGGGAAGGATACTGCAAAATCTCCATTCCCTCCCCACTCTAGGGGAAGGATACTGCAAAATCCCCATTCCCTCCCCACTCCAGGGGAAGGATACTGCAAAATCTCCATTCCCTCCCCACTCTAGGGGAAGGATACTGCAAAATCCCCATTCCCTCCCCACTCCAGGGAAAGGATACTGCAAAACTCGCAGTCGGTTGGGAGACCGTGGGTGCTGGTTACACCCGGTCGTTTGTACCAACCCCCGCGTTCTAGGTGGTCAGGAGCTCCAGGCCTAGGGCCTGAGGCTGTTGTTATGCAATGCGAGGTCCGTCGTTAATAAGGCCCCCCTCATTCACGATCTAATTCTGGAGGGGGAGCCGGACCTCGCGGGAATAACGGAGACCTGGCTGGGCCACGAGGGAGGTTTACCCCTCGTGGAAATGTGCCCGCCAGGTTATCGTGCATTTCACCAGCCCCGGGCCCAGGGAAGGGGCGGTGGGGTAGCAGTGATTATTCGGGAGGACTTAGAGCCGAGGGAGTCCACTGTGCCACAGACGTCCGGATGTGAATCCCTTGTTGTGAAATGGGGCCCTGGGAGACAGTTGGGCCTGCTGATAGTATACCTGGCTCCTCGCTATACATCAGCGGCCCTGCCCGAACTCCTCGAGCTGGTCGCATCGGTGGCGGTTGAGACCCCCAAACTTTTAGTGATGGGGGACTTTAACCTGCCATCGGTGGGAGGAGCATCTGAGGGGGTTCGGGAGTTCATGGCCTCCATGACAGCCATGGACCTGACTCAACTGATTCAGAGCCCGACACACGACGGAGGTCACACCCTGGACCTCGTTTTTGTCTCTGGCCAGTGGTTGAATGATCTGGGAGGAGGAGACTTAACCATCACTCCGCTGTCATGGTCATACCACTCACTCCTTCGACTTGACTTCCCTGGAGCTACCCCCCGCTGCGGGGAGGCGGAACCGGAAAATACTAGATGGTTCCGCCCCAGGCGCCTGATGGAACCAGATAGGTTCCAGATGGAGCTTGGGCCACCTCCTGTAGCCTGACCCGCCCTCGGGTAGAGGACCTGGTGGTCACGTGGAACAACGTGACTACCGGGGCCTTGAACCGGGTGGCGCCTTTGCAGCCTCTCCGGCGGCAACGATCCACCCTGGCCCCTTGGTTTACCGAGGAGCTAAGGGTGATGAAGCGCCGCAAGAGATACCTAGAGAGTCATTGGAGATCCTCCCGTTCCGAATTTGACCGAACACAGGTACGAGCCCATTTAAGGACGTACCTTGTGGCATTGAGAGCGGCCAAACGTCAATATTGTGCCGCTCTCATTGCATCCGCGGAGAACCGCCCTGCCACCCTGTTTCGGGTGTCCCGCTCCCTTCTGTTTCAGAGGCCGCGGGAGGCCCCTTTACAGGGTAGGGCAGAGGAATTTGGGAAATACCTGCAGGATAAAATCGCTCAAATCCAGAAGGACTGGGTCCCTTTCAGTGGCCCAGTGGAGACGTCCGTGGCGAGTCTTGAGAAACCAACCTGGGAAGAGTTTGATTTGGTTGCCATCGAGGATTTGGACAGAGTGCGTGGACGACTGCGACCTACCACATGTTTGCTGGACCCGTGTCCCTCCTGGCTTGTACTGGCATCCTGGGAGGTTACACGCGACTGGCTCCAGGGCCTAGTGAACGCTTCGCTGGGCGAGGGGTCTCTTCCAGCCGCCTTGAAAGAGGCGGTGGTGAGACCCTTGCTCAAGAAGCCGTCCCTGGACCCTATGGAGCTGGCCAATTATCGTCCTGTCTCCAACCTTCCCTTTTTGGCGAAGGTTGTAGAGAGTGTGGTGGCTTATCAGTTTCCACGACATCTGGAGGAAAATGATTATCTAGACCCGCGCCAGTCCGGCTTTCGCCCCGGACACAGCACGGAGACGGCCTTGGTCGCGTTGGTGGATGATCTCTGGAGGGCCAGAGATAGGGGTTGTTCCTCTATCCTGGTCCTATTAGATCTCTCGGCGGCTTTTGATACCATCGACCATGGTATCCTTTTTCACCGACTGGAGGGGTTGGGGGTCGGGGGCACCGTTCTACAGTGGTTCGGCTCCTACCTCTTCGGCCGGGCGCAACGTGTGTTGACAGGGGAGCAGAGGTCGACTCTAAGCCCCCTTATCTGTGGGGTGCCGCAGGGGTCGGTCCTCTCGCCGCTCCTGTTCAACACATATATGAAGCCGCTGGGTGAGATCATCCGTGGTTTTGGGGTGGGATATCATCTGTACGCTGATGATACTCAGCTGTACATTTCCACCCCGAACCACCCCAACGAAGCCGTCGAAGTGATGTCCCGGTGTGTGGAAGCCGTACGGGTCTGGATGGATGACAACCGACTCAAGCTCAACCCTTCCAAGACAGAGTGGCTGTGGCTGCCGGTCCCCCGGTTCAACCAGTTAATTCCATCTCTGGCCATCGGGGGCGTACAACTTGCCCCGGTGGAGCGGGCGCGCAATTTGGGCGTCCTCCTGGATGCCCAGCTGTCCATGGATGACCATGTGACGGCCGTGGCAAGGGGGGCGTTCCACCAGGTTCGCCTGGTGCGCCAATTGCGCCCCCTATTGGACCGGGATGCCTTGCGCACAGTCACTCATGCGCTGGTGACGTCTCGCCTGGACTACTGCAACGCTCTCTACATGGGGCTTCCCTTGAAATGCACTCGGAGACTACAGTTGGTCCAGAACGCGGCCGCGCGGGTAATTATGGGGAGTACAAGGTACTCCCATGTGACACCTTTCCTGCGCGAGCTGCACTGGCTACCTGTGGTCTACCGGGTGCGTTTCAAGGTCTTGATAACGATCTTTAAAGCGCTCCATGGCTCAGGACCTAGATACTTGCGGGATCGTATCCTGCCCCATACATCCCTGCGACCAATCCGCTCGCACAGAGAGGGACTCCTCCAGGTGCCGTCCACCAGACAATGTCGGGGGGCGGTGTCTAGGAGTAGAGCCTTCTCTGTAGCGATATTAGGACTACCTCTGACCTCCGCGCCTTTTGGATAAAGCTCAAGACCCACCTATTCCAAATAGCTGGCCTGGCTCAACCATAGTTCGCTCACTCTGCTCCTGACGGGTTTTTTAATTTTAATTCTGAGGTTTTTAGATTTTACTGTGTTTTAATTGTCTCTATTTATCTGCCTCCCTTCTCCATGTCCATGTCCATGTATTTGTTTATTGTGTATGTGTTGTCTATTTTATATTTTATGTGTTTTCTTGTACGCCGCCCCGAGTCCTTCAGGAGAGGGTGCAGCTAAGAAATTTTATTATTATTATTATTATTATTATTATTATTATTATTATTATTATTATTATTATTATTATTATTATTATTATTATTATTATTATTATTATTAATTATTATTATTATTATTATTATTATTATTATTATTATTATTATTATTATTATTATTATTATTATTATTATTATTATTATTATTATAAAATCTCCATTCCCTCCCCACCCCAGGGGAAGGATACTGCAAAATCTCCATTCCCTCCCCACCCCAGGGGAAGGATACTGCAAAATCTCCATTCCCTCCCCACTCCAGGGAAAGGATACTGCAAAATCTCCATTCCCTCCCCACTCCAGGGAAAGGATACTGCAAAATCTCCATTCCCTCCCCACTCCAGGGGAAGGATACTGCAAGATCCCCATTCCATCCCCATTCCAGGGGAAGGATTCTGCAAAATATCCATTCCCTCCCCATTCCAGGGGAAGGATACTGCAAAATCTCCATTCCCTCCCCACTCCAGGAGAAGGATACTGCAAAATCTCCATTCCCTCCCCACTCCGGGGGAAGGATTCTGCAAAATCTCCATTCCCTCCCCACTCCAGGGGAAGGATTCTGCAAAATCCCCATTCCCTCCCCACTCCAGGGGAAGGATTCTGCAAAATCTCCATTCCCTCCTGATCAGCTGGGACTCAGGAGGCAAATAATAGATGGGGACGGGGCCAGTCAGATGTTGTATTTACTGGTTCTCCGAACTACTCAAAATTTCCACTACGGGTTCTCCAGAACTGGTCAAAACCTGCTGAATACCACCTCTAGCCCAGCCTAAAAATGTGCCTAAATAGGATGGCATAAACCTGTGATTTCTGCTACCAGTTCAGGCGAACTGGTCTCAACCTGTTGAATACCACCTCTGGTCACAACGATACAAGAAAGATGTTGTGCAAAGTGCAAAGAAGAGCAACAAGGATGATTTAAAGCCTGGAGATTAAAACATAAGAAGAAAGATTGCAGGGATCAGGTATGGCTAGTCTGGAGAAAAGAAGGACTAGAGGTAAGATGATAACAGTATTCCAGTATTTGAGGGGCTGCCACAAAGAAGAGGAGGGGGTCAACATATTCTACAAAACACCTGAAGGCAAGACAAGAAACAGAGGATGGAAACTAATCAAGGGGAGAAGCAACCTGGGATTAAGGAGAAATCTACTTTATTGTTTTAGGTCTGTTTTACAGGAATCTTCTCAGAGTGTCCGATTCACCTGGAAAAATTAGATAAGGCTCAACAGCATTCAAGAAGGGGTCACACCTTGCCCTTTCGTGTTTATGTAATGAATCCAGGATAATTCCCTGTTCGATCCCATCTCTTAACCATGATGGTTGCTCTCCAACAAGTTGGGAAGTCAGAAATGTTCTTGGAAACAGAGGTTGTCGTCCTCCTCCTCCTCTTCCTCTTCCTCCTCCTCCTCTCCTCCCCCTCCTCCTTCTTCTTCCCTGTTTCATCCCATCTCTCAACTTTGATGGTTGGTCTCCAAGCTGGGATCTCAGAAATGTTCTTGGAAACAGAGGTCATGCCAATTTTTTGATATGCCTTTGCCTCTTTCTCCTCTTGCTCCTCCTCCTCCTTTTCCTCCTCCTCCTTCTCCCCCTCTTCCTTCTTCTTCTTCCCTGTTCGATCCCATCTCTCAACCATAATGGCTGCTCTCCAACAAGTTGGGAACTTGGAAATGTTCTTGAAAATAGAGGTCATGCTGTTGATTTGATTTGCCTCCTCCTCCTCCTCCTCCTCCTCCTCCTCCTCCTCCTCCTCCTCCTCCTCCTCCTCCTCCTCCTCCTCCTCCTCCTCCTCTTTCTGTTGCAAGTATTTTCCTAGCTCTCCTTCCCCAGCTGTTTATCACACACCCTCATCTCCCTAATCTCAGCAGCTGGCCTTCTCACCCATCCTCTGTCCTCTTGTCATCTTGGTAGGGGATCTGCTGAAGTCCCCACTTTGGTTCTAATTTTATGCCCTTCATTTCCTTCCCTGTGCAAGCATGTCAACTTTTGCAGCTAATTATACAGCAGATCCAAATCTGGATGGATTTTTTTCTTCAGGCCGAGACTTGTCTCTCGTTTAATTTTCCGTTATCGGCAAATTACTGTACTGTTGAATGTTCCTTGCAAGGGGCCGCCCCACCCTATTCTGCATTCTGCCTTCTTGGCTGCTCCAGAAGATTTGACTTTGACAAACTGCTCTGAAAGCCCATTATTTTAAAGTTTCTTTTAATTTAGAGCTGCCTTGATGATTACTCCACGTTTAATGGTAGGATGCTATTCTTAGTGGGGGAATCACAAATAGGGCAGCTGGAACCATTTGACCTTTACATACTCGGTAGCAAAGAAGAAATTCAATGTAGAGAAAAGTAAAGTCTTACAATTAGGCAAGAAAAACCAAAAATACACATGTAGCCTGGGTGAAACCAGGCTTAATAGCAGTGATTGTGAGAGGGATCTTGGAGTCTTAGTGGACAACCAGCAAAATATGAGCCAGCTGTGTGTGGAGTGGCAGCCAAAAAAGCCAACGCAATCCTAAATTGCATTAACAGGGGGATATGATCAAGATCAAGTGAGGTACTAATACTACTCTATAAAGCCCTAGTAAGATTACACCTAGAGTACTGCAACCAATTTTGGTCACCACACTATAAAAAAGATGCTGAGACTCTAGAAAGAGTGCAGAGAAGAGTAACCAGGATGATTAGGGGACCGGAGGCTAAAACATATGGACATGGCTGGTCTAGTGAAGAGAAGGACCAAGGGAGTCATGATAGCAGTCTTCAAGTATTTGAGGGTATGGCCCAGAGAGGAAGGGGTCAAGCTATTTTTCAAAGCACCTGAAGGCCAGACAAGGAATAATGGATGGAAAGTGACCAAGGAGAGATTCAACCTAGAAATAAGGAGGAACTTTCTGACAGTGAGAGCAATCAACCCATGGAACAGAAGTTGTCTTCAAAAGTTGTGGGAGCTTCATCACTTGAGACTTTCAAGAAGAGACTGGAACTGCCAACTGTCAGAAATGGTGTAGAGTCCCCTGTTTGAGCGGGGGGTTGGACAAGATGATCTATAAGGTCCCTTCCAACTCTGTTAATCTGTTAAAGAAACTGTGCTAAACTGTTACTCAATACATGCAGATGTTAATAAAAGAAATAATAATTGTAGCCCCCAAATATCTGGGGCATTACTTGATCAGCATTGACAAAATTGTCATCAGTCAATTGCAAAAAGCAGCTTTGCTTGGAACTGTTTATTGCCTACGATGATAGTTTTTAATACTATCAAACATCTACTTCTGCCTATTCCAGATTCTTGGGAAAGAGTAAGTAGGTGGACAATAGCAATAGCAACAGCACTTAGGATTATATACCACTTTACAGTGTTTTACAACCTTCTCTAAGTGATTTACAGAACTAGCCTCTTGTCCCCAATAATCTGGGTCCTTGTTTTACCGAACTTGGAAGAATGGAAGGCTGAGTCAACCTTGAGCCTGGTGAGATTTGAACTTCAAAATTGCAGGCAGCTGGCAGTCAGAATAAGTAGCCTGAAGTACTGCACTCTAACCACTGCACCTCCGTGACTCATGATGATGATGATGACATTCTGTCTCATTCTGTCATAATCTCATAATTATTCCTCCATAATGCCCATAATGCTCATACCAAATCCCATCTAAATGTCTGCTTGACTGTGCCATGAACCACAAGAATAATTATAATACCAATAGCAATAGGCCCCTTGGATGCAATCCCACAACAATCGCAGCATCACTTGAACAATATCGGCATTGACAAAAACACCGCTGGTCAATTGCAAAAGGCAGCTTTACTTGGAAAAGTTCACATTCTGGACAGAGAGGTTTGAAGGAGGGGTCAAAGAGGCCATCTATATTAAAACTGAAGAGCAGTCTCTCAACAGAGGAGGAGCGATACGATATTGCCTATCCGAGTCAGATATCTGTGATGCAGATGAACAGCTGGTGTCTATTCCCAATGTGTGCATGTGCAGAGTTGCCAGATGAAGGGAACAGCTAAAGAATAGTGGTTGACTTGAGAGTAAGACCACAGGTGGACAATGAATGGCCCCTCTCAGAAGGAGTAAAAGAGGAGTGAAAGGGGAGTGGAGTTTGCAGGAGACAATTAATTCACTTCATTGGTCTGTGACTCTCCGAGACTCCTTGGCAAGTTTTGCAGATATCGGCCTGGCAGCTCTCCAAGCCAGATAAGGTCTGTGACTGTAAATACTCCCTCAAAAAACTTTGCTGGATGTGAATGAGCGGAATTCACAGCAAATTAATAAAATGGGGTTTTGTTCTAGGTTCTAGGCTGCATCAACAGAAGGATAGAATCAAGATCACGTGAAGTGTTAATACCACTTTATAATGCCTTGGTAAGGCCACGCTTGGAATACTGCATTCAGTTCTGGTGGCCACGATGTAAAAAAGATGTTGAAACTCTAGAAAGAGTGCAGAGAAGAGCAACAAAAATGATTAGGGGACTGGAGGCCAAAACATATGAAGAACGATTGCAGGAACTGGGTATGTCTAGTTTAATGAAAAGAAGGTCTAGGGGAGACATGATAGCAGTGTTCCAATATCTCAGGGGTTGCCACAAAGAAGAGGAGGGAGTCAAGCTATTCTCCAAGGCACCTGAGGGTAGAACAAGAAGCAATGGGTGGAAACTAATCAAGGAGAGAAGCAACTTACAACTGAGGAGAAATTTCCTGACAGTGAGAACAATTAATCAGTGGAACAGAAGTTGCCTCCAGAAGTTGTGAATGCCCCAACACTGGAAGTCTTTAAGAAGATGTTGGATAGCCATCTGTCTGGAACGGTATAGGGTTTCCTGCCTAGGCAGGGGGTTGGACTAGAAGGCCTCCAAGGTCCCTTCCAACTCTGCTATTGTATTGTACTGTTGGGACGAGGAGTTTCTTCATGCTCTCGGGAAGCGTTGGTCAGAACATCCTGACCCAGGTGACTCTGAAGATAGAGATTAAGCCCCAAGTGGCTTCATTGATTCTCAGGGAGAATACTAATAACCAGACGACTGCAAAGGCATATAAACCTTCCATTCCCCCCTTACCACCACCATCCTGCCATTATCCAGTAAGAACTGAAGAAAATTCTTGGATGAGAAGAAAAAAGTCTTCCCCAAGGGGAAAAAAAAAACCATATTCCAGTTGCCTCTTGAAAAAACACCTTTGGGACAACCGTCTATGGAGCTTCTCCATCATCCAGTCATGGTTGTCCCAAAGGTCCTTTTTCAAGAGGCAACTGGACTTTCTTGGTGTTTTTTTTCCCCTTGAAAATGTTTCACTTCTCATCCAAGAAGCTTCTTCAGCTGTGTCTGGAGAGTGGGCGAGGAGGGTGGGGAATGGAAGGTTGATATTCCTTTGCAGAGCTGAGGAAGCTTCTTGGATGAGAAGAAAAATGTCTTCAAAGGAAAGCAAAGACAGTCCAGTTGCCTCTTGAAAAGGTAAGTATAGCAAGGGGTCCTGTCAATTAGAGATGTACATCTGGTGGAACAACCCAAAAAAAAGGGCCTTATCAGTGCTGGCTCCTACTTTATTGAACCTCATTCCCCTTGAGGTATGGTTGGCCCCAAACTTTTGTTTTTCCAAAAGGCCCTAAAAACATAGTTTGATCAATGCCATGCATGAGGTGGTCAAGTGGTTATTCTGGTTGTTATTCTTGTTGCTGCTATGGGGGTGTGTGGGGAGAGGGGTAGGTTTTTTTTTACAGTTTTATTATATGATGGATATTTATAAAAAAAAACATGATGTAAATACCTGGAGTCACCTGAGTTGCATGCATATATATTCAATGGATGGATGGATGGATGGATGGATGGATGGATGGATGGATGGATGGATCCTTTCCAAATCATGGGAAGAAAAAAATAATTTATTGTGCATCAGTCACACCCTCACTTGGATATTGTTCAATTCGTGACCTGGAATTTTAAGTTGAACTTAGATCAACAGGAAGAAGGTGTAAGAATAATAATTTTAAAAAAGGAGTAGGGGATTGAAAACCAAGCCTAAGAAAGATTTATGAAGGACCTGTATATGCGTTGGACAGATGTATTAATTTCTTCAATGAATGAATGAACAAATGAATGTATGAACAATTGAATGAATGAATGCACAATTTCCAAATCATAGGAAAAAACATTGTGCATTTCCCCATCCTATCTTGAATATTGTCCAATTCTTGACCTTGGATTTAAGAAGGTAGATGAAGTAGAAAAGGATATAACAACAGCAGCAGCAGCAAAGAATCGGGTATTGTAAACTAAGTCATACAATGAATTTATCAGTTTATGAAGCACCTGGGTGTGAATTGGACAGGTGTATTAATTTATTGAATGAATGAATGGATGAATGAATGAATGAATAAATGTATGTATGAATGAATGGATGAATGAATGAATGAATGAATGAATGAATGAATGAATGAATGAATGAATGAATGGAAGGAAGGAAGGAAGGAAGGAAGGAAGGAAGGAAGGAAGGAAGGAAGAACAAACAAACAATTTCCAAATCATGGGAAGAAAAAATATTAAATTATTGTGCATTGGTCCCACCCTATCTTGAATATTGTCCAATTCTACACCCTGAATTTTAAGAACAAGCTAGACCAACTAGAAGAGGACATAACAACAACAAAAAAGGAATAGGGTATTGTAAACTAAGTCATACAAGGAATTTATCATTTTATGTAGGACCTGTATATGAATTGGACAACTATATTAATTTATTGATGGATGGATGGATGGATGGATGGATGGATGTGTCAACTTCGAATCGAACCTGGCTGAAGCTATTTTTTCTATTCCTCATCTGCCACACAGAGTGAGAAGGGGGAAGGAGGATTAAATACATTGCTAGACAAAAGACAAAACAAGAGCTTTCTCGTGGGAACCAAGGTCATCTCTACAGGTGGTGGCTAGAGACAGGAAGGAATGCCTGGATAGCCTGCCAATTGACCTAATTGACCAACATGACCTCTGACTTTTAGGGAAGGAGTTATTTCCTATTTTAATTATACTGAAACTACAGGAAACATTTAGAGTTGGTTTTCCATTTGATCATGCTGATATGATGAACCTAATAAATAAGTTCTTAGAGACCTTAGCCTCAGAGTTCTGATTTGCTTGGTTTCCTTAATCAGGATTGTGACAGAATGAATTAATAGCAATAGCAGTAGCACTTAGACCTATATACCGCTTTACAGCAGAGGTGGTATTTAGCCAGTTCTGACAGGTTCTGGAGAACCGGAAGCACAAATTTTGAGAGTGGGGAGGGAATTTGGGATTTTGCAGTAACTTTCCCTTGCCACGCCCACAAAGCCACACCCACAAAACTGGTAGTAAATATTTTTGAATCCCACCATTGCTTTACAGCTCTCTCAAAGCAGTTTACAGAGTCAGCATCTTGTCCCCAACAATCTGGGTCCTCATTTTACCGACCATGGACGGATGAAAATCTGACTCAACCTTGAGCTGGTAAGGATCAAACTGCTGAACTGGAGTCAGTCAGCAGTCAGTAGAAGTAGCCTGCAGTACTGCATTCTTACCACTGCACCACCACAGAATGAATAATAATAATAATAATAATAATAATAATAATAATAATAATAATAATAATAATAATAATAATAATAGTAATAATAATAATAAAAAAAATTTTATTTGTTAGCCGCACCCTCTCCCGAAGGACTCGGGGCGGCGTACAATAAAAACACATAAAATACAAATATGGACAATACATACACAAAAATATAGACGTATACGTGTACGTGGAGGAGGTAGACAGATGAATGGAAACAATTAAAATCGCAATTAAAATCGCAATTTAAAATCCCCTAAATAAAATTACAAAATTAAAAACCCGTCAGGAGCGATATGATCAAACTATGGTTGAGCCAGGCCAGCTACTTGGAAAAGGTGTGTCTTGAGCTTTACACGGAAGGAGCGGAGGTCAGAGGTAGAATGAATGAATGAATGAATGAATGAATGAATGAATGAATGAATGAATGAATGAATGAATGAACAATTTTCAAATCATGGGAAGATTAAAAAAAAATAACATTTTATTGTGCATTGGTCCCACCCTCTCTGGAGTAGGGTCCAATTCTCGATGTGCAATTTTAAGAAAAAGGTAGACCAACTGGAAGAGCATATAGAAACAAAAAAGAGGAACAGAGGAGTGAAATTTATACAAGGAATTTATCAGTTTATGAAGGATTAAGAGGACACCCTGCGTGGTACTTCCCCTAACTCATTGCTGTCTCATTGCCCAATTGATTTTATGCTATGAACTGCCAGAAGCTGATGAAAGAGACAGAAAATTTAAATAAATAATTGATATGGGCATGTTCAGTCTTGAGAAAAGAAGGCTGAAAAATGATGGTTCCAGAGAGCTGGATGTGCTGTGCAGTCTTTAAATTACTCCAAAGCAGATGATGTTTGAATATTAAGTGGGGAGGGGGGACCTCCAAGCATTAAGAGGATTTTTGACACAGGAACATTTCTCTGAAGTTGTGGGGAAAACACTTGCAGTCAGGCTGTTAAATGGACAGCCCCCTGTTTGGTCTAGGGAGCTAGGGTATGAGGTGTGAAACCAGGAGACTGTGAGTTCTAGTCCTGCTTTAGCCATAACAGCCAGCTAGGTGACTTTGGGCCAATCACCAGGATACTGTGAGCTCTAGTACTGTCTTAGGCATTAAACCGAGTGGCCAAATCACCAGGAGACAGTTATTTCTAGTCCTGCCTTTGGCACTAAATGGGTGACTTTGGACCAATCACCAGGAAACAGTGAGTTTTAGTTTCACCCTAAGCATGAAACCTGACTGGATGACTATGGGCAATCACTAGGAGACTGGGAGCTCTAGTCCCACCTTAGGCATGAAAGTCAACTGGGTGACTATGGGCCAATCACCAGAATGGGTGTTCTAGATCCACCTTATTCATTAAAGACAACTGGGTGTATGGGCCAATCAGTAGGAGACTGTGAGTTCTAGTCCCACCTTAGGCATGAAAGTCAACTGGGTGACTTTGGGCCAATCACTAGGAGACTGTGAGTTCTAGTCCCACCTTAGGCATGAAAGTCAACTGGGTGACTTTGGCCAATCACCAGGAGAATGTGAGTTCTAGATCCACCTTATTCATTAAAGACAACTGGGTGCATGGGCCAATCAGTAGGACACTGTGAGTTCTAGTCCCACCTTAGGCATGAAAGTCAACTGGGTGACTTTGGGCCAATCACTAGGAGACTGTGAGTTCTAGTCCCACCTTAGGTCAACTGTGTGACTTTGGGCCAGTCACTCTGTCTCTTAGCCAATCTCACCTCACATTTGTTGTGGGAAAAAGAGGAGGAGGAAGATGTGTTGGATATGTTCATCTCCCTTGATGGTTTGTAAAAATAAAAAAGATATGCAGTACATACAGTAAATACATGAACAAATGAATAAATTGTGATGGAGCCTCGGGTTGAATGCAAATGTTGAAACGGGAACATCTTAAGGGGCATAAATCTTGCTATACATGCACACAGTAGAAAAGTCCAAGCGATGTAAGGACCATGAGGTGTACTAAAAGAAAGGGGAAAAAATGCTTTCAAAGTTCTTCCAATTGCGCTGTGTTATGCGGGGGGAAAGAAAAGCTCATAAAGCTGTGATGGTGAACCTATGGCTAATTTTTGGGTCTCTGCCGCACATGCGTGAGATGCGTACACATGCGCGGGGAGCGTCGGGAGTGTGGGAAGCATGGGTGGGGGGTGACACACACACACACACACACACTCCGATTTTGCTCCCAGGAGGTTTCAGGGAGGCCTGCTAGGTCCAAAACGGGGCACGAAGGGGTCGCATGGGCATACATGGGGGGGAAGGAGGAGTAAGGGGTGTGGCACGCCCATGCGCAGTCAGTGGGGAGCGCAGGGGGGGGTGTCGCACATGCATTGCATTATGGGTGTGGGTATGCGCTTTGAGCACGCGAGGTCAAAAAGATTAGCCATCACTCTCAGGCTGATTCCTAACCGTGTTTATTAGTTGAGTTGATTTACTATCATGGAAATGTATGATCACAATGGGAGACAGAATGTCCATTGATCATAAAGGCAGTTTTCAAGGGATGGATCATGAAATGAATTCAGCTTTCCCCTGTTGATTGGGCTTAGTAGAAGCCAGCTAGGGAGGTCACCAATGGTGACCACGTGACTTAAACTATTATGGAATATAGGAACTGACACAGAATTCCGGGATCAAACAGAAAAGGTTTATTGTGCAATAGATTCAGTCTCTACTACAGTGGTAAATCTGTTTTCAACAAATGCCCAAATTTTGATCATGGGACTATGGGGAATGGTGTGATGGTCATAAGTAGGAGGACCAGTCATAAGCCACTTTTTTTTTTTTTTTTTTGCAATCTGGAGCAGTCACGAAATGACTGGCTGTTAGTCTTGCACTGCCTGTATATAACTTCAACATCAATTCTAGCATTGTAGAATACAACTACATACTTCATACACTTTTATATAAACGCCGTCTGCAGCTAAATTCCCATTTCTATTCCCCAGATAAACCCAGGAACTGTAATATGATGGAAATGAAACAACACCCCCACTTTTTTCCCCTCATCATCCTTATTATTATTATTTTAATTGCCGTACCAATATTTGATATTTGCAATCACAAATAAAACTAGTTGGGGATTAATCAGATTGAAATTGAGGATAAATTTTCATGAAATCCCAGGGAATCAAAACAGAATAATAGAGTCTGTTTGTCTGTCTGTATGTATGTACATATGTATGTATGTGCATGTTCAAGCAATTTCAACCAAACTTGGTACACAGATGACTTACACTCAGGAAACAAGTACTGTGAGGGTAAGACACCCCCCCAAAAACCCTCGGGGTGTGTGTTCTGTTAAGATACAGCCTGTTGTGCCTTAAAATGGCTTCTACTGAACAGCACAGTGGAGTTGCCATGGTAACAGCCTCACAGTACTCCACAAGGCAGCTCCCTCTGGTAAGGGGGAAAATCCAACGTTAGAAATTACATTTGGTCCGGATATTTTCCCCTATAAATAAATATCCAGGCAACACCGAGTTATCGGCTAGTAGCAAAATAAAAAGGACCTTGGAGGTCTTCTAGTCCAACCCCTCTATACCATTTCAGACAAATGGTTGCCCAAACTCTTCTTAAAAAGTTCTAGTATTTGAAGCACGCACAACTTCTGGAGGCAAGTCGTTCCACTGATTAATTGTTCTGACTGTCGGGAAATTTATAAATTGATATGCTTTATAAATAAAATCATAATGAACGGCTTCAGGTTGTACAATGTTCCAGAACATTGTCTCCTGTGTTATGCAATTGACTTCAAACCTGAGATTACGATTGACAGCAACATGTAAATAAATCACAATATAAATAATCTTTTAATGTTCAGAAATCGCAAATTGACTAAACCATTGCCTGGCCGTCTTGCAAACTGACGATCAAATACTTTTTCACAAGGGAGTTTTCAGGAATTAGGTTCATCTAATTTGTCCTTTTCCCAAATTCACACATGCACACCCACACACACTGTTCCAATTTGTCTGTGGTTGTTCTTACAAAATAAATAAATAAATAAAAATAAATGTTAAGGTGTAATGGAACTGCTAATGAGCTGATGATATCTTGCAACCAATTTAGAATTCTTTCCTCTTGGTTTGCATCTGATGTGGTGGCAGCGGAACAGAACTGGGGCATTTCTGGTGTCCTTTCTTTCTGTCTGTTGATCCCATCAATTAAAACCAGAAGGCACTTTTTTTTTGCAGAATAGCACAGCTGGAAGGGACCTTGGAGGTCCTCTAGTCCAACTCCCTGCACAAGCAGGAGACATTATACCAGTGTTGGAGAACCTTTTCGGCACCGAGTGCTGAAACGAGACACCGCATGCATGCGTGCATGAAACTGGAAGAGCAGCTGATGGATCGATGGATAAGGTAGACAGACAGACAGACAGACAGACGAATAGGTAGGTAGGTAGGTAGGTAGGTATAGGTAGACAGACAGACAGACAGACAGACGAATAGGTAGGTAGGTAGGTAGGTAGGTAGGTAGGTAGGTAGGTAGGTAGGTGGAGGTAGATAGATAGATAGATAGATAGATAGATAGATAGATAGATAGATAGATAGATAGATAGATAGATAGATAGATAGGCAGTCAGGCAGGCAGGCAGGCAGGCAGGTAGATCGACAGACAGACAGGCAGACAGATGAATAGAAAGGTAGGTAGGTAGGTAGGTAGGCAGGCAGGCAGGCAGGCAGGCAGGCAGGCAGGCAGGCAGGCAGGCAGGTAGGTAGGTAGGTCGATTGACAGACAGACAGACAGACAGACGGACAGACAGACAGACAGACAGACGAATAGGTAGGTAGGTAGGTAGGTAGGTAGGTAGGTAGGTAGGTAGGTAGATGATGGATGGATGGATGGATGGATGGATGAATGAATGAATGGATGGACAGATGAAAAATAGAGATCAACAGATGATAGCTAGACAATAGATATAGATAGATGATAGACAGACAGATTATAGAAGGATAAGGTACGTTGATTGAGAAATGATAAAGAGATAGATAAAAGATATAATATCAAGTAAATGGAATGGAGATGGATGATAGGTAGTTAGACAGAAAATAGATAGCTAGATGATAGCTAGATGATAGCGGCTGCTCTTCTGGCTTCGTGCACGGGCATGCACACTGGCCACTTGTTCCTCCCATTTCTGGTGCACATGCACATGTGAAGACCAGCTGGCCAGTGTGTATACACGCCCCCCGGAAACCAGAAGATCAACTTTCTGGTGCACGCATAAAAACCAGGCAGGTGCTCTTCCTGTTTTCAGCGTCCCATGCTCATGAAGACCACTTGGCTGGCACATCGGAACCTGGAAGAGCAACAGGTGTCAGCTCGTGTGCCATAAGCTTGCCATCATGTCCCTATACCATTTTGGATAATGGTTGTCCAATCTCTTCCAAGAAAAACCTTCAGAGATGAAGCACTCAGAACTTCTGGAGGCAAATTACTTCCACTGGTTAATTGTCCTCACTATCAGGAAATTTCTCCTTAGTTTTAGGTTGCTTCTCTCCTTGACTTGTTTCCATCCATTGCTTCTGGAAGAGAATAGAGTCGGAAGGGATCTTGGAAGTCTTCTAGTCCAATCCCCTGCAGATTATCAGGTGTCCGCAAGGAGTATAAATCCTCCCATTCCCTACCACCCAGTCAGAGCTGAAGAAGCTTCTTGGATGAGAAGCAAAACACCTTCAAAGAAAAAAACCTGAAAGTCCAGTTGCCTCCTGAAAAAGCACCTTTGGGACAACCAGGATTTGGATGATAGAGAAATCCTATAGACTATTAGCTATCCAATTTGGGATGAAGACCCTTTGAATGGTGCGGGAGTAGGAATGGATTTCCAGAGGGGGAAAACTGCAGACTACAGGAACCATTTGCACCACTCAGGTGACCCTGAGGACACAGTCAAACCTCCAAGTGGTCTCAATGACCCTCTAAAAGGATGCAAATGATTAGCTGTCTGCAAGCAATATAAATTCATTCTCCACCATCCAGTCAGAGCTGAAGAAGCTTTTTGGATGAGAAGTAAAATGTCTTCAAAGATAAAATGAGAAAGTCCAGTTATCTTCTGAAAAAGCACCTTTGGGATTGAAATCTGTTGGATAACAGCAGGTGAATTGTTTCATTTGGGAAGGTCTTGTTTGATTTAATAGTTTTTGCTTGCTTGTTTGTTCTCCATTCTTCTTCTTTTTCTCATGCCCCACGCACAGGGTCTTCGAAGTACATTCATTCTGAATTCAAAGAGTGGATGAGAAATAGGCATACACATGAATACACAGAAAAGATTGCTGGATTTGAAGCTCTGCCATGATTCAGGCAATGCCCCCTGCTTGTGATATGCAGGTAAGCGATTAAAAAAGGATTTTTCCCCCCAGCAAGGTGTTTAATATTTAAACGTGCTGCTGGAGGAGCAATGGAAAGAAATAAGAAATTGTATTTGTTGCATTTTAAAAGAAGATGGAGGAGGGAGGAGGAGAAAGTAGGAAGAGGGAAGAGAGAGGAGGGAGGAAGAGGAGGAAATGGGAAGAGGGAGGAAGAGGGAGGGAGGAGGAGGAAAAGGAAGGAGGAGGGAGGGAGGAGGAAGGAAGAAGAAGGAGGGAAGAAGGGGGAGGGAGAGGGAGAAGGAGCAAAGATGGAGACAGAGAAAGAAAAGAAGAAAAGTATATGAAGATTCTCAGTCATAAAGGTCACAGTTATCCCAAAGGTGCTTTTTCGAAGGGCAACTGGACTTACTTTGTTTTTCCTTGAAGAAATTTCACTTCTCCTCCAAGAAGTGTCTTCAGCTTCTGGGATGAGAAGTGATATGTCTTCAAGGAAAAACAAAGGAACTCTAGCTGCCTTTTGAAGAGCATCTTTTGGAAAAGAAGAAACAAATATAAAAGGAGCGTAGAAGAAGGAGAAGGAGAAGAAGGAAGGAAGATGGAGACATAGAAAGAAGAGGAGAGAAAATGAAAGGAAAATATAAGGAGGAGAAAGAAAATGGAAACAGAGAAAGAAAACAAGAAAAATAAAAGGAAGAGAAAAGAACAAGAAGGAGAAGCAGACGGCGAAGGAGAAGATAGGGACAAGGACAAGGGAGGAGGAGGAGGAGGAGGAATGGAGACAGAAATAAAAGAAGAAAAATGAAATAAATGTATAAAAAGGAGAAGGAGGAGAAGAAAGGAAGATGGAGACAGTAAAAGAAAAAAGGAAATATGAAAGGAAGGTATAAGGAAGATTAAGAGAGAAAGAAAGGAAGAAAAAATAAAAGGAAGGAGAGGAGGAGGAGGATGAGCAAGTTGTTGTAAACTTCCAGGAATCTTGGAGTGTGCTGATCTATCAGGAAAAAAAAAATAAACAAAATCAGGACACAACTAGAAGATGGAAATAATGTTTCCCCCCTCCCCTTGTTTCGCCTTATTAGAAGATAGGACCCGTGGTCATCGCGCTCTCCTACAAACACCTGTCAGTCTGCCTCAAGTCCTGTAAAAACATTTCATTGTCAGTCCAATTAGCTTTTGCAGAAAGAATAAAAGCTGGAATAATTGCCTCTGGATAGGTTTGGCCTCCATACTTTTCAGGATTAATCAATGTCAGTCAGTTGTTCTAAATTCAGTGTCCCCAATGAAAGAAAACATCTTTGAGCCAATATTTCTATTCTGGGTTGTTGTTTTTTATTCTGTGTATTTCCACATTTTCGACATAAGCATTGGAGGGGCCCCTCAAATATTGGGGAGGGGGATTTTTTCCCTTTGCATTGGGTCATCGTCTCTTCTCCTTCCCGTTTAGAAAACCCACAGGGTCCTGGTAAGGGGTTCTAAGTAGAGTTCATGGAACTGGTTTGCAAAGTTAGAAGCAACCAAAAGTCATATTCAGCCGGTTCGGATCGGTTCCGGCGAACCGGTAGCAGAAATTTTGAATAGTTTGGAGAACCGGCAAATACCACCTCTGGTTGCTTCTAGCTTTGCAAATCAGTTCAAATAGTACCTATTTGACTCTGGAAAACAGAACTTCTGGCTGGCCATGCCCTCCCGCCCCCGTCACTCTCTGTCCTATATTCCCTTGTTTTTTACTCAGCTGATTTCCACGGCAGAGTATACTGCTGCTCCTCAGCTGAGCTAAAAAGCAGCTCAGCTCACCAGTGCTCATCAGCAACACCGAGGGCAGTGTTTGAGTGCTGCATGCGCGCGCTCATAGAACCACTAGGAAAATATTCGGAATCCCACCACTGGAAGCAACCACGTTCTCCCAGAAATCTTGGTTGCTAGTGTGCAAGCCTGGTGCTTTTTCAAGAGGCACCTGGACTTTCTTTGTTCTTCCTTGAAGACATATCGCTGCTCATCCCAGACACTTCTTTGATTCTAATTGAACAATCCTAAATTCCCCACCATTCAGTTAGAACTGAAGAAGCTTCTGGGATGAGAAGCGGTATGTCTTCAAGGAAAAACAAAGACAGTCCACTTGCCTTTCAAAAAAGCACCTTTGGGATAACCGTGACCTTGATGACTGAGAAACTCCATAGACTTTTCTTCTTTTCTTTCTCTGTCTCAATCTTTCCTCCTCCTCCTCCTCCTCCTCCTCCTCCTCCTCCTCCTCCTCCTCCTCCTCCTCCTCCTCCTCCTGCTCCTGCTCCTCCCCCTCCTCCTGCTCCTGCTCCTCCCCTGTCCTCTCCTTCTCTTTGCCTTCAAAATCTTGGTCGCCTCTCCTCCCTATGGCAGCCCCTCAAATATTAGAAGGCTGCTACCATGTCTCCCCTGGTCCTTCTCTTCATTACATTAGCCATGCCCAGTTCCTGCAACCGTTCTTCATATGTTTTAGCTTCCAGGTCCCTAAGGCTATGGTAAGGCCACATAAGAAGACTATAACTCTTGAACATTTCATTGATAATAAGGGTTTTCATGATTTTGGGGAATATCACAGCATCACAAAATCAATGTCAAATTAGACTGAAAGGTCGTCCGATCCAATTGCTGGATTTTCACAGTGGAAAACTACATATTCTTGAGACGCCTGCGAGTTGTGTGTGAAGGGGAGAGTTGTGGTTATTGCCCCCTGCAGATGGTTAGCATTAACTGGCTAATACCTTCTATTTATACATGAACAAACTACGTAGCTATAATTGGAGTCAAGCATCTGTGTTCGTGAAAGCTGAAACGAATTCACAGAGAGTGGGAATTAGAAGCTCACGCCCTTATAGATCTAGGCTGGATTCCACACTCAACAGCTGGATTTGTAAATCTCAACATCCATTGATTTAAAATAAAAGGACACTTTCTGTTGATGCATACGGGATTCATTTCACATTTATTTCTTTATCAAATTTATATGCCCCCCATCTCACTATCAACTGACTCTAGGTAGTTCACAACAATACAAATAATAGGAGAGATAGTTGTGATAGAATCAAGATCACGTGAAGTGTTAATACCACTTTATAAGGCCTTGGTAAGGCCACACTAGGAATACTGCATCCAGTTTTGGTCGCCACGATGTACAAAAGATGTGGAGACTCTAGAAAGAGTGCAGAGAAGAGCAACAAAGAGGATTAGGGGACTGGAGACTAAAACATATGAAGAACGGTTGCAGGAACTGGGTATGTTTAGCTTAAGAGAAAGAAGGACTAGGGGAGACATGATAGCAGTGTTCCAATATCTCAGGGGTTGACACAAAGAAGAGGGAGTCAAACTATTCTCCAAGGCACCTGAGGGTAGAACACGAAGCAATGTGTGGAAACTAATCAAGGAGAGAAGCAACTTAGAACTGAGGAGAAACTACCTGACAGTTAAAACAATTAATCAGTGGAACAGAAGTTGCCTCCAGAAGTTGTGAATGCCCTAACACTGGAAGTCTTTAAGAAGATGTTGGAGAGCCATTTGTCTGAAACGGTATAGGGTTTCCTGCCTAGGCAGGGGGTTGGACTAGAAGACCTCCAAGGTCCCTTCCAACTCTACTATTGTATTATTATTGGACTTTCTTGTTGTTATGGTGCTTATGGTTCCTGTTGTTGTTGTTTTCCTTTGAAAAAGTTTCTCATCTGACTTGAAAAAAGCTTCTTGGATGAGAAGCGAACAATATTCTGTTGAGATTGGACTGCTTTGCTTCTTTCAAACCTTCATGCTTTTCTTGGGGGACGGAAGATGGAAATTGAATGCCAAGGATGAATGTGACGCTCATGAAAGCATAGAAACCATCAAGGTCACCACCGCAGGTGCTGGAGAAGGAGGTGGACTGTTCCATAAGAGAAGAATGTTTCATAATTGGGACAGTGTGATCACCCAGAGGTGGGGAGAAGGGGAAGCTACTAGGCAAGCATTTGCACAGGAAAACCAGAGTTGGCTTTTTTTCTCTTGAGTACCAACATGGTGTATCCATTAAAGTTTTACTTTTGGGAATACAAATATCCCGAGAGAGTTTCCTTGTTTTGGATTTGCTAATTGGACAGTTGACATATTCAAAGGGGGAAAAAAAACCCCAAGAAAGTCGAGTTGTTTTGGGGGGAAAGCACCCTTGGGACAGTAAGTTAAATACTTTAAAACATTGGTATTGAAAAGTTAAACCATCAAAATTAACCCAAAGGTGGTTTTTTTTTTTTTCAAAAGGCAACCATACATTTTATTTTCCTTGAAGGCATTCAGGGAACTGAAGAAGCTTCTTGGATGAGAATTGAAACATCTTCAAAGTGAAAACAAATAAAAGTCCTGTTGCTTTTTGAAAAAGCACCTTTGGGACAGCCATGACCTGGATGATTGAGAATCTCTAAGGACCTTTAGCTATACAATTTGGGATGGACACCCTTTGAATGGTGTGGGAGTATGAACGGATTTCCAGAGGGGGAAAAATTGCAGACTACAGGAACAATTTGCACCACTCAGGTGAATCCGAGGACACAGGTAAATCTCCAAGTGCTTCAAGGACCCTCTAAAAGGATGCAAATGACCAGCTGCCTGCAAGGAGTATAAATCCTTCCATCCTTCACCATTCATTCAGAACTGAAGAAGCCTCGTGGATGAGAAGTGAAACATCTTCAGAGAAAAAACAGAAAGCCCAGTTGCCTCTTGAAATAGCAACTTTGGGACAACCATGACCTGGATAACTGAAATTAAAATTAACATAGAGATTAAAATTAAGAATGCAGTAGATAAGAAGAAGCAATGCATAGATGGAATGGGAGTGGGATCTTCTGCTAATCTACTAGCCACCTCACAAATGGGACGTCCCCATCAAGATCCCTAGCTAGATGGCAAAATCAGGTTTTCAAGACCTTCTTAAAACCCAAAAGGACAGGGGATGATCTCACCTCACACGGCATGATGTTCTAGAGCAGTGTTTCTCAAACTTGGCGACTTTAAGTCCTGTGGACTTCAACTCCCAGAATTCCCCAGCCAGCTATGCTGGCTGGGGGATTCTGGGAGTTGAAGTCCACAGGACTTAAAGTTGCCAAGTTTGAGAAACACTGTTCTAGAGGGTTGAAGCCAGGAAGAAAAGGCTCCTGTGCTGGAGTTTGCCAGATCCAATTCCTTGACCTGTCAACATATTTACCAAAGCATCTGAAGGCAAGAAGAAGCAATGGATGGAAGCTAATCAAGGAGAGAAGCAACCTGGAATTAAGGAAAAACTGAGGACAATTAACCAGTGGGACAGCTTGCCTCCAGCTTCATCACTGGAGGTTTTTAAGAAGAGACTGGACAGCCATCTACCTGAAGTGGTATGGGGCAACGTTGGCGAAACTTTTGGGCACCGAGTGCCAAAATGGGAGCGCATGTGTGTGTGTGTGTGGGGGGGCACCGGAAACTGGAAGAGTAGCTCCCAAGCACATATGTGTGCACAGAGACCAGCTGACTGGCGCACATGGATGCATTAAAACCTGGAAGAACAATGGGCGACAACTGGTGTACCTGGAGAAATGGCTTTGCATGCCACTGCCTGCACATATGCCGTCTCCTAGAGAGTCTCCTGTTTGAGCAGGGATTTGGACTAGAGGACCCCTTCCAGCTTGATTCTGATTGATTGATTGATGTCTGCAGCTGCACCCTCCTGCCAGCCCAAGTGGGTTGGGGCAATCCCATTGGCAGATTGATTCCTTTCCCATTTTTGGTCCCTAGTTCTCTTTCCTGCTTTAACCTGTTTCAAAAATACCAGAAACACTGGAAAACACGCCATTTTTTTAAAAAAAAAGTTATTTTCCTACCAATTTCCCCAAGAACCCTAAGCAGATTTTAGTACAACTGTGAAGAATTTTTTTTTAAAAAATGGGGAAAAAACCCACCTTCTAGGCTCTTTTCTAAAAATCACTTCCTTTGTGCAACGGAATAGCTGCAACAATTTCCTCGCCTCCCTGCTGCAAAATATGGCTCAGAGCTATTATAAGTATTTATTATTGTCCATCTCATTTCCGCTCATCCAGGGAGGCAGGAAACCAGAGGAAAGTTTGATTTCCTCTACCAGTTTGGGGTAAGAGTCGACACTGGTCCTTGGTTATGACTTCAGCTCTTAGTTAATTCCAGCAGCAGGAAAGTGATTAACTGGATGGCTACATTTCCTGCCCAGCGTCTGCTAATCAATGAGCTGTGAGCGAGGCCATAAAAATGAAATTGTGTCGGTTGAAATAAACTATGTTTTGTCTTTCAGATCAATGATGGGAAAAGATCCGCAGGTGCAAATCAATCAGAATAGAGATGGAAGGGACCTTGGAGGTCTTCTAGTCCAAACCTCTGATCAAGCAGGAGACCCTATACCTGTGATGGTGCACTTATGGCCCGCTGAGGCGTCATCCAGCTCAGCTCCACCACGCATGCACTGATTTTAGGGTCTTTGCCACACATGCACAAGTGAGGGATGCATGCAGAAGACACATGGCCATTCCCCTGGGGGAGAGATGCATGTGCAGGCGCAGGGGTGGAGGGGGTCACATTTGCATGGGGAGTGGGTGGGGGGAGAATGGGGGATGACACTCATACATGGGGGGGATCGAGGGGGTCATGCCTATGTGTGTGGGGCAGGGGGAGCATGAGGGGGTAACACACATATTGCATTATGGGTGTGGGGACACATGCTGTCATGCGCGCATGCGCTTTCGGCATGCAACCACGAAAAAGGTTAGACGTCACTGCCCTATACCATTTCAGATAGACGGCTGTCCAATCTTAAAAAAAAAACTCCAGGGATGAAGCATCTACAATTTCTGAAGGCAAGCTGTTCCATTGGTTAATTAACATAATAACAGAGTTGGAAGGGACCTTGGAGGTCTTCTAGTCCAACCCCTTGCTCAAGCAGAGACCCTATACCAATTTCAGACAAGTGTCTATCCAGTCTCTTCTTAAAGACCTCCATTGATGGAGCACCCACAACTTCTGGTGGGGAGCTATTCCACTGGTTAATTGCCCTCACTGTTAAGAAGTTTCTCCTGAATACCAGGTCGCTTCTCTCCTTCATAGGAATAGGCAGCCGGGATAAGCAGCCTAGAACATTGGATTTGGCCCTGTGTTCAATTCTCTCCATGTCAATTGAACGATGATTTCGTCCTTTAAGGCATCAGCTAATCCCCCCAGTTTAATATTATCTGTAGAAATAACTGGGTTTCTGAGATAATACAACCTTACTGGAAAAAAGAACTAAACTATAGATATAAACTGTAGCTCTCTGAGGTGGGTTCTTTTGGAGCAGTCATTTCATGACCAGGTTAGGTAGCAACATCAGTGCTGGAATAGTTAGGGTTGCAGTGGGCAAACTCCACTACTCTTCTGGTACTGATTTGCAGTGAGTAAAACAGCTGAGGCGAGGCAATTCGCTCTGCCGCGCCTATGAGTTGGGCTTCAAACAAAGGAAATATAGGACAGACCAGTGCAGGGGCGGGTGGGCGTGGCCAACCCGTGGTGAACCCGGTTCACACAAACTGGTCCAAACTGGCAAAAACCCACCCCTGATAAGGGGACTGGAGGCTAAAACATATGAAGAACAGTTGCAGGAACTGGGTATGTCTAGTTTAATGGAAAGAAAGACTAGGGGAGACATGATAGCAGTGTTCCAATATCTCAGCGGTTGCCACAAAGAAGAGGGAGTCAAACTATTCTCCAAGGCACCTGAGGGCAGGACAAGAAGCAATGGGTGGAAACTAATCAAGGAGAAAAGCAACTTAGAACTAAGGAGGAATTTCCTGACAGTTAGAACAATTAATCAGTGAAACAGCTTGCCTCCAGAAGTTGTGAATGCTGCAACACTGGAAGTTTTTAAGAGGAGATTGGATAACCATTTGTCTGAAGTGGTGTAGGGTATCCTGCCTAAGCAGGGGGTTGGACTAGAAGACCTCCAAGGTCCCTTCCAACTCTGTTATTCTAAACATTTCTTCACAAATTGTACAGATTATAAGCTTTTACTCATCTTGGCCTACGTATATTTTGCCCCTTCTGAACGGCTGTGGAAATGCATGATGTGGAAAAAAAATGTGAAACCCTGCATACACACACACACACACACACACACACACATACCCAGAGTATATCTGATCTCCTTATTCTGATTCCCATTTTGAGAATCAAGCAGTGTGTTTGCATTTTGATACACACGTCTTTGATATCTGATGGAGCGGCAGAAGTTAATCAATGCAACAGAAGTGGCCAGAGTTATTTTTAATTACGGTGTCCCTTTTTTTTTAGCTTAGATATTTAAAAATCCCTACTTGAAAGAACAGCCCACTGGGATTTCAATCTCAAACTGTCCTATTTCCTCCTGGCTTCTAATGCTTACAATTGTGAGCAGAAGCGCTCAGTTTATAAACAAGGCAGTTCAGCTAAGAATCCATTATAATGAACCAATGGGAGTAACATGTAAAGGCAATGTATTTATCTGAATATTGATATAGTCCACATGTATTTTAGTATTCTGTTTTCCTTTACCCGATTTACACTGGGAATATATTTTACAATTATTTTGTTTTGTTTGTTGTGGTTTTAAAACTAATCAATCAGTTTGCTTTAATCAGGTTAATATCATTTCTCAATCTCTTTATCATCTCTCTCTCTTATATCTCTCTATATCTATCTGCATCTACTTGCATCTATCTGTCACTCTATTTCTGTTGAACTATATGTGTGTGTGTGTGTGTGTGTGTGTGTGTGTGTGTGTGTGTGTGTGTGTATATGTATATGTATTTGTGTTACAACCCCTGGCATGCTCAAATCCCAGTAAGGGTATGGCTAGCTGATGAGAGCTAAATAGCTTGAAATAGATCAATACTAGTCTCCCTTTATTTATTTATCAGCACAAATACAACACATATGTATGTATGTATGTATGTATGTATGTATGTATGTATGTATGTATGTATGTATGTATTTGTGTTACAACCCCTGGTATGCCCTGGTATTTATCAGCACAATTACAACATATATATATACCTTATCCTTCTATTATCTGTCTGTCTATCATCTATCTATATCTATCTATTGTCTAACTATCATCTGTTGAGCTCTATTTTTCGTCTGTCTGTCTGTCTGTCTGTCTGTCTGTCTGTCTGTCTGTCTGTCTACCTACCTACCTACCTATGTATCTACCTACCTACCTTAACTTAACTCAGTGGTTCTCAATTATTTTCTGTCATGCCCCCCCTAGGAAGAAGAAAACATTTCGCGCCCCCCGCGCGACTTTAAATAGTATCATTTGTCTATAAAATTGTTATAAGTACACCTCTGCATAACACTGTATCCTTGTCAATCCATGATGGATCCCAATAAGGACGGTTACCCCTTGCGATGATGTCCTGCCACCAAACTCCCATATTTTGCGAATTGGATAATGGACTACAAAGAGAAAATATGGTTTTAGGGCTTGAAAGCTACGCAGAAGAAAGGAAGGCCAACTCATCAAAAGGATGGAGAGCTGAAGAAGGAATATTACAATATCCCTGGAAATACTACCACCTTATTGGAGCTCATAGGCTGCTTGTAGTAGATTCTTGGCAGAGCTGAGATGGAGGTGGAACATCCGCTTTGCTGGTCCAGTGGCTGAGGCATGGAAGCCAGCTGGGTGATTTTCCCTCTCAACCCGACTCACCTCACAGGATTGTTGTAGGGAAAATAAGCTGAACAAGGAGCACTAGATGTATTATGTTCCAGCAGGGGGCTGGACTAGAAGACCTCAAAGGTCCCTTTCTCTTACCTTCCTGTCTCCTTCCCCCACCCTACCCTATTCCAACAAAAACATTATAAAAATATTTATTTCCCATTTCTTGCCAGCCCTAGCAAAGAGGTTGGCCTTTCCTAATGGCCTCCTCTCCAAGCCCTCCTTGGCCCAGCTTCCCCGCAGCCCACAAAGCTTCCCGGTTTGGGTGTGGGGGGCAAGGGAAATCCCAATGCGGCAGCCGCGATGTTCCGGATGGAGCGATTCCTGGGTTTGTATTTGCGAGCTCCGAAGCGAGCGCTCCTCCAGGGCGGTGGCAGGCAGGCAAGCAGGCGGGGCGTGCGCTGGGGCAGCTCGGCCACCGGGCGTGGCCAAAGCGGTCCCCGAGAGGCTTATTTGCTCGGCCAGCAGGGCGGAGGCGGAGGGGCGGACCCCCGTTTCCCGGCGGCTTTCGTGCTCTCCCCCCGACCCGGCGAGGAAGAGGAGCCGATGGGACCCGCCGTTGCCGCCTTCGCCGCCAGTTAGCTCAGAGGAGATGCGAGCGAGGCCACAAAGACCTCTTTGTGCACCGGCGGCCGCGGCCCCCTCGTTTGCACCCATTTGGAAAGGGAGCCTTCGCGCCCCCCTTTATGGAGCCTCGCGCCCCCCTGGGGGGCGCGCCCCACTATTTGAGAACCGCTGACTTAACTTAACTTAACTTTATTGGATTTCTAGACCGCCCCTCTCTCAAAAGACACCTACCTACCTTATCTATTGAGCTATCATCTATCTGTCTATCATCTAGTTATCATATCCAGCTATCATCTAGCTATCTCTTGATCTCTATTTTTCCTCTATCTATCTATCTATCTATCTATCTATCTATCTATCTATCTATCTATCTATCTATCTATCTATCTACCTACCTACCTACCTACCTACCTACCTACCTACCTACCTACATACATACATACATACATACATACAATACCTACTTACCTACCTTATCCATCTTTCTATCATCTGTCTGTCTGTCTATCATCTAGCTATATCTAGCTATCATCTAGCTATCATCTGTTGATCTCTACTTTTGCGCTCTCTCTCTCTCTTTCTATCATCTCTCCCCCTTCTCTCTCTCTCGCAATCTTGGGGGGGGGGAAAGCATATTTGCAGCTCATTACGGGCTATTTTTGAGCTTGCCTCCTTCTCCTCAAAGTTTGCTGATTTACACCCTCAGTGCTAAACATTATTATTTATTTATCTAAATGTTGGAGTTACATAATTCCCAGGGTATTTTCTTTGTAGTGCTAAACAGAATGCCAAAAGATTCTTGGCCCCTCTGGAAAAAAAAATCAGATCTCATTCTGATGGCTGCTTAAAAACAGGGCTTGATTAAAAAGGACAACAAGCAGTAAACTAATTACGGTGGAAATGCAACTCAGCGAAACTTTCAGAGTTGGGGAGACCATGCATCATATTGTTTTAAGGTCCATTAATACACCTTCATTTGTCATCTTTATAGGAGCTAGGTAAAGGTGATGATAAATAATGCCTGGCTCGCAATCAGGAAGTGTAAATTATCCTGTCCTTATCCCCCCCCCCCCAATGAATAATGAACATCTGAAGCATTGAAACTATATGTATATATACATTGCAAACGGTGAGGCGGTGCTGGAGAAATCACTTGGTTGGTTCACAGGAGTGAATGCTAGACAGTGTCACCTTCTCCTAAATATAGAATTTCTCAAGCTGAATATAGAATCTCTCATACTGCATCCGGTTTTGGTTACCACAATATAAAAAGAATATTGAGACTCTGGAAAGGCTAAAACGTATGAAGAACAGTTGCAGGAAGTGGATATGTCTAGTTTAATGAAAAGAAGGACTAGAAGTGACATGATAGCAGCCTTCCAATATCTCAGGGGTTGCCACAAAGAAGAGGGAGTCAAACTATTCTCCAAAGCTCCTGAGGGCAGGTCAAGAAGCAATAGGTGGAAACTAATCAAGGAGAGAAGCAACTTAGAACTGAGGAGAAATTTCCTGACAGTGAGAACAATTAATCAGTGGAACAGAAGTTGCCTCCAGAAGTTGTGAAAGCCCCAACACTGGAAGTTTTTAAGAAGATGTTGGATAGCCATTTGTCTGAAGTGGTGCAGGGTTTCCTGCCTAAGCAGGGGGTTGGACTAGAAGACCTCCAAGGTCCCTTCCAACTCTGTTATTTTATTATTCCTAAAAGCAGGACAAAAAGTAGTGGATGGAAACTGATCAAGAAGACGACCAACCTAGAAGTAAGGAGAAATTTCCTGACAGTGAGAACAATCAACCAGGAATCTACCAGTGGAACAGAAGTTGCCTTCAGAAGTTGTGGGTGCTCCATCACTGGAGGCTTTCAAAAAGAAATTGGAGAACCATTTGTCTGGAACGGCATAAGGTCTCTTGCTCAAGCAAGGGGTTGGACTAGAAGATCTCTAAGGTCCCTTCCAACTCTTGTTATTCTATTATTCTGCTCTGTTACTCTGGTCTTGACTCTTTTATTCTAAGTTATCCCTAACTCCAGCCCTTCTCAAATGTGGCCCAAGGAGATCCTCCTAAAATGTCCTTCAAGTTTTTGTAGCCACTGGATTCATAGCTCAGAGGTCCTCAGCTTGTCTCCGATCAATTCCATCTCCTTCCTTCTTGCGCTGGCTTTAAACACACACTTAGCATCCCTAGGCCTGCATTATAAATATTTATTTATGTATTTATATTTTATGCTTTTACAGGCCAGTAAAAAAAAAAAAGCAAAAGAAAATAGCCAAACAAGTTTGCAGGCAGTTACTTTGGTGTGTAATGGAAGTCGTAATCAGCAAGACTTCTGCATGGCGGGGTCATCCAAGCATTGTGGTGCTAAATACCATTTAAAAACAGTGTGAGCTGGTTAGCTGCCCGGAGCATAAATGCACCAGGAACCGGTGCTCCGTAACTTCCGTTCATTTCCAAGTTAAATCGTTTTCCAGCGCCTTTACAAATATTTTCACTCCCACAAAGTCCTTAAAATTACCTTTGAGGGTTTCTTTCTTTCTTTTTTTCTTTGCAGGATAATTGCATTTTTTACGGACAAAGAGATTGAGGCTTGTCCATTCAGAGACGATGAAGTTCCCTCCGAAGAGAACAATGCCAAGAATCCCAGGGTGAGGTTGGTGTGTGTTCAAGAGTACACAATGCAGCCTGAGAAGTGTGCCCTTTATAACGCTAGTGTGTGATACAAAAACGAGATAAAGTGGTGGAGTTAGCATTGGGACGCAGCCCTTAAGCACTTTACTGTGCCTGCATAGGGTCTTGCTGTGAGAAATACCCACCTGGGTCGCTTCCAAGCTGGGAGAAAGGCCCAGGAAACATGGAGGCTGATTGGAAAGATGGTTTAATGATGAAGCAGAACCAAATGTTGATCTTGATTCTATCCCTCTGTTAATACAACCTTGGACTGTGTTGGCTTTTTTGGCAGCTGCAGCACACTGCTGGCTGATATTTGATCATCCATTAGGACTCCAAGATTCCTCTCATAGTTACTACTATTGAGCCAGGTATTACTGTTCTGTCCCGTGATTCCAGTGAATATGCAGACCCAGGCTTGGCTGTCTGGCATGACTAATTACATAGATAAAGCCACCCCTTGGCTAGGAGCGTAGAAAGTTATCTTCAAGAACCCAAGATTAAAACTTACAGAAGGCTTTCGCAATGGCTTGAATATGGACTGTTGTCTCCTGCAAAGAGTCCCCTCCCTTCGCTCCACTTATAAACTCTTTGGGATGGGCCACACCCTTAACCAGCTGTCCCTACTTCCTTCTATGAGTCTTCTCCACAGCTGTTCATGTCTCCTATCAATTCGAAGTCCATGCACATCAGGGACAATCTCCCTCTGTTCCCCCTCACTGCTCCCTGACTCAGATGCCACCTGGTGGCCAACAGGCCTCTCTAGTTCCTGCTCTGACTCCAAACACCCTCCAGAGTCTTCCTCATCCTCCAGAGCAATCCCATAATGATCTGAGCTGTCAGAGTCCACCAACAGCTCAGCCGGCCACTGCTGGACCACAACACCTACCTATTCTATACTTCTACAAAATCCCTATCACTTCATTGCAAAAGACAGCTTTAGTCGGGACAGTTTACATCCTGGGACGATACCTTAAATACCATCCAACATTCCAAATATCTGCCTAGGTTGTCATTCTTTTACAATACAATAGTAGAGTTGGAAGGGACCTTGGAGGTCTTCTAGTCCAACCCCCTGCCTAGGCAGGAAACCCTATTTCAGACAAATAGCTATCCAACATCTTCTTAAAGACTTCCAGTGTTGGGGCATTCGCAACTTCTGGAGGCAACTTCTGTTCCACGGATTAATTGTTCTCACTGTCAGGAAATTTCTCCTCAGTTCTAACTTGCTTCTCTCCTTGATTAGTTTCCACCCATTGCTTCTTGTTCTACCCTCAGGTGCTTTGGAGAATAGTTTGACTCCCTCTTCTTTGGGGCAACCTCTGAGATATTGGAACAATGCTATCATGTCTCCCCTAGTCCTTCTTTTAATTAAACTAGACATACCCAGTTCCTGCAACCGTGGTATTATAATGCCTTGGTAAGGCCACACTTGGAATACTGCATTCAGTTCTGGTCGCCATGATGTAAAAAAGATGTGGAGACTCTAGAAATAGTGCAGAGAAGAGCAACAAAGATGATTTGGTCCTTGGGAAAGAGTCAGTCAGGGGACAAAAATGCCAAATCCAGTTTAAACAAGTGGCTAACTGCTACCAATAATAATATCACATTCCTACATTAGATCTAGATGCCATTAACAACAACAACAACAACAACAACAACAACAACAACAGGAGGAGGAGGAGGAGGAGGAGGAGGAGGAGGAGGAGGAGGAGGAGGAGGAGGAGGACTCCTACAAGTAAAGCAGACTGTGAAAGAAGAAAGACACAGCTTGAATGATTACATCCAGAAAAATGAAGAGCCAATGATTAAGGAAGTCAATAAAGGAGGCCTTTTGAAGACAACTAAGTCGAAAGCTGAATACAAGAAAGAAGTAATTGAGAAGCAAGCTGAAAAATGGAAAAGCAAAGCTATGCATGGCCAATACTTGAAAAGTATTGAAGGCAAAGCTGACCAAAAGCTAACTTGGAACTGGTTAAGATCAGGAGTACGGAAAAAAGAAACAGAAGGCTTTATTTTGGCAGCTCAAGAACAAGCCTTAGCCACAATTTGCATGAAGGCAAACATTCAGCATGTTACCACCAACAGCAAATGTCGCCTCTGTAATGAAAAAGTTGAGACAGTTGACCATTTGATCAGTGGGTGCAGCAAAATTTCACAAACTGACTACCTACAACGCCATGGCCAAGTTGTTCAAATCATTCACTGGAAATTGTGCCAGAAGTTTGGATTTGAGTACAACAAAAACCACTTGGAACATCAAGTTGAGAAGGTTCTAGAGCAGGGGTGGGGAACCATGGCTCTTTTGCGACTTGTGGACTTCAACTCCCAGAATTCCAGAACCAACATGGCTGCCTCAGGAATTCTGGGAGTTGAAGTCCCCCAGTCATAAAGGGGCCATTGTTTCCCACCTCTGCTATAGAGCAGGGACCTCCACCCTCCAGCAAACCTCCAAGCTTTGCTGGCTGAGGAATTCTGGGAGTTGAAGTCCACAAGTCGCAAAAGAGCCATGGTTCCCCACCCCTGTTCTAGAGAATGAAAAAGTCAAGATCTTGTGGGATTTCAGAATCCAGACTGACAGGCACTTGGCCTACAACACATCTGACATAATAGTTGAAAAGAAAAAAGTTTCGTTCATTGACATTGCAATACCTAGTGATGAGCAAATTGAAGATAAGCAGCAAGAAAAAAAATCACAAAATACCTGGACTCGCAAATTGCATTTGAGCGACTGTAGAAAAAGAAATCGTGTGTTGTCCCAATTGTAATTGGAGCCTTTGGAGCAATACCTAAAGGGCTTCCTTGCTATTTGGAAATTCTACATTTATCCGACTTGAACATTCTGATTCTACAAAAAACCTACTTGGAACAGCTTATATCCTCAGTTCCTAGGTCCTTGGTTAGGGCTCGAGCTGTTGAGCTACCAACCAGCCCCAAAGGCTGTGAATCTCACCAAAGATTAAAATAATAATAATAATAATAATAATAATAATAATAATAATAATAATAATAATAATAATAATAAATAAATTATTATTAATAATAATAATAATAATAATAATAATAATAATAATAATAATAATAATAATAATAATAATAATAATAATAATAATAATAATAATAATAATAATAATGCCTGAAAAAGTCACCGAAAATCAGATGGTCAAGATCTTGTGGGATTTTCGCATACAAACAGATAAAATACTGGCGCATAACACACCAGACATCACACTGGTTGAGAAAAAGAAGGTTACAATCATAGACATCGCAATACCAGGTGATAGCAGGGTCGCCGAGAAGGAATATGAAAAAATCGCGAAATACCAGGACTTAAAAATTGAAATTCAACAATTATGGCACAAACCAGCAGTGGTAATTCCAGTGGTAATCGGCACACTGGGTGCTATTCCAAAAGCACTGGAATTACATTTAAAACAGCTAAAACTTGACAAAATCACCATCAGTCAAATGCAAAGCTGCACTGCTTGGATCTGCACGTATATTACGAAAATACGTTACGACGTCCTAGGCCCCTGGGTGGGGCCCGACTAGTAATCAATGCCAAATCCAGCGAAACAACTGGCAGCTGTGATACAATCGAATAATAATAATAATAATAATAATAATAATAATAATAATAATAATAATAATAATAATAATAATAATAATAATAATAATAATAATAATAATAATAATAATAATTTTAAAAAACCACCATACATTCATTTTTCCATTTTTTTTCTATTCTCCCTCTGCTGGCCACTCCTGAAATAATTGTCTGTTTCAAACAAGTTAGGAAAGGTGTTTTTTCTTTCTCTCCCTCCAAAATAGTAGATTAGCTTTGTTTCTCATTTCCTGAAATATGATTTAGAATTAATCATTTTGAAAAAATACATTCCAGAAAAAGTAAGGTCCAGCATTTACAGTCAGCATCTCCATGGTGTTCTCCATTCATCTAGTGCAGGATACCACTTGTGTGGGTGGGTGGGTGTGTTTTCCAGGAAGAATATGTTTTTTTTTTTTTTTAAATCATAGACTGTAAAGAAGAACAATGGAGGAGGAGGAGGAGAAGGTGCATGTGGAAGGCATAGGGAAGGGTCTTTGAAGAGCAGGAAAAGAAAGACACTACCAAACCAATGGCCAAATAAGAGGTGCGTGAGAAAGTAACTTTGGAAAAGCCTCTCAAACAAGCTGCTCTTTAAATGAAGTGTGGGAGGGGGGGGATCATCCAGGCATGCCAGATTCTTTAAACTGCAGATGTGCCAATAAAAATGGTGGCATTGGCTTCATAGCCTGATCTACCTTATAAGGAGAGGGTAGGGGAATGGGAATGGGAACAGGGAGGGGAGGGGGAGAAGGAAAAGGAGGAGGAGTGATTGGAGGAGAAGGAAGAAAAGAAAGATGAGGAGGAGGAGGAGAGCACGAGGAATAGGAGGAGAAGGAAGAGAAGGCGGAGGAGGAGAGGAAGAGAACAACAAGGAGGAGGAGGAAGAGGAAGAGGAGGAGGGGAGGAGAACGGAGGAGGAGGAATAGGAGGAGAAGGAAGAGAAGGCGGAGAGGAGGAGGAGGAGGAGGAGGAGGAGGAGGAGGAGGAGGAGGAGGAGAGGAGGAGGAGGAGGAGGAGAAGAAGAAGAAGAAGAAGAAGAAGAAGAAGAAGAAGAAGAAGAAGAAGAAGAAGAAGAAGAAGAAGAAGAAGAAGAAGAAGAAGAAGAAGAAGAAGAAGAAGAAGAAGAAGAGGGGGGGGGAGGAGAGAAGAGGAGGAAAGCAAAAGGGGGAAAAGGAGGAGGAAAAGGAGGAGGAGGAGGAGGGAGGAGGGAGGAGGAGAAAAAGAGGAGAAGGAAGAAGGAAGAATGAAAGGTCTTTCCATCCTTTCTAGGGTTGTTGATCAATGATCTGGTGATCAACGTTTTCTCCCAGCAGCTGCACCCAGCCGCTTCTATGCAAAAGAAGAATTTATGACACACAGAGAGCAATTCCTGCAGTCCTCCCTCCACTGCTCCAGTAGAAGCCAATGTGTGTGCTGTTGTTGTTCTATGTTCTATGATGCCTGTGTTTTAATTTTCTTTTCTTCCCCAGATTTGGTGTGCATTATTTTGTTCTGTTTTGTTTGGGTTCTTATTTCCCCCGCATCTTTAAAAAAAAAAAAAAGCCTTGGTGAAATTGAAATGCCGAATATCAACCCATCTTCTTATAATATGCAGCATAATCTTCTTAAAATGAGTTTTCGCTTCAAGGAACAGAAGGGTTTAGAAACAAGCAGCGGTGTTTTTTATTATTATTATTATTATTTTACTCTTTTTTTTTTTTTTTTTTTGGTATTCACATCTTATTCTTATCCTGGCTGTTTCCTTCTGGAGAACATTGCAGGATGATCAGTGAAGGAGAAATTGGCTTCTGGGCTCAGTCCAACAATTAGCCGTATTCCGAAGACAATGTAGGAGTTCACATCCTTGCCCGAGGTAAGGAAGGGCAGCTGCCTGCCTGTTTGGAGGCAGGGCCGCAGATTTAAATGAGGACAGAAGCTTCAGCTAATCTGGACTATTTCTGAACACATCCATTTCTGCTCCTGGCTCAGAAGCAAATGTATTCAAGTGTCCGTCCACTTTGCATGCTTGTGAATGAACTGATCTTGAAATGTCTTTCAGAGGAAAAGGGGAAGGAACACAGAATCACAGAAGATAGAGTAATAGACTTGGAAGGGACCTTGGAGGTCTTCTTGCTCAACCCCCTGCTTGAGCAGGACACCCTACACCAGTGATGGCGAACCTATGGCACGCGTGCATGCACAGGCTGGCCAGCTGAGTTCAACCTATTTTTAAGCCATTTTTCGCCCTCCCCAGGTTCCAGAGGCTTTATAGGAGCCTGGGGAGGGCAAAAAGAGCCTCCCCTGCCCCCCCCGGAGGCCCTGCGGAGGCTTCAGGGACCATCTGGAGGCTTCCTTGAAGCCTTCGGAACACTTAAAACAACCCTTCAAGCACTTCTGGTTTGCTCGGAGGGTGGTTTTAAGCGTTCCGGAGGCTTCAGGGACCGTCCGGAGGCTTCCAGTCACTTCTGGTTTGCTCGGAGGATCCTTTTGAGAGCTCCGAAGGCTTCAGGGACCATCCGGACAGTCCCTGAAGCCTTCAGAATGCTTAAAAGCCTCTGGAGGGCCTCCTGGGGGGGGGCGGGGGGGCTCTTTTTGTCCTCCCCAGGCTCATATAAAGCCTCTGGAGCCTGGGGAGGGCGAAAAAAACATTTAAAATTGGGAGGGGGGGTCATGCGTTGTGCGCGCATGCGCACTGGGGGGGTCACGCATTGCATTATGGGTGCGGCACGCTTGCATGCGACCCCCCTGCACTCCCCCCACTTGTGGCACATGAGCCCAAAAAAAGGTTCACCATCGCTGCCCTACACAGTACCTATATAGGAGAAGGGGAAGGGAAAGAAGAAGGGGAAGGGGAGGGGAAAGGGGAAAGAGATGGGGAAAGAGAAGGAGATGGGGATGGGGAAGGAGGGAAGGGGAAGGAGAAGGGAAGGAGATGGAGATGGGGAAGAGAAAGGAGATGGGGAAGGAGAATAAAATGGAGATGGAGAAGGGGAAGGAGATGAAGAAGGAGATTGGGAAGTGGAAGGAGATTGGGAAGGGGAAGGAACATAGAATCATAGAACATAGAATAATTGAGTTGGAAAGGAGTTTGGAGGTCTTCTAGTCCAACCCCTGCTTAAGGAGGAGACCCTACAGTATTATACAGGAGAAGGGGAAGGGGAAGGACAGGGGAAGGGAAAGGCAAGGGGAAGGAGAAGGAGAAGAAGAGGGAGAAGGACGAGAAAGGGAAGGGAGAAGGGGAAGGGGAAGAGACATAGAAACATAGAACATAGAACCATCATGTTGGAAGGGGCCTCATTCATTCAGTTGACCTTCATGTATGTACCAGCCCACTGCTTGCAAGGAACCTTCCCTTCTCTACCCACCCACTTCTGAAACATGAAGCGCAGACAATGAACAGAACACAACGTTGGAAGAAAGAGTATGATAAATAAATAGCAACAATAAAACACCCTTCTAATAGGTTCTATTGTCTATCTCTCCCTTTCCATGTTCTTTTTCTGCAGCCAAGTTCTACGAAAGGAATGGTGTCTATGGAGATTCTCAATCAACCAGGTCATGATTGTCCCAAAGTGTTTGTTTTGTTTTTCCCCCTGAAAGGCTACTTGGACTTTCTCGGGGTTTCCTTTGAAAAGGTTTCACTTCTCATCCGAGAAGCTTCTTCAGCTTCTACTGAAGAACCTTCTTGGATGAGAAGTGAAACCTTTTCAAAGGAAACCCCGAGAAAGCCCAAGTAGTCTTTTGGAAAAGTACATTTTTGGGGATTTGAAAGGAACAGGTATCTCTCAGGGGAAACCAACCGGCTCCTTTATATAAAGTTTTAGAAATTAAATCAGGAGTCAGCAACCTGCGGCTCTCGGATGAGAAGTGAAACCTTTTCAAAGGAAACCCTCTCGAGCTGCAGGTGGCTCTTTCATCCCTCTGCTGAAGCTTCTTGCCGCTGGTCAGCACCAAAGTTTTGAGAGGAGGTTCTGGTTGGGGTTGGCAAGCAGGGCATGCCAGAAGGAGACTATGGCAAGGGGCAGGTTTTATGGTCAACTCCACAATTGATAGGGCTTTCAGTTAAGACAGGGAGAGGAAAAAGGACGCCGTGCTAGGAGGAGACTCTATGGTGAGGAGATGGGACTTCTGGTTGGCTCCAGAATTGAATGGGGGGGCTTCCAGTTAGGACCTTTGTGACTCTTTGAGTGTTTAAGGTTGCCAATCCCTGAATTAAACCAAGAGTTAGGAGGAAAACAAAGGGAAGGAGCACAAATGTGTTCACACTTTCAATATTCATAGAAGACTCTTTGTAGATAAGTACGTAGCTGACCTTAGATGGCCTTCTGGGAAGAAAAGGAATTGCCTCCAATTTGTCACATCTTGTGGGTGGATGTGGGTGTTGTGAACGGATAAAACAGTGAAATAATGGTTGAATACATATGTAGTTTTCCCTCCGCAGCGTCAAATGGAAATTTCACTTAGAGAGGCTGACAGTTGGATTGCTGATAATGATGGCCTGTCAATGAAACTTTAAACCAGCCCCTTGGGGTAATTGTACGTTCTGACCTTCTGCAGATCCATTTATACCAAACAAGTAAATATCTGAAGAAATAAACTGAGCCTCATTTTTGATGTAAAGCACATGGTGGAAATTATCCCCGTTTGAGCCGAAAGCCCAGCTCTGCAAGTCTCCAAAGACGCAAATAATTGGGGCCACTTCCAATGCTTTGTAAGGGGAACTTGAAAAGAAATTGGTGAAGGAGAGAGAGAAAGGAAAAAGAAAGAAAAACTGTTGCGTGATGGAAAATGTATTTCTGATTGATTCATTGCATTAACTGTTGAGTGCGAGAAATGGATGGGGAGCATGGATGAGGACAGCAAGGTCAGACTTCTCTGCGGAAGGGAATGGACACCTTGTTGATTGTTCCTTTAAGATGTCAGAGAGGAGAACAAGTAGTAAGAGCGGGACAAGAAGCAATGGATGGAAACTCATCAAGGAGGGAATGAACTAGAACTAAGGAGGAATTTCCTGACAGTTAGAACACTTAATCAGTGGAACAGCTTTCCTCCAGAAGTTGCGGGTGCTCCATTACTGGAGATTTTTTAAAAAGAAACTGGACAGTTACTTGTCTCAAAAGGTGTAAGGTTTTCTGCTTAAGCAGGGAGTTGGACTAGAAGATCTCCAAGGTCCCCTCCAAATGTGTGGTTCTGTTAATTAATTGGGGGAAAAGAAAGAAAGAAAGAAAGAAAGAAAGAAAGAAAGAAAGAAAGAAAGAAAGAAAGAAAGAAAGAAAGAAAGAAAGAAAGAAAGAAAGAAAGAAAGAAAGAAAGAAAGAAAGACAGAAAGAGAAAGAAGGAAGGAAGGAAGGAAAGAAGAAAGAAAGAAAGAAAGAAAGAAAGAAAGAAAGAAAGAAAGAAAGAAAGAAAGAAAGAAAGAAAGAAAGAAAGAAAAGGGATGGAAGGAAAGGAAAAAAGAGAAAAGGAAAGAGAAAAGAAACTAAATAAAATGAAAAATAAGTAAGAAAGAAAGGAAAAGAAAAGAAAAGAAAAAATACAAGATCCATTCCTGTTTACTTCAACCCTCCTTCAGTCCTGAAATATAGCTTATGGCAAGAGGGCAGCTGTTTTTGCTGCTGTTGTTAAAAAGAATCAGGAGTCAGAATTCCAGGCTGATTTATTATCGATGACCCTTGGAGTCACCCGTGGGCCTACCTCTATCTTTCCTCTGTGTTTCTCTTCTAATAAAACCAGAGTAGAAAACTTAAAATAGGATTTATCATGGTATCAGGCACTCTCCCTTGCTTTGAGGATGACCCTGTTCTCATCTATGAAATTCCTGAACATACGTGTACGTTATTTTTGTAAACAGAAAAAAAAAAAACATGTTCAAGAGATGGTGACCTATTTAACACTTTTGATCGGTTTACATAATGCAAATCTGTGTGTTTGTGTCAGTCTTCCGAAAGATGCCCTAATTAATTCATGAGCTTTGAGCCAAGTTTAGAAAGAAATCCAGTTGTTTATTAGGAACACCATTTCGGCAATACCCCATTACAGTCAGATCTGACCTCATTTAAACTATGACTGAACTTTGGCCCTGTTTCTTCCCTCCCCTCAGTCTGTGTCATAAATCACATTCTCCAATGAGATCCACACCTCACAAGACTGCTGTAGTAATCTGAGATGTGACTCTAGCCAAAGTGGAATGCGCTCCCCCCTCCTTTCCTCATCATGGCAACTTGATAACAGACAGGCAAATGCTTTATGAGTTGACATTCAGCTCAGAGTTGACCCTCGCTTTCCAAAAGCAACCTGTGTGCAGCAAGAGCAGTTTGAGTACAGGTATAGGATTTAAGGCTGCATTCCCCTCCCCTCTGGCTTGTTTAGATTTTCTGCATGGAATTTTGCAGGTGTTGGAAGAAATGTCCATCCAGGTTCAGTTCTAAGTGGGGGAAAAAACACTGGAAACATGGAGACTTATTGGAAAGATGGTTTGTAATGGTGGACAAGACTACATGATTTGGGGTCCTGGAGGAAAAAGACAGATATGCGGAGAGTGCCTGGGTTTTTATGCCCTCTTGGGGCTTTTGAATTTGAGCTTGTGTTCTGATTGGTTGTCAGACTCCCATGAGGCCATGCAAGGGCACTGAGTCTCAAGCTTGATTGAGCCTTGCTGGGGGTTGGTGTAATTAAAAGGCTTTGGGATTCCTATTATGGCTCTGCATGAAGGAGGTAGATCTTTATTATGTAGAATAGACTGGCTCAGGTGGGGGGATGAGTTTCTGCCTCCCTTTGGGGGAAATATTCTCTCCTTTTAATATTTCCTACAATAATTCATTTTTCTAAGAGAAGGGTGGGTGCTAACTTCCTACATAGGGTAAAGAGAAATAGAGAACAGAGAAACAATGACTTTGTGGGCAGGTGAAGTAAGAAAGAGATATGGACAACTTTTAAAATTGTTCTTGGTGAGACACCGCTTTCACATTAAATACTAAAATATTAAAATTGATTGAGGTTGTGAAATAAGTGAATTGCTTAATATCACCATGCATTAAAATTAATTTTTCATCTCCTTATCTGACTGGTTCCCCTACCTGCATTTTGAAGCACCCGTTTAATATTTTATTTGCCTGAAAGGGGCAGAATTCTGCACTTTGACATCCTGACATTCCCTAGAAAATAAAAAGTATTGTTGCAATTCCTCTTCTCTTCCTTTTTTTCCCCACCCTCTTGTTGAAGAAAATGAATGATGTGGAGGTTTTGGCACGAGAGACAGCTGGTATTTTCTGGGGGGGGGGGCAGTGGGAGGAGATCCCAAATAGTCCATAAGATATATTTATGGACTCAGCAAGTTCAGAATAAAAGAAACTCAGAATAAGATGGAGCACTGAAGACCAAGAAGTAAGAAGGAACATTAGCTGTGGAGATTGTTAGTCATCCAGGTCAAAGTTATCTCAAAGGTGGATGAAGAGAAGAAGAGGAGGAGAAGAGGAGGAGGAGGAGGAGGAGGAGGAGGAGGAGGAGGAAAAGGAGGAGAAGGAGAAGGAGAAGAAGAAGAAGAAGAAGAAGAAGAGGAAGAGGAAGAGGAGGAGGAGGAGGAGGAAAAGGAGGAGGAGGAGAAGGAGGAGAAGGAGAAGAAGAAGAAGAAGAAGAAGAAGAAGAAGAAGAAGAAGAAGAAGAGAAGAGGAGGAGGAGGAGGAGGAGGAGGGAGGAGGAGGAGGAGGAGGAGGAGGAGGAGGAGGAGGAGGAGGAGGAGGAGGAGGAGGAGGAGGAGGGGGAGGAGGAGGAACCGAAAAGAAAAAGGAGGAGGAGGAGGAGGAGGAGGAGGAGGAGAATAAGAGGGAAAGAAAAAGAAGAAGATGAGGAGGAGGAGCAGAAAAGGAAAAAGAGGAGGAGGAGGAGAAGGAGGAGAAGGAGAATGAGAAGAAGAGCAAGGAAAAGGAGGAGGAGGAGGAGGAGGAGGAGGAGGAGGAGGAGGAGGAGGAGGAGGAGGAGGAGGAGGAGGAGGAGGAGGAGGAGGAAAAAGAAGAAGAGGAGGAGGAGGAGGAGGAGGAGGAGGAGGAGGAGGAGGAGGAGGAGGAGGAGGAGGAGGAGGAAGAGGAAAAAAAGGAGGAAGAGGAAGAGGAGCAGAAAAGGAAAAGGAGGAGGAGGAGAAAAAGATGGAAAGAAAAAGAAAAAGAAGAAGAGGAGGAAGAGGAGCTGAAAATTAAAAGGAGGAGGAAAAGGAGGAGGAGGAGAAGAGGAGGAGGAGGAAGAAGAAGAAGAGGAGGAGGAGGAAGAGCAGAAAAGGAAAAGAAGGAGGGGATTAGCAGGGATTGGCGAAGAAGTAATTTTACTAGAGTAACTTTATCTCATCCAGTAACTTCATTTAATTAATTTAAATCAGACATGATGATTGAACTTGTCCCTTCAAATTTGATGTATTCAGCCATCATTTAAGAACATAGAATAACAGAGTTGGAAGGTAGCTGGGAGGTCTTCTAGTCCAACCTCCTGCTTGAGCAGGAGAGTCTAAACTATTCCAGGCAAAATTCTTGTCTTGAAAGCCTCCAGTGTTGGAGCATTCACAACTTCTGGAGGCAAGTTCTTCCACTGATTAATTGTTCTGACTCACAGAAAATTACTTCTTAGTTATACTTTTGTACAATGGCAATAAAGACTATACTATTCTAGAATGTTTCTCTCCGTGATTTCCATCCATTGATTCTTGTCCTCCCCTCAAGTACTTTGGAGAATAAGTATGTTAGATACTTGCTCTAACTTCAGTGGTTTCCACCAAGGTCCTCTGTTCCAGCGGGAACAGAGGTTTAATCGTATTGGTCGAAGGGTCTGACAGCTCCCTATAAAAGGGCTGCTGTCAGACTCAACCTTCGCTGTATTGATCTCACTTGTTGTACTTAATAAAGAGTTGTTGTTACCGTTAAGCCTGTCTATCCGTTACCCAATCTAACAGACTCCCTCTTCTTTGTGGCAACCCTGAGATATTGGAAGACTGCTATCATGTCTCCCCTAGTCCTTCTTTTCATTAAACTAGACATACCCAGTTCCTGCAACTATTCTTCATATGTTTTAACCTCCAGTCCCCTAATCCTCTTTGTTGCTCTTCTCTGCACTCTTTCTAGAGTCTCCACATCTTTTTTACATTGTGGTGACCAAAATTGGATGCAGTATTCCAAGTGTGATTTTACTAGGGCTTTGACAACTGCGAGTCAACATAAGGTTTTGAGACAGCAACATCTTCCTTCAAATCAATGAAAATAAAACAGTTATTCTTCTATGTTTAGCACAGTGGAAAGAACATTTTTTCTTAGAGTTTGGGAGCTCATTGGTCATGAAGCTGCTAAATAAGAAATGGATTTGAGGCTGCCTGGAGTATCTTAGAGGTTAAGAGTTTCCTTAGAGCAGAGATAGACAACAACTCTGTGCTTAGACCTTCCCAAAAGTGCTTTCAAAACCACAATGTTTTGTACAACCAAAGAGGAAAATTATTAAACACGCAGGTAAGTATCATAGGGATTAGCCCAGGGGTAAAATGCTACCAGTTTACACTGGTTTGCACAAACCAGTAGTTTAAAAAAAGCCTCTGGCTCAGATATGAGTTGCACAATTGTCGGAAGCTTTCCCCCCCCCTTTTAAAGCATTTTCCCCCCTGCCTATTCACCGGAACCGGCAGGAAAAAATGCTTTAAAAAGTGGGAAAAAGCTTCCGACAATCGTGCAAATCAGCTATGAGCTTTTTCACTTCTAAAAGCATTTTTTTCCTGCCAGTTTGGATGAATAGGCAGGAAAAAAAATGCTTTAAAAAACAGGGGGGAGGGCGGGGGGTGGGAGGTTCCATGACCATCAGTTTTGCTGTGCAATCGTGGGAACCTTTTTAAAAACTTTTTTAAAAAAGTTTTTTACTCCCTATTTGACCAAACCAGTAGTAATAAAATGCTTTAAACAGTGGAAAACGGTTCCATGACAATCAGTTGTGCTATGCAATTGTGGGAACCTTTTTTTTTTTACTTTTTAAAGAATTTTTTCACTACCTATTCACCCGAAGTAAAAAAAAAATGCTTTAAAACATGAGAAAAAAAAGTTCCCACGATCGCATGGTACAGTTGAACCTTCCCCCCTCCCCCACTTCTTAAAGCATTTTTTACTACCGGTTCAGGCGAATAGTAGTAAAAAAATGCTTTAAAAATTAAAAAAGGTAGCCACACCCACCCAGTCACATGACCCCCACCACCACCACCAAGCCATGCTCACCAAGCCACGCCCGGAGAACCAGTGGCAAAATTTGTTACGTTTCACCACTGGATTAGCCTTCACAAGTTTAATGTTAATCACATCAAAGTTAAAATGAAAATAAGTCAAAATATTGTCCTATTTTTCCCCAAGTCCTTCCCACTATTTGGAATTTGGCCTGAGGTATGACATCCAAAGCCAATGTAACCATTGGCCCCAAAGACCCTCAATAACCTACCACACAGTTTTACTGAATGATAGAAAAGCAGACAGATCAATAGAATTCCTCCAAGTAAGGCAACTTTCCTTGAGACAATTGATCGGAGATCTGCTACAACCTTCCCAGATAGGCTGCCTAGGCTCCCTGGGTATTCTGGGAGATGAATTCCAGATATAGATAGTCCTTCACTTACAACAACTCATTTAGCGTCTGTTCAAAGTTATCACACCACAGGAAAAAAAATACCTACAAGCAGGAAATAATAGGGGGCAGGGGGTTCTGTTCATTTAACAGGATAAGTTAATTGGAAGGGGCACTGGAGGTCTTCTAATCCAACATCCTGCTCAACAAGGAGACCTTATATTATTCTGGACAAATGGCTGGACAATCTCTTTTTAAAAACTTCCAGTGTTGGAGCATCCACTCCTTCTGGAGGCAAGTTATTCCACTGATTAATTGTTCTCACTGTCAGAAATTTCTACTTCAGAAATTTCTACTTTGTTCTAGGTTGCTTCTCTCCTTGATTAATTTCCACCCATTGCTTCTTGTCCTGCTTTCAGGTGCTTTGGAGAATAGGTTGACTCCGCCTTCTTTGTGGCAGCCCCTCAAATATTGGAAGACTGCTATCATGTCACCTCCCCCAAGTCCAAAGTTGCCCAAACTTTTCTATACCCCATACCTCTAGAACACTTCTGATATATTCTCCTTCCCCTTAAAAATAAATAATTATATGCATATAATTATATATCTACATTACAATTCTGAAACTTCGAAACCCAAGTTCAACATACTAAAAAGCAGAGACATCACCCTGCCAACAAAAGTGTGTATAGTCAAGGCTATGGTTTTCCCAGTTGCAATGTATGGCTGTGAAGGTTGGACCATAAGGAAGGCTGAGCGCCAAAGAATGGAGGCCTTTGAACTCTGGTGCTGGAGAAGACTCCTGCGAGTCAATTGGACTGCAAGATGATCAAAACTGGTCACTCCTAGAGGAGATCAACCCTGACTGCTCTTTAGGAGGCCAGATCCTGAAGAGGAAACTCAAACACTTTGACCACCTAATGAGAAAGAAGGACTCCCTGGAGAACGATGGAGGGCAAAAGAAGAAGGAGACGGCAGAGAATGAAGTGGCTGGATGGAGTCACCGAAGCAGCAGGCATGAGCTTAAATGGACTCTAGAGGATGGTAGAGGACAGGAAGGCCTGGATGAATGTTGTCCATGGGGTCATGATGCATCAGACATGACTTTGTGATGAACAACAAAAAACCAAGTTTTTGCACCCCCTGGAATATCGTCTCGTACCCCTAGGTACAAGCACCTTTGATTGGGAACCCCTAGAGCCTAGTCCTTCTTTTCATTAAACCTGACATACTCAACTCCTGCAGCCCTTCTTCGTAGGTTCATAAGTTCTCCATCTGAAGATTGGTAGATCTTCCATCTGAAGGGCTCAAAGCAGCTGCGATGTATCCCTTTCCTCCCTCCACGGCACGCGCACAAACAACAAGCAAGCTACTGCTGTTCACAAATAAATTCTTATTTGGTATCCCCACTCGCCCATGGATTTTACTCTCCGCATGGATACTCTCGCTGTGGTGAGGCAAACAGTCTTGCATCAGGCCAGTGAGCGCTTAAATCAATGCGCCTGTGCTCTACGGAGGTTTGCCAGGAAATTAAATATGTAGAAGCTTGACTGTTGAGGTTCTTATATTCGCCCGCTGAGTCTGTATCATTTGATACAACCGGATTTTATGTTCTGTGATCTTCCGTCAGCCCTGCACTCCTTCCAATAAAGCTGCCATTTGATACTGCCTGGAATTGCACGAGATGCTGAATCTTCTGCCAAGCATTGCGTAATTCTGGGCTCCCGATCCCAATCTTCCCACTAGATCCAGATGGAGGAACCCTCTGGAGGGACTGGAAGTTTGGATCTTACACCGAGTTGCACGGCTGGTGCTGACTCCTCCGTGGATTTCATGGTTTTTCAGGGAACGCAAGGTGGACGTAACCATTTGGCAGCCTCTGCTAACGGCCTGAAGGCATTGTTACTCAGGGCAATGATCTGGATCGAGCTGTGGGCAAATCTAGGCCTGGGGGTTGTTGGGTTTTTTTTAAAAAAAATCTCAGCCCCATCACTAAGAACCACCTTTTATTCTCCCAATTTCAATCCCCAAAGTGCTTTTCAAAAACACCACTGGACTTTCTTGGGGTCTTTTTCCTTGAAAACGTTCCGCTTCTCATCCAAGAAGCTTTCTCCGTTCTTCAAAACAACAGAGTTGGAAGGGATCTCAGAGGACTTCTAGTCCAACCCCCTACTCAAGCAGGAAACCCTATGTCAAGGTTCCAAATAATACATCCCATTCAATAGGCTATACATAGCTAGCTCCCTCAATCATTCTTCCTGCAATTTAGCCTCCGGATCTCTGGTCTCCTTTGTTCCTCTTCTCTACACACTTTCTTGGACCTCAGCATCATGTCTACATTTTGTGATTTTATATCCCTGGTCTAATATTTCAACCCTTCAAGACAGTCTGCTTCCCGACATGGCCAGAAAGTTCAGGCACGCGGCAACTGACTCATATTTATGACCGTTGCCATCCTGGGGGAACTGTGAGTCCCTTTTATTAATTTTATAGTCAATGGGGAAGCCAAATTCATGTGTTACTGACTTAACTACTGCAGTCACTTAACAAGAAAGTTTGTAGAGTCACTAAACGACTGTCTAGCTTAGCAACATAAATTTGGGGCTCAATTGTGGTTATAAGTCATGGACTATCTATACAGGGGTTGGGCTAGAAGTCCTCCTGGGCCCCTTCCAACTCTTGTATTCTATATGTGGATATTGGAGCTCACCCTATCCTGCTTCCTGACTTGACAATCTATTTTTTTATTCATTTATCATGCAATTGAGATCATTCCACTCAGCGTGGGTTCGAATTCCACCGCTGTCCCCTGACTTACAACTGGGATGGCATGCCTTCCTATGGTATGAGAAGAAAAAAAAAGCCATAGATACTTCCAAAATCACTGTATAAGAAATTCACGAATATCTGATGTACAGGGAAAAATAAAACTGAAATAGTGTATTTTTCGGAGTATAAGAAGCACCTTTTTTCCCCAAAAAAAGAGGGTGAAACTCTAGGTGCATCATATACACTGAATACAGCATTTTTGACCTCCTGAAACCCCTCCCCCTTTGCAAAAATGGACGTGCAGAGGGTTTGGGAGGCCTGCAAAGAGCTCCTGGGGGCTGGGGAGAGCAAAAAGGAGCAAAGAATTGGTCATTTTTTGCTTGCTTCTGCCCCACCCCTAGCCCCCAGGAGTACTCTACAAGCCTCCCAAATCCTATGCATGCCCTGTTTTTTTGCAAAAAAAAAAAAAAAATGGGCGCATTTTTGCAAAAAAAAAGGCTCATTTTTTTGCTCATTTTTGCCCCCTCCAGCCCCCAGGAGCACTTTGCCAGCCTCTCAAACTCTCTGCATGCCCCATTTTTCACACACACACACACACACAAAAAAAAAAAAACCAAGGTGTTTTTGAAAATTTACGTCTTCAAAATCTTGATGCATCTTACACTCCGGTGTGCCTTATAGTCAGAAAAATACGATATATATATTTGAAAATCCCAGAATGGGTCTCAAACAGAAAAAAAAAGTTTTTACATACCCAAACTTGGTGAAATTTGAAAAAAAAAATTGTTGTGTATAAAGACATTTTGGACAATGATAGGAAATTAAACTCGAAGCAAGAGCTTGAACCCCAGATTGAAAGGAAAGGGATATATTGTTGTGGAATTTCTCTATCTGGTAGGTACATTTGGGTAATGATGAGGATGAAGTTGGAAGTGGTGGGAAAATAAGAAGTCGAGCCCATCCCACAGATAATTGGAATTGGAGTTGATCTAGCTAAATTCCTGATGCTGGATCAATCTAGCTAATATGTTTCTTTTTAATGAAGACGGGATGATTTTTTAAAGAGCCAATTTGGGCTAGTGGTTGAGGCATCTGGCTAGAAACCAGGAGACTGTGAGTTCTAGTCCTGCTGAGTCATGAAAGCTGGCTGGGTGATTTTGAGCTAATCACCAAGTGACACTGAGTTCTAATTCTACTGCAGGGTACTTCTGCTGACTGCCAGCTGCCTATTTTCCTTCCTTCCTTCCTTCCTTCCTTCCTTCCTTCCTTCCTTCCTTCCTTCCTTCCTTCCTTCCTTCCTTCCTTCCTTCCTTCCACCATGATGATGCAGTAGTTAGAGGGCAGTACTGCAGCTACTTCTGCTGACTGCCTTCTTCCTTCCTTCCTTCCTTCCTTCCTTCCTTCCTTCCTTCCTTCCTTCCTTCCTTCCTTCCTTCTTTCCTTCCTAGAGCCATGATGATGCAGTAGTTAGAGGGCAGTACTGCAGCTATGTCTGCTGACTACTTCCTTCCTTCCTTCCTTCCTTCCTTCCTTCCTTCCTTCCTTCCTTCCTTCCTTCCTTCCTTCCTTCTTTCCTTCCTAGAGCCATGATGATGCAGTAGTTAGAGGGCAGTACTGCAGCTATGTCTGCTGACTACTTCCTTCCTTCCTTCCTTCCTTCCTTCCTTCCTTCCTTCCTTCCTTCCTTCCTTCCGCCATAGTGGTGCAGTAGTTAGAGTGCAGTACTGCAGCTATGTCTGCTGACTGCCTCCTTTTTTCTTTCCTTCCTTCCTTCCTTCCTTCCTTCCTTCCTTCCTTCCTTCCTTCCTTCCTTCCGCCATAGTGCTGCAGTAGTTAGAGTGCAGTACTGCAGCTACTTCTGCTGCCTGCTGGCTGCCTGCAATTTGGCAGTTCAAAGGTCATCAATCTTTTATTAATTTGGTGTGAATTCAGCTCCTTCACATCCAGCAAAGTCTTTCAATGGAGAATTTATAGACCTTATCTGGCTTAGAGAGCTGCCAAGCCGATATCTGCAAAACTGGACAAGGAGTCTCGGAGAATCACAAACTAATGAAGCGAACTAATAGTCTCCTGCAAACTCCCCTCCCTTTTCGCTCCTCTTTTATTTCCTCCAGGAGGGGCCATTCACCATCTACCTGTGGCCTTACTCCCAAGTCGATCCCTGTTCTTTAGCTGTTCCTTTTGTCTGGCAACTCCATGCATGCACAAACTGGGAACAGGCTCCAGCTGTTATTCTACCTCACTGATGTCTGACTCTGAAGGCAGCTGATAACTGTCAGATGGCTTTGGCCCTATCTCTGCCTCCGACACAGAGCCCTCATCAGAGCCTTCCCCAGACTCCAGGACTGGCCCAGGTTCCTCCCCAACCTCCTCACTGTCCGAATCTCCTGCCAGCCACAACCCACCTCCCTTTCAATGACATTAACCTGTATCCAACTTCCCAACGTGCCTGGGTAATACCATCGTCTCTCCGAGACTCTCCTGCAACTCGATCAATCGTTTTGCCTTCGCTCTCTTGCCTGTGGTGATAGGCGACTCCAGAGACTTCTGTGTCTGGGACTGCCTTGGTTTCTTTTTTTCTTTTTTATCAATTCCAATTTACCCAGAGATTCTTTTACCTTTTGCCAGACAACAAAAGGTTTCCGATCAATAGAAAGCCTCATAAATGGCCTAGCAGGCACTGCAAAGCCTGCCTCGCTCCTGTTACCCGACCTCCCTGGGGAAGAAAGGAGAAAAAGGTTCTTAAATAGTTCAGCTTGTTGGCTTTTAACTGACACGCAGCAAAACTTCTTTCCTGGTTATTGTTAGACCCTTTCCCGTCATGCTTCGGGTCGTTGAGGTTTTCCTGGGCTCCTCTCCTCCCAAATTCTGGGTTTCTTTAAAGCTCCTTTCTCTGAGGTGAACAGAAAGGATGAATTCCCTTCTAAAGCACAAAAACTGTTTCTTACCTATTTTTTTTTCCTCCACGTAAGTGCTGTCTGTGTATGTGTGTGTATGTGTTTAAGGGAAGCCTTCTCTCCTTGTTTTCAGTTTTTCACAGGGAAGGAGGGGGGAAAAAAATCAAGATTTCATTTTATTTCAGGATGGTGGAGACTTGCAGCTTGAAGAGATAGACACAGAAATTTCAGAGTTAGTTCTGATGATGATGATCATGAAGTGGATGATGTTGATGAGGATGGAGAAGGAGAAGGAAAAGGAGAAAGAGAGGGAGGAAGGGTGAGAGGAGGAGGAGGAGAAGCATGAGAGATACAGGAAATGGGAAGAGCAAAAAGGTGACAGTAGGAGGATGAGAATAGGAGGGGGAAGGGAAGGAGGAGGAGGAGGAGGAGGAAGAGGAAGAGAAGAAGACAAAGATGAAGAAGAAGAGGAGGAGGAGGAGAAGAAGAAGAAGTAGAGGAGGAGGAGGAGGAGGAGGAGGAGGAGGAGGAGGAGGAGGAGGAGGAGGAAGAGGAAGAGAAGAAGATGAAGAAGAAGAAGAGGAGGAGGAGGAGGAAGAGGAAGAGAAGAAGACGAAGATGAAGAAGAAGAGGAGGAGGAGAAGAAGAAGAAGAAGAGGAGGAGGAGGAGGAGGAGGAGGAGGAGGAGGAGGAGGAGGAGGAGGAGGAGGAGGAGGAAAAAGAGAAGGAGGAGGAGGAAGAGAATGAAGAGGAGGATACATTTTATACTGATATTTTTTTTCTGCCGCTGTAATACAGCAGCCCATTCTTCAATCCAAATAATTCTATAACGATCATGATGTATCAATCAGAACAGAATAGGAAGGGACCTTGGGGGGTCTTCTAGTCCACCCCCTGGTCACGCAGGTGACCCTATATGCCATTTCAGATACATGGCTGTCCAGTCTTTTCTATAAAAAGCTGTCTTTTTAAAAAAAGGAAAGAGACGTACAGAGAGAACCGTGTGATGTGGCTTCCCTTCCACTCTTCCATTTGCAAATATATTCTGGACAGTTGTTAAAAGCCATCCCTGGTGACATCAACTTAGTCAGACAAAGCATTATCGCCGAAAAGTGACACATACCGCAAGACAACCCTTGTTTTCATCCTTTTTAAAATTTTAATTTATCTTGACATCGTATTCTGGCTTTCGGCTGGAAAGTAATGCCTCCCAGTTTTTTTTGGAAGCTGGAATGCATCAGATATTTCGCTTGTAGAAAAACACCCAAAGCATCGCCTCTTCAAGTTGAGATGACGCTTATTTTAGGAGGCATCAGGGACGTCAGGAAAAGGCTTGGAGTGAATTTTCGGCTTGCTAATTTGGGGTCTGCCTCCTGCTTAAAATCTTCCTGACAGGGAGAACAATTAATCAGTGGAACAACTGGCCTCCAGAAGCTCCATCAGTGGAGGCTTTTAGGAAGAGATTGGACCAGAGGTGGGTTCCTACTGGTAAGGTATACAGTTTGGCCAAATAGGTAGTAGTAAGTCAGGCGGACACTTGACCATACCGGTTCTATCCTCGGTGGCGCCATCTTTATTTTCTGTTCTGCACATGCGCAGAACAATCTTCATTGAAAAAAAATGTAATGTTTCCCTTTTTTAATGGTGTGCCAATGCCAGTCCTAGAGATGGGCCGTTTTTTTATAAAAACAGAGATGTTTTTGCCTTCCCCCAGCCTCCAGAAGCACTATGCAGGCTTCAGCTGGGCTAGGGGAAGGGGGAAATGCCCCCATTTTTGCAAAAAATGGGCAATTTTCCACCCTTTTTTTGCAAAAACGGGGACATTTCCCCTCCCCCCAGCCCTGCCAAAGCCCACAGAGTATTCCTGGGGGCTGGGGAGGATTATAGCTTTTTTTTTTTACTAGGTAGTTTGCAGGCGCTCCCTTAGCTCCAGCGAGGCTGAAGCCCCCCCCCCCCATCAAAACTTTTGGCTTGGTGATGGGGTCATGTGACTGAGTGCGTGTGAGTGACGTCAAGTTGCCAACCCCACTCAGTCACATGACCCCCCATCTAGCCATGCCCACCGAACCAGTAGTATTTTTTTTTTTTTGAAATCCAACCCTGGATTGGACAGCCATTTGCCTGAATGGTGTAGGACAGCGATGGCAAACCTTTTTTGGCTCGCGTGCCATAAGTGGGGGGAGCACAGGGGGGGTCATGCACAGGCGTGCCACACCCATAATCCAATGCGCTCCCCCCCGTTTTTGCATGCTTTTTTTGTTCCCCCCCCCCCCAGGCTCCAGAGGCTTTATTGGAGCCTGGGGAGGGTGAAAACAGCCTCCCCTGCCCCCCAGGAGGCTTCCCTGCAGGCTCCGGAGGACTAAAAACAACCCTACAAATGTCGTTTTTAGTCCTTCGGAGGCTTCAGTGAAGCCTCCTGATGGTCCCTAAAGCTTCCGGAGGGCTTAAACCGACCCTATGAGCAAACCGGAAGTCTGTTCCTGAACTTCTGGTTTGTCCATAGGGCCGGGTTTTTGCTCTCCGGAGGCTTCAGGGAGGCTCCTGAAGCTTCCGGAGGGCCTCCGGGGTGGCGGGGGGCTCTTTTTGCCCTCCCCTGGCTCCTATAAAGCCTCTGGAGCCCGGGGAAGGTGAAAAATGGCTTTTAAAAAGGCTGAACTCAGCTGGCCAGCGCGTGCATGCACCCTGCCAGCTGACAGGGACAACACCTCGAGTGCCCTGACAAATGGCTCCATGTGCCACCTGTGGCACATGTGCCATAGGTTCGCCATTCTGGCTGTAGGATCTTATGCTTGAGCAGGGGGCTGGACTAGAAGACCTCCAAGGTCCCTTCCAACTCTATTCTATTCTTCTTGTTGTTGTTGTAATGTTACTGAATTTAAATCTGGACAAGGAACAGATAAAACATTGTCTGATTCAGTGGGCAAGGAACTTGGGCTCTATAACGTAAAGCTTGAACAATGGGAGAATACACAGAAGAAAGGTTTCCAATTTACCATAAATTATAACTTAAAAGAAAACCTCTATAAGATGGTGTATCATTGGTATTTAACCCCATACAAGTTGTCAAGAAAGTATTGAACAGAGCAGGTGTTCTTGAGAAAGAGGCTTAAGGTATTGTGTGAACTCATCCCACTGGGCTGTTTATGTTTTGGGGGGCTCTGAGCTTGCTTATTTTCTTGCAGACGTTTCATTACCCAAACTAGGTAACATCATCAGTGCTAGCAAGGAGTTGTTTGCTGTCCATTTAGGATAGAATAGAATAACAGAGTTGGAAGGGACCTTGGGGGTCTTCTTGTTCAACCTCCTGTCTAGGCAGGAAACCCTACACCACTTGAGAAAAATGGTTATCCAACATCTTCTTAAAAACTTCCAGTGATGGAACTTCTGGAGGCAAGTTGTTCCACAGATTGTCAAGAAATTTCTCCTTAGTTCTAAGTTGCTTCTCTCCTTGATTAGTTTCCACCCATTGCTTCTTGTCCTGCCTTCAGGCACTTTACAGAATAGTTTGATTCCCTCTTCTTTGGAGCAGCCCCCTAAATATTGGAAGACTGCTATCATGTCTCCCCTAGTCCTTAATACAATACAATACAATACAATACAATACAATACAATACAATACAATACAATACAATACAATACAATACAATACAATAGTAGAGTTGGAAGGGACCTTGGAGGTCTTCTAGTCCAACCCCCTGCCTAGGCAGGAAACCTTATACCGTTTCAGACAGATGGCTATCTAACACCTTCTTAAAAACTTCCAGTGTTGGGGCATTCACAACTTCTGGAGGCAAGCTGTTCCACTGATTAACTGTTCTAACTGTCAGGAAGTTTCTCCTCAGTTCTAAGTTGCTTCTCTCCTTGATTAGTTTTCACCCATTGCTTCTTGTTCTACCCTCAGGTGCCTTGGAGAATAGTTTGACTCCCTCTTCTTTGTGGCAACCCTTGAGATATTGGAACACTGCTATCATGTCTCCCCTAGTCCTTCTTTCTCTTAAGCTAGACATACCTAGTTCCTGCAACCGTTCTTCATATTCTTTAGTCTCCAGTCCCCTAATCATCTTTGTTGCTCTTCTCTGCACTCTTTCTAGAGTCTCCACATCTTTTTTACATCGTGGCGACCAGAACTGAATGCAGTATTCCAAGTGTGGCCTTACCAAGGCATTATAAAGTAGTATTAACACTTCACATGATCTTGATTCTATCCCTCTGTTGATGCAGCCTAGAACCGTGTTGGCTTTTTTGGGAGCTGCTGCACACTGCTGGCTCATATTTAAATGGTTGTCCACTAGGACTCCAAGATCCCTTTCACAGTTACTACTACTGAGCAAGGTACCACCTATACTGTACCTGTGCATTCCATTTTTGTTGCCTAAATGTAGAACCTTACTCTTTTCACCATTGAATTTCATTTTATTAGATAGTGCCCAATGTTCAAGTTTGTCAAGATCCTTCTGTATCTTAAGCCTATCTTCTGGAGTGTTGGCTATTCCTGCCAGCTTGGTGTCATCTGCAAATTTGATGAGTTCCCTATTTATTCCCTAATCCAAATCATTGATGAAGATGTTGAAGAGTACTGGGCCTAAAACAGAGCCTTGGGGTACTCCACTGCATACCTCCCTCCATATAGATGCAGTTCCATTGAGGACTACAGTAATCCTTCTTTTGAATAGTCCTTCTTTTCATTCAACTAGACACACCCAGTTCCTGCAACCGTTCTTCATATGTTTTAGTCTCCAGTCCCCTAATCCTCTTTGTTGCTCTTCTCTGCACTCTTTCTAGAGTCTCCACATCTTTTCTACATCATGGTGACCAGAACTGAATGCCGTATTCCAAGTGTGGCCTTACCAAAGCAGTATAATGAAGTACGTATGTTCTGGTGCCTTGCCTGTCTGTGTGGATGGGTCTAGGTCCTAGACCAGGCCAAATCCAAAAATGCCAGGGAATTTCTAGAAGCCTGGCACTCTGACAAACGGGCCATCCATAGACACAGGATCATTAACAACATCTACACTCTATGCAAAAGAGACAATTGACCAGCCCAAAAGAGAACAAAAAGAGTCCAGAACCTTTGGACCAGTAATCAAGACCCAGATCAGCATAGATTAACTCCAAGATTAACTTCAGACCAACTATCAAGTAGTAAACAAAGTCAAGAGCCATCAATAAACACCCCAACCAACAAATCTCTAAGACCCACCCAGACAGGCGAGACACCAGAATATAAATTGACAGTAAACAAAACTCCTTACTAGCACTGATGATATTACCTAGCTGGGTAATAAAATGTCTGCAAGAAAACAAGGAAGCTCAGAGAGCACCAAGGACCCCACAGTTCCCTCCCCCCTCCCCATCTCCTCCTTTCTTCTTCTTCCTCTTTTTATTACAACTAATGAAGCTTCATGGCTGAGGTGAATTTCTCCTTCTTCTTTCAGGTTTATTTTTTATTTTTGATAAATGTGTCAAATCAATGTGTGAACAGTGTGGCACCTGGGTGTTATATATTCTAATACAAATAAAACTAATAAAGTTAATCATAATTATTACATTCAATCAACTGATGTATTTATAATAATAATACACATTTATATTAGGTTGCAATCCATCATTGTTCAGTTGTTCCACATTTTCTCTTATTATTACTTTCATTTTGTTATACAAAAATGTATACACTAATATTTCCCCATTCTCTTATTTCTATCACTTATTCTTAACTTTTAATCATGTCACCCTTTATTAAAAGGGTGAATTCTACTCCTTCTCCTTCTCCTTCTCCTCCTCCTCCTCCTCCTCCTCCTCCTCCTCCTCCTCCTCCTCCTCCTGCTCCTCCCCCTCCTCCTCCTCCCCCTCCTCCTCCTCCTCCTCCTCAAACACCACTCTCTTCCAGCACTGATGATGTTACCCAGTTTGGTCATGAAACATCTGCAAGAAAACAACCAAGCTCAGAGAGCAACTATTCTCCTTTATTGTTGATGGTTTAGTCTGCAAAACACAACGATTCTATAAGCTGCTTCAGTGTATCATGGGAAATGGAGCAAATTAGAACAGTCGCAATTTATGATTATAAATATAGTATAGCTGTGACTTTTTTTGTAAGAGAAGGAGCGATCTTACGCTCCTGCCATCAGATAACACCGGAATAAGCATACCATATTCTCCAATGTATTAAAATTTCCTGGAATGCCTTCCCAACTGAATTTGCAAAGCCTATTATGAGGTACTATTTACTATACTATTATATAGGCTTTAATTAGTGAATTGATCCTGGTATTGGCTAAAGCAGAATAAAGCGCCTGTAATCATTTTACAGCCATTTGGGATATGTGTGGAGCTGCGAACAGACAAGATAACACGATCAAAATCTGTGTCTCGTCCTTTAAATGGCCTTGAAATCATGTTTCTTTTTCTACCTGCCATTCAGTACCCTTCATTTGAGTTGGGGCGATCTGCTCAGCAGCATCTGGTCAAGCCATGATGGGTGGTGGTGGTTTGGAGGAGGGAGTCAACCTTGTTTTTTTTAAAAAAACTTTGGCACAACTAAAAGAAAAAAAGAAAAAGAAACAAAAGAGAGAGCTGGAGGAATGAAACAGCCGCAGGCTACAGCGGCGATAATGTTTGCTTGCAATTATATGATTCAGATGGCAGTTCCCTACTTAAAGGCCAGGTTTTCTTGATGGAAGCTCGGATAACGCGGGATAAATGAACAATAATAGTAATAACAACAACAACAACAAGAAAAAAGTTTGGTTCATTGACATTGCAATACCTGGTGATGCGCAAATTGAAGATAAGCAGCAAGAAAAAAAAATCACAAAGTACCAGGACTTGCAAATTGAAGTTGAGCGACTGTGGAAAAAGAAATCATGTGTTGTCCCAATTGTAATTGGAGCCCTTGGAGCAATACCTAAAGGGCTACCTCGCTATTTGGAAATTCTAAATTTATTGGATTTGAATTTTCTGATTCTACAAAAAACCACCCTACTTGGAACAACTTATATCCTCCGATGTTACCTTAACAGTTCCTAGGTCCTTGGTTAGGACTCGAGCTGTTGAGCTACCAACCGAAGACTGTGAATCTCACCAAAGATTAACTAATAAGAACAATAATAACAATAATAACAATAACAATATCAACAATATTAACAATAATAACTATATTAACGATATTAATAATAACAATAATAGCAATAACAACAATATCAACAATAACAATATTAACAATAATAACAATGCCAACACTACCAACAATAACAATAACGTTAACAACAACAACAACAATAATAATAATAATAATAATAATAACAATAATAACAACAACAACAATTATAACAACAACAACACCTGTCTGGAAAACCTTGGAGTCAGCAAAAATATCTGTACATTTTTGAAAGCAAATATGCAAAAATGGAAAACAGTTCTAACAACAAATGGGGAGAACATTGGTGAAGTCAACATCAGACGAGGAATCTTCCAAGGGGATTCACTTTCACCACTACTGTTCAACATCACATTAATTCCACTGACAATAATCCTATGAAACACAAAACTGGGATACCAAATCTCAAGCCAACATGGCAAGATAAACCATCTACTGTACATGGATGACTTAAAAATGTATGCAAAAAGCCCTACTGAACTTATATCAATACTTAACACAGTTCAACTGTTCAGCAGCGACATCAAAATGAACTTTGGACTTGAAAAATGTGCTATATTATTCATGCAGTGAGGAAAAATGGAAAAAAATAGAAGGAATAGAACTGGGAAATGGAAGCATAGTGAAAGCATTAGCAAAGAATGATAGTTACAAGTACCTAGGCATATTGGAAGCAGAAAGTCAAAGAGTCAATGCAAAAGGAATACATCAGGAGGATCTGCAAATTAAAGCTGATGTCAGGCCTGTAATTATATTCTTTTTAGGATCTTTGGCCTGCCACACTTTTTAATAATTCTCTATGCTGTTTCATTAGTGTAGTAGTTGGGAGGGGGGAATAGAAAGGAGTAGGATTGTAGAATGGATTGTTGACATTCTTTTGTAGAAGCCAAGGTCATCTTTTGTCTCAGCACCTCGACACCTGGCCGGAAGAAGATGGGTGTACATGCCAGCGTGGAAGATGATGATTGGAACATGTGATGGATTTGTGGGTATGGGGAGAGATCATGAACTCTCAACTAGGTGAACTTACAGGATGTAATTCAGAGTTGAAATTTCCATAGCCGTGCTAACATGCCTGCGGAATAAATTGCACCATTAAGGATGTTTTGCCTTGGACAATGATTTATTTCTGCATGGTATTTAGAACCCTAACAGCTGAATGCTGGAAACATAATTAAAACCATTAATACATGGGCAGTTCCGGTGATATGCTATTCAGATGGAATCATCAACTGGACTTTGGCTGAACGGGAAAAATTGGACCGTAAAATGTGCAAACATTTGAATATGTACCACGCTTTACATCCACAAAGTGACATCGACAGGTTGTACCTGCCAAGAAAAATACATCAAACTGTAGAAGAAGAAAACAAAGTTTGAATGATTATGTGAACCAAAGTACAGAACAATTGCTACAGGCTGTGAAAATGAGAACAGCTTAAAAACAACAGAAACAAAAGCAGAATATAAGGAAAAACAGCTGGATGACAGATTAAATAGATGGAAAACCAAAGCTTAAACATAAAGTGGGAACATAAAGTGGACCGAAAATGAGAAGATAAAGATCTTGTGGGACTTTCAAATACAAACGGATCGATGGAAAACCAAAGCTTTGCAAGGACAGCACTTGAAAAACATTGAAGGAAAATGTGATGACAATTTGACATGGAGCTGGCTTAAGATGGGGACCATCAAGAAAGAAACGGAAGGTTTAATACTGGCTGCTCAAGAACAAGCACTACAAACTAATGCCATGAAAGCCAAGATACAAAAATCCACTGACAACCCAAACTGCCGACTTTGCAACAACAAAGTCGAAACTGTTTCACATTTAATATGTTAGTGCAGCAAAATTTCGCAAACTGATTACAAAGCTAGACATGACCGAGTTGCTAAATTAATTCACTGGTCATTATGTAAAAAACACGACTTACAGTATCTCTGTCTGAAAAGTCATGGGAACATAAAGTAAAAAAAGAAAAAGAACTGGAAAAAATCACAAAATATCACTACTTGGCCATCAAAACTACCCAATTATGGATGAAACATGTAACAGTGCTACCCATTGTCATCGGGGCACTTGGCACCATGTCCAAGAATTTTACAAAATACATCAAGAAATTGCAGCTTCCTGCAATAACAACAATGGAACTGCAAAATAGTTCTAGTCCAACCCCTCTGCTTAGGCAGGAAACCCTACACCACTTCAGACACTTCAGTTGTCCAGTCTCTTCTTAAAATCTTCCAGGAGCATTCACAACTTCTGGAGGCAAATTGTTCTACTGATTAATTGTTCTAACTGTCAGGAAATTTATCCTCAGTTCTAAGTTGCTTCTCTTCTTGATTAGTTTCTACCCATTGCTTCTTAGCCTGCCTTCAGGTGCCTTGGAGAATAGCTTGACTCCCTCTTCTTTGTGGCAACCCCTGAGATATTGGAAGACTGCTATCATGTCTCCCCTAGTCCTTCTTTTCATTGAAGTAGACATACCCAGTTCATGCAATCGTTCTTCATATGTTTTAGCCTCCAGTCCCCTAATCATCTTTGTTGCTCTTCTCTGCACTCTTTCCAGAGTCTCATCTTTTTTACATCATGGCGACCAAAATTGGATGCAGTATTCCAAGTGTGGCCTTACCAAGGCATTATAAAGTGGTATTAACATTTCACGTGATCACGTGAAGTTGTAGGTTGTAAAACAGACAAGGAGGATGTCTCTACACATTGCAGGCATATCATTCCAACCAGGAGTTAGTTTTAGGCATTAGCCTTGTCAAAATGTCTGTTTTTTTAATATGCTAATAATAGAATAGAATAATAGATAATATAAAACTATAGAAAACAGGCCTTACATAAACTTAGATGGTCATTTTAGCCCGGTCTTGTCCATCCTGAGAAATGGTGCCTCTCTTAGGTTTTAGCTAGGGGAGCAAATTAGCTGTCATCTGAAATTTTGTCTACCCACATATTTTATTTTTCTTAAACGTGATATGGAATGTTGTCCAATATGAACTTGTGTCATTAATAATACAGCAAGGGGAGGGGAGGAAAGTACGTGCGATGGTTAACCTTAAATTATAATTTACAAAGGGCTTCCTTGCAGTTTCTTTGCTTTGATTTATGGGCCCGGTTTATTCAATGCAAAATTCATGCACAGGCTCTAATAAGAAGGAGGCGGCGAGATAAAACAAGCTTGAATATTTTATAAGCTTTCCCACTTACCTTAATTTAGAATTATGGCGCTGAATACATAAGTAGAGAATAATTACCTATTACTAATCTCCAACATAGTTTATCTATTTCAACCCCAGATATCCCCAGCAATGCAAAACATAACGATTTTACTACCATCCCCACTGTAAATATGATAATTAGCCTCACTACAGAGCTACGTTTTGCTGATTCATGAGAGGAGACAGGGGGTAATATAATCAGATGGAGTTGTGGTATTGTTTTTTACACCCCTTTTAAAAATGATAATAATAATGATGATGGTAATAATGCCTCAGGTTTGGTATTTGATCCATCGGAGATAATAACAGAAGTGTTTTTTTTAGTGGGCAGCATTTGGGGGCTTCTTGGGGTGGGCTGGCCCCCTCCCTGCTGTTGATGAGTTTCCTCCATGATCTGCCTTTTCAAACAACCAGCCAATGCAATCATAGTTTGCATTAAGAGACGGGTAGACTCGAGATCGTTGTGAAGTATTGGCACCACTTTATAAAGCCTTAGTAACACACACACAGACACACAGATGTTGAGCTCCCGTGACTTGTCCCAGCTTCTGCCAACCTAGCAGTTCGAAAGCACATAAAAATGCAAGTAGAAAAATAGGAACCACCTTTGGTGGGAAGGGAACAGTGTTCCGTGCGCCTTTGGCGTTGAGTCATGCCGGCCACATGACCACGGAGACGTCTTCGGACAGCGCTGGCTCCTCGGCTTTGAAATGGAGATGAGCCCCCTAGAGTCGGGAATGACTAGCACATACACTCTATTGCCAAAGGTATTCGCTCACCCATCCAAATAATCAGAATCAGTTGTGAGCAAATACTTTTGACAATAGAGTGTATATGTGAGGGGAACCTTTACCTTTAGTCTAGTGAAAAGAAGCACTAGGGGAGACATGATAGCAGTCTGCCAATATCTCAGGATCCACCACAAAAAGGAGCAAGTCAACCTATTATCCAAAGCACCTGAAGGCAGGACAAGATGCAATGGATGGAAACTAACCAAGGAAAGAAGCAACCTAGAACTAAGGAGAACTTTCCTGGCAGTGAGAAAAATTAATCAGAAGAATGGTACAGTTTAGTTCCAGCAAAACAGCAGATTTATTTATTTTTTGGCTTTATTTATTTCGCGTTACCGAAAGCTCTTTCTATAAGAAAATCAATTGGTGATATAGATTTGGGGAAAAAGTAATGAATGAGGGACGCGGTGGCTCAGTGACTAAGACGCTGAGCTTGTCGGTCAGAAAGGTTGGCAGTTCAGCGGTTCGAATCCCTAGCGCCGCATAACGGAGTGAGCTCCCGTGACTTGTCCCAGCTTCTGCCAACCTAGCGGTTTGAAAGCACATAAAAAATGCAAGTAGAAAAATAGGAACCAATTTAGTGGGAAGGGAACAGCGTTCCGTGCGCCTTCAGCATTGAGTCATGCTGGCCACATGACCACGGAGATGTCTTCGGACAGCGCTGGCGCTTTGGCTTTGAAACGGAGATGAGCACCGCCCCCTAGGGTCGGGACTGACTGGCATGTATGTGCGAGGTGAACCTTTACCTTTAATGAATGAGGATGCCCTGTGCTGTTTTGAAGTTAAATCATTGATGCTCTTTAAAAGCGACACTGTGTTTCATTCATCCCTTATTAGTCGACGTGGTATTTTGTGCCGGACTTAACCTCCCTGGTGAAATACAGCCCCACCGATCTGAGCATGGAGTTTCTGGGGATGAGGAGGATGTGGGTGGGGAGGGTGGGAGGGTGGGGGAGAGTCTCTTGTGACATTATAGAAGGGAGGCTTTTCGGAGAGTCATTTTCTCCCACTGTAAATGCCAGGCATCAAGGAGATCTGAGAGAAGATGGAGCAGTTGCTGGTGTGCAGCTGGACAGGTCTGGCTGAAAGATAACAAAAGGAAACAATTGTCAACCAAGCCTTTTCCGGCTGTTCGTGGCAGGTGGGGCCTTCCCCAACTCACGAAACAACAACAACAACAAAAACAGACACACAAAGGCTTAAGCTGGGAGCTGAGTTAATTCCTTTTCTGGGTCAGCATGATACTTGAAGGCACAAACTAATGATATCCGCTTTGAAAAGAAGCTAAGGTGAGCGTCAGCCGAGCCTCAGAAGGTGTCCAAACGTGCCTGCAAGAACTTTCATGGATGTGGTTAAAGGTGTGGGGTTTTTATTTTTAAATGCAACCCTCCCCTCACTGATGTGCTATGGCTGTTTATCGGAAAGGAGAGGGTGAAGTAAACAAAAGGGTAAAATTGAATTTATTTTGCTGAGATGCCCTTTGTGTTCAGTAGACTTAGAGGGGGAACTGGATGGAGCTTGTGATAGAATGAGTATGAATAAGGAGGGAGGGAGGGAGGGAGAGAAGAGAGAGAGAGAGAGAGAGAGAGAGAGAGGAGAGAGAAAGAAAGAAAGAAAGAAAGAAAAAAAGAAAGAAAGAAAGAAAGAAAGAAAGAAAGAAAGAAAGAAAGAAAGAAAGAAAGACTGGAGACAGGAAGCAAGAAGGGAGGGAGGGAGGGAAGGAAGGAAGGAAATATGGGAGAGGGAGAAAGGGAAATGGTGAGAAGGTGGGAGGGAGGGAAGAGGGGATTTGGATAGGAAGGAAGGAAGGAAGGAAGGAAGGAAGGAAGGAAGGAAGGAAGGAAGGAAGGAAGGAAGGAGGAATTTTTAGCCTGTAACTGAACTTGAGTGGGCTTCGAAGCTAAGAATAACAAAGCCTTTTAATGGTAGAATATCAACAGAAGAAGAAGTCAGATTGGGAATTCAAAAAACAAATAGCAGAAGAAGACATAGCCATTGTACCCTGCCAAAAGAACCACCTGCTCATGTTTGGGAGGTCATCGGGAATTAAAGCTCAACTCAGGACCGGCTCTACTTTCATTTGCTACCCGGTTTGGATGACTCTAAAGGCTAAACAGAATCAAGTCTAGTTAATTTTTTTTTTAAAAAAAATCCATGCTGGAATGTGAATGTCCATGGGATGGGAGAAGTATTAACAAAATATACAATGCAACATTGCAAAGTAAATGCCCCACTTTCTGTAGCTGTTTTGTAACCCCTCCGTCCTCTTCCTCCTCCTCCCAATCCCCACTTCCTTCTAGAACTGATGACATTACTTAGTCTGGGCAATGAAACCTCTGCAAGAAAACAACCAAACTCAGAGAGCAAGGACCCCCAGTCATCCTCCTCCTCCTCCCTCCCTCTCCTTCTCCTCCTCTTCCTCCTCCTCCTCTTCCTCCTCCTCCCACACCCCACTCCCTTCTATCACTGATGACGTTACCTAGTTTGGGTAATGAAACGTCTGCAAGAAAATAACCTTGTTCAGAGGGTGTCCCCTCTCTGAGCTACAAACATTATCCTTTATTGATAAACAACTCTACTTTGTCCAATGGATTGACCCTATCACTAGAAAGCCCACCTGCTTTGCAAGGAGAGTAAAGAATAACAGAATAATCGAATTGGAAGGGGCCAGGGAGGTCTTCTAGTCCAAGTCCATGCTCGCCCAGAAAACCCTATATACCAGGGGTCACCAATCTTTCGATCCTCAGGGACCACTAAAGTCCTAATTTCAAATCCCGTGGACCGCTAATATGAATTTGTGATGGGATGGGGTCCTTCAGGCACTTAGCTTGGCCACCTGTTAGCGGAGACAAGCGCCAGGGTCAACCCTAGGTTTGCTGTCCATTGCAGCTGGGAATCTCAAATACCGCCAAGAATGAATGTTTGTCTTGTAGCCAGCCTGGGCGCTAATTCGGCCCCCTACAAACTCTGTCCCTACAAACTCTGTCTTTTGAGGAGCCCAGCTGAAGTTTTGCGCAACGCTCACGGAAGCGCCTGGACTCTCAGGGAGGGAGAGAGGGAAGGGCTAGAGCTACTATTAAATTGTAGGCGCAGGAATGAGGCTCGACACAGCTGAGGTAATTTCGAACGATTTATTGCAACAGGCAGCATCAACTAAATACAGGAGAGAATCAGCACCTTCCCTGCTTGACAGCTATTTATACGGAGCTGCCAAGCAGGGCAGCCAATGATAAAGGGGAAAACTGCCCGCGCTCAGCCAAGCCGCGTCTTAGCCAATCAGGCGCGTCTTGGCTGTTGCCGGCTGTCAGGCAGGGCAGGCCGGTCATAGGTCGAGGAACATAACACTTCTCCCCCCTTTGCGAGTCAATCGCAAAGATAGGCAGGGCGCCGGCGGACCCTCCCAGAACGCCTCAGTTGAGGGTAAGTCATTGGCGGAGGAGGAGGTGCCCGTGGTAGCTCCTCCCTGAAGGGAGTGGAGTTCCGGGTGTCGTCATCGGGGCCTGGATCGATCGGTGGAGCCTGCGTAACAGGTAGGACAGGGCGAGGGGGCACGGCCGAAGTCGGGCTTGAGAGTAACTGCCGGTGTGTGGCATCTGGGCAGGGCAGGCCGGTCGTAGGTCGAGGAACATAACAGCTACTAAACAGGCAGCCAAGCTAAGTGCCTGAAGGACCCCATCCGATCAGCAAGCAGGAGTAATTGCTTCGGTGGGCTGTATCTGGCAGTGATGAAATTCATTTTTTTTTTACTACTGTTTCTGTGGGCGTGGCTTGGTGGGCGTGGCAGGGGAAAGATACTACAATATCCCCATTCCCTCCCCACTCCTGAGAGAAGGATATTGCGAAATCTCCATTCCCACCCCACTCTGGGGCCAGCCAGAGGTAATATTTGCCAGTTCTCTGAACTACTCAAAGTTTCCACTACCGGTTCTCCAGAACCTGTCAGAACCTGCTGGATTTCACCCCTGGTATCTGGCCTAGGGGCCATAGTTTGACGATCCCTGATTTAATCCAAAAAAAATGCAAAAATGTTAATAATAATAATAATAATAATAATAATAATAATAATAATAATAATAATAATAATAATAATAATAATAAAAATAAATATTTATTTCTTAGCCGCACCCTCTCCCGAAGGACTCGGGGCGGCGTACAACAAAACATAGGAAATAAATATATAGACAAACATACATATAACAAAAACATATACCAAGACATATGCAAAACATATACTAGGAGGAGGTGAACTGGTAGATAAAAACAAGTAAAAACACAATGTTTAAAAACCCCTAAGTAAATTGGATGCAATTAAAATATCTCAGATAAAAAACCCGTCAGGAGCGATATAATTGGATCAAAGTTGAGCCAGGCCAGCTACTTGGAATAGGTGGGCTTTACACGAAAGGAGCGGAGGTCAGAGGTATTCCTAATATCCGGAGGGAGGTCATTCCACAGGGCTGGGCCCGCCACAGAGAAGGCTCTACTCCTAGGCGCCGCCCCTCGACACTGTCTGGTGGACGGCACCTGGAGGAGACCCTCTCTGTGCGAGCAGATTGGTCGCAGGGATGTATGGGGCAGAATACGATCCTGCAAGTAACTAGGTCCTGAGCCATGGAGCGCTTTAAAGTTTGTTATCAAAACCTTGAAACGCACCCGATAGACCACAGGAAGCCAGTGCAGCTCGCGCAGGAACGGTGTCACATGGGAGTACCTAGTACTCCCCATAATTACCCGCGCGGCTGCGTTCTGGACCAACTGTAGCCTCCGGGTGCATTTCAAGGGAAGCCCCATGTAGAGAGCGTTACAGTAGTCCAAGCGAGACGTCACCAGCGCATGAGTGACCGTGCGTAAGGCGTCCCGGTCCAGTAGGGGGCGCAATTGGCACACCAGGCGAACCTGGTGGAACGCCCCCCTTGCCACGGCTGTCACATGGTCATCCATGGACAGCTGTGCATCCAGGAGGACGCCCAAATTGCGCGCCCGCTCCACGGGTGCGAGTTGAATGCCCCCGATGGCCAATGATGGAATTAATTGGCTGAACCGGGGAGCCGGTACCCACAGCCACTCCGTCTTGGAGGGGTTGAGTTTGAGTCGGTTGTCATCCATCCAGACCCGTATGGCTTCCACACACCGGGACATCACTTCGACGGCCTCGTTGGGGTGGTTCGGGGTGGAAAAGTACAGCTGAGTATCATCAGCGTACAGATGGTATCCCACCCCGAAACCACGGATGATCTCACCCAGCGGCTTCATATATGTGTTGAACAGGAGTGGCGAGAGGACCGACCCCTGTGGCACCCCACAGGTAAGGGGGCGTAGGGTCAACCTCTCCTCCCCTACCAACACACGCTGCGTCCGGCCAGAAAGGTAGGAGCCGAACCACCGCAAAACGGTGCCCCGGACCCCCAACCCCTCCAGCCGGCGCAGCAGGATACCAGAATTTTCTGCGAACCACAAAAATTTCCTCGTGAACCACAAGTTGGTGACCGCTGTTTTATACCCATCCCAGGGAAATGGCTGTCCAATCTCTTCTTAAAAAAACCCAGTGATTGTCCTTTCCAACCACACAATTACACAAGCGATCACACCATGAATGACACCTTTGTGCCAGCTTCTTACGCATGGCCAATTTGAACTTTTTAACCAAGAGTCATTCAAGGTGGCCATCCTTTTAAAAACATTAAGTGACAATTATTCACCAGGGGTGTTTGAACACTGCCTGGAGAATGCAAACTACTTGACCGATCATACTTCTGTTATTTAATGGAGAACTTTGGATAATTTAGTTGTCTGGCTGATCATCTAACAGTCAGTTAGAGTTTCCCCAGAGGAAATGATACAAAAGGCAGAATATATTCCACTAGAAGAGTTCCAAGCAGCGAAATTTATGGTTTTTTATGTAACGGGATGTTAAAGCATTTTCCACTCCCAAGCCTTAATCCCGAAGACGGCGCCAACCCAGCACTGCACTCTTAAATTCCTTATGGCAAACAAAGTGACGAGTGAGAAGAAATATAGATTTAATAAATAGCGCTCAAACATGGAGAAACTACTACTCGGAAAAATGTGATGAAGATGGTAGTTATGTGGCATCCTGTGGGTGAGTGGAAGCTGGGGTTGATTTGATCACCTCCATTAGCCAGAAAAAAGGATGCACACCTCTGAAGAAGCGTATCTATGGCAGTGATGGCAAACCTATGGCACGCGTGCCAGAGGTGGCACGCGGAGCCTTTTGTCAGGGCACGCGAGGCGCTGCCCTGTCAGCTGAGTTCACCGTTTTTAAAAGCCATTTTTTCGCCCTCCCCAGGCTCCATAAGCTTTATAGGAGCCTGGGGAGGGCAAAAAGAGCCTACCCCCCCCGGAGGCCCTCCGGAGGCTTCAGGGACCGTCCCAAACTGCATTTTTCAAGAGGCAAGTGGACTTTCTTTGTTTTTCCTTGAAGACATTTCGCTTCTCATCCAAGAAGCTTCTTCAGAGGAATTATTGAGTCTGCACTTCTATAACTGTCTGCTTTGGTTCTGCAACCCAACAAGACAGACACAGACTTCAGAGGATAATTAGTACTGCAGAAGAAAACAATGACTACCAACCTGCTTTCCATTGAGGACCTGCACACTGCACAAGTCAAAAAGAGGTCTGTGAAAATATCTACAGACCCCTCACATCCTGGACATAAATTGTTTCAACTTCTACCCTCAAAACCCAATTATGACTGTATGATTGTAACTTGATTGCTTGTATCTTTACAATTTACATTGATTGTTTCCTAGTATGATTTGATTGCTTATTTGTACCCTGTGACTCTCATTAAGTGTTGTATTTTATGATTCATGACAAAAGTGTCTTGTCATTTTATGTACACTGAGAGCATATGCACCAGAGACAAATTCCTTGTGTGTCCAATCACACTTGGCCAGTAAAGAATTCTATTCTATTCCATTCCATTCCATTCCATTTCAGTCTAGTCTAGTCTAGTCTAGTCTAGACTAGTCTAGTCTAGTCTAGTCTACGCTATGCTACTCTACTCTAATTCTGTTCTATTCTATTCTATTCCATTCCATTCCGTTCTACTCCACTCCACTCCACTCCCCACTCCATTCCCTATGTTCTGTTCTATTCTATTCTATTCTTTCTCCAATTCTATTCTATTCCATTCCATTATATACTGTTCTATTCTGTTCTATTGAGTTCTGACTGAATGATGGGGAAGAGAGGAATGACATTCCTTGCAGATATCTTTGGAGATCTTCAGTCATCCAGGTCAGGGTTGTCCCAAATGTGCTTTTTCAGAAGGCAACTGGACTTTCTGGTTTTTCTTTGAAGATGTTTTGTTTCTCATCCAAGAAGCTTCTTCAGCTCTGACTGAATGTTGGGGAATGGAAGGATTTATATTCCTTGCAGACAGCTGGTCATTTGCATCCTTTTAGAGGGTCATTGAGGCCACCTGGAGGTTTGTCTGTGTCCTCAGGGTCACCTGAGTCATGCGAATGGGTGTGGAGCCTTCATGAAACTGTTGAAGGACTGTGTTATATATTGGAGATAGATGATGTTGTATCCCTTCCCTTCTACAACATGATCCTTTCAGCAGTTCCAAGAAGGCTCCACATTCATTTGCACTACTCGGATGAATCTGAGGTCATAGATAACCCTCCAAGTGGCCTCAACAACTCTCTAAAATAAGGCAAATGACCAGCTATCTTCAAGGAGTATAAATCCTTCCATTCCCCACCCTCCAGTCAGAGCTGAAGAAACTTCTTGGATGAGAAGCAAAACGTCTTCAAAGAAAAAGAAAGAAAGAAAGGCCAGTTGCCTCTTGGAAAAACACATTTGAGACTCTGAAGAAGAGCTGGACTGACAACCAAAGCTGCAATGAAACAATGCATTTATACATTAAAAACTCCCTTTTTATGACCCTGTATTTGCTTAATTAGGGATAGCATCAGGACAACAGGATGGAGCTGAGCATTTACTAGCCAGATGCCCTTCCTGACGCCTATGCAGAGTTCTCAGCAAATATTTTCTCTTTGGGTTCTGACAGAGAAACACCTGCTGCTACCTAGTATTGAACTCTCAACCTTCTGAGTGGGAGGTGAGCATCTGTACTGCTAAGCCACCATGCCACTCAGTCCATTTGTACATAGACTTATTTTTAATGACGATGATGATGATGACTATTAAAGCCGCTTTATTGTTTTAACCTTCAGTGCTCTGCATTATACATTTCAGTAGGTAACTTTGTGATTTTGTGTGTGTGCGTGTTTGTGTGTAGGATTGTCCACAAAGCAACAATTATTCAGTGGATTTATTTTTTTCCAAGTACCATCAGTAATAACTTAGATGGTGGCTTGCCTATTTATTTAATCATTATTTAATCATCATCAAAGAAAATGACTTTCTTTTTTTTCTTTCCTTCCTTTCTCCCTCCCTTCCTTTTTTCTTTCTTTCTCTTTCCTTCCTTCTTTTTCTTTTTTTCTTTCTCTTTCCTTCCTTCCTTTTCTTTCTTTTTCTTTCTTTCTTTCTTTCTTTCTTTCTTTCCATTTCTACTGGATTTATCAAGTTAGATACATCTTCTAAAACTGAAGACTTTCAAAATCTTGATCTCACTTTACTCAGGATACAAATTTCACATGTTAGAACAAACACAGTGATCAGGAGGTTATCTCTATGCTCAGTTGATCAATAGATCTTTGTTTTTAACACCTTTGTTATAATAATACATTAAAAAAGGAATGTGATTGAAGATGCCGTAGAACAAGGCAACAGTTTCATATAAGTTCTTTTTTTATAGGTTCCATAAAAAATCTTCTTTTATATAGCCCTACAAATATATTAATTACAGCCATCCTGTTTTGAACAAGCCTAAACTTTTCCATCAAAAGTTTAACAACTTTCAGCAACTAGCTTGCTTCTTTCTGCAATGCAGGATTCATGTTATCTTTCAAAAGGAACAATTCCTCAAGAGCTTTCATGGTTTAGACTCCAAAAAGCACAACAAAATCACCTCAACGCCTTTCATAGAACATCAGAGTTGGAAGGGACCTTGGAGGTCTTCTGGTCCAACCCCCTGCCCAGGCAGGAAAACCTATACCATTTCAGACAAGTGATTGTCCAGTCTCTTCTTAAAAGCCTCCAGTGATGGAGCACCCACAACTTCTGGTGGCAAGTTGTTCCATTGGTTAATTGTCCTCACTGTTAGGAAGTTTCTTCTTAATTCCAGATTGCTTTTCAATGGTTTCCAACCATTGTTTCTTGTTTAGGAAGGAAGGAAGGAAGGAAGGAAGGAAGGAAGGAAGGAAGGAAGGAAGGAAGGAAGGAAGGAAGGAAATATGGGAGAGAGGGAAAAAGAAATGGTGAGAGGGAGGGAGGGAAGAGGGGAGGTGGATAGGAAGGGAGGGAGGGGTGAGGAAGGAAGGAAGGAAGGAAAGAAGGAAGGAAGGAAGGAAGGAAGGAAGGAAGGAAGGAAGGAAGGAAGGAAAGAAATATGGCACAGAGGGAAAAAAGGAAGTGTGAGGGTGGCAGGAAAGAAGGGGATGGATAGGAAGGAAGGAATGGAGGGAGGAAAGGAGGAAGGAAGGAAAGAAGGATGGAAGGAAGGAAGGAAGGGAAGAAGGAAAGGAGGAAAGGAGGAAAGAAGGAAAGAAGGAAGGAAAGAAAGAAATATGGGAGAGAGGGAGGTGGATAGGAAGGGTGGGAGGAAGGTAGGAAGGAAGGCAATATGGGAGACAGGAAGGAAGGAAGGAAGGAAGGAAGGAAGGAAGGAAGGAAGGAAGGAAGGAGGGAGGAGGAGGGAAGGGAAGAGGAGGGAGGGAGGGAAGGAAGGAAGGAAACATGAGCAACAAGGAAAGAAGCAATACGAGGGAAGGAGTGAGTGAGGGAGGACGGACGGACTAAGGAATTTGCAGCCCGTAACTGAATTTGAGTGGTCTTTGAAGCTAAAACGAAAAAAGCCATTTTATTGGTGCTTTGGAAAATAGTTTGACCTCCTTAACTTTGTAGGACCTATATGTAAGTGCTATATTTGAGGGGCTCCTACAAAGATGTACATTTTCCCCCAGTCTTGTTTGCATCTTAAACAGGAAGAAGCTCCATAACATATTAAGTATGAACACAGTTTGAACTGATCCAAGAATCTCCCTTCCGTTTCTGGCACTTTCTACTTGAGGCCTTGAGGTTATCCGCAGGACTAACTATGAAGTACAGTCCTTGACTTATGACCCCAACTGAGCCCAAAATTTCTGCTGCTAAGCGAAGAGAGTTGCTAAGTGGGTCTTGCCTCATTTTACAAACTTTCTTGCCAGAGGTGTTAAGTGAACCACTGCCGTTGTTCAGTTATATCTGGCTTTGCCATTGATTCGCTTGCCAGAAGGTCACAAAGGGGGATCACATGTCCCTGGGACACTGCAACCATCATCAATAGGCGTCCGTGGCCAAGTGCATTTTGATCACATGACCAGTAGGATGCTGCAAAGGTCATAAACGTGAAAAACAGTCATAGGTCCGGCAACTGAATGAACCATTGTGTCAGCATTCTAAATACCATGCATGAAATCACTCAGAGACCAAGGCAGAATCATCCTTAAAGTTCCAATTTCATCATACAGGCATGTTGGCACTGCTGTGGAATTCCAACTCTGATTCTCTTCCTGGAATTCCACCCAGTTGAAAGTTCATGATCTTATCCCCACAGCCATAAATCCATCACATGGTCCAATCCTCATCTTCCACGCTGGCATCTACACCCCTCTGCTTCCGGTCAGGTGTCGAGGTGCGGAGACAAAAGATGACCTTGAGCTTCTAGAAAAGAATGACAACAATACATTCCACAATCCTACTCCTTTCTATTCCCCCCTCCCAATTACTACACTAATGAAACACATAGGAAATTATTAGAAAATGTGGCAGGCCAAAGATCCTAAAAGAAACATAACTACAGGCCTGACACATTGTATGTCAAGGACTACTTGCATATCCAGAAAGCAGCCACAGTTAGGGCTAAATAAGGTGGAATTCAGAGGTGTATTCAGCTGGTTCGAACTGGTTCAGCTGAACCCATAGCAGAAATTGTGGTTGAGCCTGTCCACCTACTCACTCCGGCCCTATGCCATCCTATTGAGGCAGCTTTTGAGGCCAGGCACATGCACAGAAGGTGCAGGCACAAGCAAAGCACATGTGTGAAGTCTGTGTGCATGCGCAGAACGGGTACATGCACCCACAAAGTGAGCGGGCACGCCCACGGCAAACCGGTGGTAACAAAATGTGAAACCCACCGCTGGTGGGATTGACCAGGAAGGAAAATCAATTACTATTACATCTATTTTCTGTGTCGAAAATAAACAAAGCCTGCCCGACAACAAAATAAAAGCTCTTCAAAAGCAGTGATAAAACTTTAAAAGCAGCGATAAAACCAGGAACTTTAATAAAGGAAGTTGTATAAAAGCAAGTTCTTGAAGTAACCTCTACCAGGTTTCCCAGCGTAGAGCAAGATAAGAGGGGAAAATGTCTCGCGATATGAAAGGTAGATCTCAAAGTTCTTTTTCCTTTTGAATCAAACCTACTAACAATCAATCCATCAACCATGATACAGCTGGAAGGGACCTTGGAGGTCTTCTAGTCCAACCCTCTGCTCAAGCAGGAGACCCTGTAACATTTGAGACAAGAAGCTTCCCAGCCTCGCAGCCAAAAACAGAGCTCGGTAGCCCATTTTGACTGGCACAGCACTTGGGCCGCCACAGGCATGCCTGACATCAAGCTGGCCATGCCCCTCCCCTCCACGAGGTCAAACAACACCCTGATGAGGCCCTCAATGAAATTAAGTTTGACACCAAGGTTCTAGTCCCGTGATGGCGAACCTATGACACGCGTGCCACAGGTGGCATACGGAGCCATATCTACCAGCACATGAGCACACATGCGCATGCCAGCCAGCTGAATTTTGGCCTTCTGGACTTTCTGGAAAGCCTCAGAGCCTGGGGGCGGGGGGCAAGAAACCGGCCCAACTGGAAATTCGGAAACGATCCGTTTCCTGCTTCCGGGGGAATGGGGGAGGCTGTTTCTGCCCTCCCCGGACTTAAGGAAAGCCTCAAGAGCCTGGGAAAGGTGAACACGGCCCCACCTGGCCCCCTGGAGGAAATATCAAGGTCAGCATGGAGGCGAGTAGTGTGGCGCGTGGGTGGGGAGCGTTGGGGGTTGTGCGACGCATGTGCATGAGAGGATGCATTTTGCATTATGGGTGTTATTGCATGCATGGCTTCACATTTTGGCACCCAACCACGAAAAGGTTAGCCATCACTGAATCTAGTCCAACCCCTTGCTCAAGCAGAAGACTTTATACCATCTCAGACAGGTGGCTCCAGTCCCTTCTCAAAAGCCTCCAATGATGAAGCACCCATGATTTCTGGAGGCAACTTCCGTTCCACTGCTTCATTGTTCTCACTGTTTAGGAAGTTTCTCCTTAACTCCAGGTTGCTTCTCTCCTTGATGAGTTTCCTGTCCATGGCTTCTTTTCTTGCCTTCTGGTGCTTTGGAGAATAATTTACAATACAATACAATACAATACAATACGATAGCAGAGTTGGAAGGGACCTTGGAGGTCTTCTAGTCCAACCCCCTTCTCAAGGCAGGAAACCCTATACCGTTTCAGACAGATGGCTAGCCAACATCTTCTTAAAGACTTCCAGTGTTGGGGCATTCACAACTTCTGGAGGCAACTTCTGTTCCACTGATTAATTGTTCTCACTGTCAGGAAATTTATCCTCAGTTCTAAGTTGCTTCTCTCCTTGATTAGTTTCCACCCATTGCTTCTTGTTCTACCCTCAGGTGTCTTTGACCCCCTCCTCTTTGTGACAGCCTCTCAAATTCTGCTATCATGTCCCCCCATAATCCATCTTTTCTCTAGACTGGCGATTGTACAAATCCTGCAACCGTTCTTCATATGTTTTAATCTCCAGGCCTTTAATCATCTTAGTTATTCTTCTTTGCATTTTTTTCCAAAGTCTCACCATCTTATTGTTTTTTAAATGTGGTAACATGAAAGCGATGTTCCAATATATGAGGGGCTGCCACAAAGAAAAAGGGGCAAAACTATTTTCCAAAGCACCAAAAGGCAAGAATGGATGGAAACTAACCAAGGAGAGGAGGAATTTCCTAATGGTGAGAGCAATCAACCAGTGGAAGAGATGTTGCCTTCAGAAGTTGTGGGTGCTCCATCACTGGAGACTTTTAAGAAGAAACTGGGCAGGCACTTGTCTGAAATGGTATAGGATCTCTTGCTTGAATAGGGGGTTGGACTAGAAGACCTCCAGGGTTCCTTCCAGCTCTATTCTGATTCTGATCCAGATTCATGTTAAAAACAAAAATAGGAGAGAACTGAAATAGAATGAGATAACAAGAAAAAAATCAAGGTCCTTCAAATATCAATATGTTGTAAGCAATCCAGAGTCACTTCAATAGTGAGATGGACATCACATAAACGTAATCAATAAATAAATTAGAAATTAAACAGATATGTGTCTCTTGATGATAGATGGATAGATGTAAGAGAGAGGGAGGGAGGGAGGGAGGGAGGGAGGGAGGGAGGGAGGGAGGGAGGGGAGGGAGGGAGAGAGAATGAATAGTATTTCAACAGTGACAGGACCAATGACATACTGTATATAAAGAGAAAGCAAATTCCTCTTCCTTCTAACACTGATGATGTTACCTAGTTGGATAATGAAATGTCTTCAATAAATTAATAATTCATGTAATAAATTAGAAATTAAAAAGATCTATATTTCCTGATGATAGATTAGATCAGGGGTGTCAAACGTCATGTGACATATTGTGACTTTCCCCCCTTCACTAAACTGGGCATGGGTATGGCAGTGCATGATGGGGCTGCAAGTTTGACACCACTGGATGAAAGAGAGAGAGAGAGATGGATGGATGGATGGATGGATAGATAGATAGATAGATAGATAGATAGATAGATAGATAGATAGATAGAGATAGATAGATAGATAGATAGATAGATAGATAGATAGATAGATAGATAGATAGATATGATAGATGGATGGATGGATGGATGATGGATGGATGATGGATGGATGGATGATGGATGGATGGATGGATGGATAGATAGATAGATAGATAGATGATAGATAGATAGATAGATAGATAGATAGATAGATAGATAGATAGATAGATAGATATGATAGATGGATGGATGGATGGATGGATGGATGGATGGATGGATGGATGGATGGATGGATGGATGGACAGAAAGACAGACAGACAGACGTACAGACAGACAATGGATAGAAGTAGAGAGATAGAAAGATATGTCAGCAATAAATCAATAAATCATGTAATAAATAAATTAGAAATTAAAAAGATCTGTATCTCTTGATCTCCCTTCTCCTCCTTCCCCCTCCCTTGAAAGGGATTTATTTCAAATCTCTAGAGCGGGTGGTGAATATGTTCAGCAGCCTTATAAGTTCTCGGGTTTGTTTATTTTTATTGTCAAACTGCATTAGTGGCATTCCAAAGAACTTTTTAAAGGCTTGTTTACATCTCAAGATGGTAATGTTTTCAGCATCATGCAATCATTCCTAATTTATTTTAAAGACAAGTTGTGTTTTTAACATATTTCTGTAGCATAAAAATTGACATAAAGGAGTCTAACAGTAATTACCCTCATACAGAAGTGGTAAACAGGCCGAAAAATATAGGATTTTCCCCATGAATGAGCAAAACAAATATTGAAATCTGAATGGAAAAAAAAAATCCCCAACTAACCTACAAGACGTATTGCCTGAAGGATGTCAGAACATCTGGGGGAAGAGGTTAAATAGACTTGGTCTAGTGGTTAAAGTGCCAGGTTATAAAGAATTCTAGTCCCTCATCTATATCTATAAAAATGTGTGTGTGTATTCTAGCATAATTCTGGAACGCCTCGAGTAATTTCAACCAAACATTGTACATGGATGACTTACTCTTTGGAAACAAATACTAACACCCTTCGGGTTTCTACTGTACAGCACAGTGGAGTTGCCAAGGTAATGGCTTCACAGTATTCCACAAGGGGACTCCCTGTGGCAAGGGGGACAATCCAACATTAGAAATTAGGTTTGTTCAGGACATTTTTCCCCTATAAATAAACACACGGGCAATGCTGAATTATCAGCTAGTTAGCCGTAAAAATCAGCTGAATGACTTTGGGCCAATCAATAGGAAAAAGTGAGTTCAAGTCCTGCCTTAGGCATGAAAACCAGCTGGATGACATTCAACCAGTCTCTCTCTAGGTTGTTGTAGTGGGGAAAAGAGGAGCAGGAATGTTTGTTGGATATGTTCACCACCTTGAGTTTTTTGTAAAAAAAATAAAAGTGGGAAATTAGATAGATAGATAGATAGATAGATAGATAGATAGATAGATGGATGGATGGATGGATGGATGGATGGATGGATGGATGGATGGATGGATGGATGGATGGATGGATGATGGGTGGATGGGTGGATTGGTGGATGGGTGGATAGATGGATGGACAGATGGATGGACAGACAGACAGACAGACAGACAGACAGACAGATGAGATGAGATGGAAGATGGGTGGATGGGTGGATGGGTGGATAGAAAGACAAACAGATAGATGAGATGAGATGAGATGGACGATGGGTGGATGGGTGGATGGGTGGATGGGTGGATGGGTGGATGGGTGGATGGGTGGATGGGTGGATGGGTGGATGGATGGATGGATAGATAGATAGATAGATAGATAGATAGATAGATAGATAGATAGATAGATAGATAGATAGATAGATAGATAGATAGATACTGTAGATAGATAGATAGATAGATAGATAGATAGATAGATAGATAGATAGATGATAGATAGATAGATAGATAGATAGATAGATAGATAGATAGATAGATAGATAGATAGATAGATAGATGATAGAGATAGATAGATAGATAGATAGATAGATAGATAGATAGATAGATAGATAGATAGATAGATAGATAGATGATGATGGATAGATGGATAGATGGATAGATGGATAGATGGATAGATGGATAGATGGATAGATGGATAGATGGATAGATGGATAGATGGATAGATGGATAGATGGATGGATGACGGGTGGATGGGTGGATGGGTGGATGGATAGATGATAGATAGATAGATAGATAGATAGATAGATAGATAGATAGATGATAGATGATAGAGAGATAGAGAAATAGAGAGATAGAGAGATAGAGAGAGATAGATAATAGATGAATAGATGAATAGATAAATATAGATAGATAGATAGATAGATAGATAGATAGATAGATAGATAGATAGATATAGATGAATAGATAAATAGATAAATAGATAAATAGATAAATAGATAAATAGATAAATAGATAAATAGATAAATAGATAAATAGATAAATAGATAAATAGATAAATAGATAAATAGATGATAAATAGATAAATAGATAGATGGTAGCCATCCTCCAGATATGTGGATTTTAACTCTGGAAGTTGATATACAAAAGTCTGGAGACTTACAAGGGGAGCTAGCAATTATTGAGGTCAGGAGAAGACAGCTGAAAAGATGCCAGATATTGCTGAACGACAATTCTTCATCGCTGGCCATGCTTCCTAATTTTGCTGGGAACTGTAGTTGAGCAACATGCGAAATGCCACCAATGGCCTCTCCCAAAAGATGTAGCGTGTTCAGACATAACATCTAAACTGCTCATTAGGAGTGCTATTAACTGGAGTCTCCATAAATTGCTACCATTTGAAAGCGAAGTCTCACTTCATTTCTAGCCGTGCAGGATCGCCTCAGCAATCAAGATTGGGCTGGATTTAATTGGCCCATCTGTTTGTAGTTATGACTTGGAAGCACTTTTGTTTTGCCTCACCTTTCCTCTTTTTTTTCTTTTTTTGCTAAATCCAACTAAAAATGTCGCTCCATGAACCAAGCTTGGCCTCTGAAACGGCTCCTCGTGAAATGTTATCCTCCAACGCTGGAAGTTTTAAAGAAGAGATTGGACAACCATTTGTCTGAAATGGTGTAGGGCAGGGGTGTCCAAACTTGGGAACTTTAAGACTTGTGGACTTCAACTCCCAGAATTCCCCAGCCAGCCATGGGAATTGAAGTCCACAAGTCTTAAAGTTCTCAGGTTTGGACACCCCTGGTGTAGGGTATCCTGCCTGAGCAGGGGGTTGGACTAGAAGACCTCTAGGATCTCTTCCCTCTATTCTATTCTATTCTATTCTATTCTATTCTATTCTATTCTATTCTATTCTATTCTATTCTAGTCTAGTCTAGTCTAGTCTACTCTAGTCTAGTCTAGTCTAGTCTAGTCTAGTCTAAATTCCTACTTCTATTCCTTTTTCTCTTCTACTCCACTCTATTCTATCCCTTCTTCTCTTCTCTTCTCAAGCTCAGAGAACACCAAGGACACTATTCTCCTTCTCCCTAACCCCCACCCCAACCCCTTGTCCTCCTTTCCAAAACCACATTCCCTTCTAGAGCTGATAACATTGCCTAGCTGGCTTATATAATGTCTGAAATAAAACCTAGATCAGAGAGCACCAAGAAACCCACAGTCCTCCTCCTCCTCCTCCTCTTCCTCCTTCCTCCTCCTCCTCCTCCCCCTTCTCTGTACAAACTCCATTCCCATCTAGCCCTAATGATGTTACCTTGTTGGGTCATGAAGTGTCTGCAAGAAAACCACCAAGCTCAGAGAGCATCAAGAAACCCACTGTCCTCCTCCTTCTCCTCCTCACAAACCCCACTCCCTTCTAGCCAGGGACGTGCGGTCAGGGGAGACAGGGGAGGCAGAGCCTCACCGCTCTCATCATGAAAATAAAAAAAAGGGAAAAGGCGCTGAGGAGCCTTCTGCACACATGGTCCAGGAATGGGACCACGTGTGCAGGAGGCTCCTCTAGCCTCAGCCTCCCTCCTGCACACATGGTCCCATTCCCTGCCTTCCTGAGTCAACATGAAGGGGACCGCGGAGCATGAGCCGTGGTCCCATGGAGCGCGCTCCGTGGTCCCCTTCATGTTGACTCAGGAGTCAGGAAGGAGGGGAATGGGACCACGTGTGCAGGAGGCTGAGGCAGCTTCAGCCTCCTGCACATGTGGTCCCATTCCCCACCTTCCTGAGTCAACATGAAGGGGACCGCGGCTCGCGCTGATGAGGTCACCAGCCTCACCAGCCATAAACCTCGCCGCACATCACTGCTTCTAGCACTGATGATGTCGCCTGGTTGGGTCACAAAAAAGACCAGGAGTGGGATTCAGCTGGTTTGGATCGATTCAGGTGAACCAGTTGCTCTGACAATCAGTAAACTGGTTCTCTCCAACGATCAGGTGGGCTCACCTGCCCTTGTGCTTTATTTACCTATAATGTCCTCTCAGCTGACTAGTGGATTGGTGTGTCTCAGCTTTGTTACGCCCCAAGCAATAACGCAAAAGACGTGATCACCAAACCAGCTGTTAAACTGGCAGGATTCCACCACTGAAAAAGACCCAAGCTTTCTGGACAACACCCACCAAGGATGCCAATTTGGAGATGGGAGAACCCAACTGAAGACCACAAGGAAACCTCTCCTTCCCTCTGAAACAATCTTGATTTTGTTTTCCCAAACAGCCTTCAAACCGCTCCGTTCCCAAAATGGCTGTCAGGCCTGGAAGCCATCTTTGACATCGGGCCTTCAGGCCTGCCACATTTTCTGCTGTGGGAAAACGGGAGGAGGGATTATATGGAATATGGGAGATAGATAGTCAAAATAACATTCCTTTCTCAGAGAGTCAAGGCCACTTTGCCCTGCAGCTGTGATGGTGTGACTGGGAGGCATCTCCAGTTTTGGTTAGTGCCTGATTGGACCATGGGATGGATATGTGGGTGATGGGCAGGGGCTTTTTCTCGATTTTTTATTCTCTTACATACCATTTTAAATATACATTCACATAATTCTTCTTCTTCTTTACATTTGGCTAAGACACTGAGCTTGTCGATCAGAAAGGTCGGCAGTTTGGCGGTTCGAATCCCTAGGGCCATTTAACAGAGGGAGCTCCCGTTACTTGTCCCAGCTTCTGCCAACCTAGCAGTTCGAAAGCATGCAAAAAATGCGAGTAGAAAAATAGGAACCATCTTTGGTGGGAAGGGAACAGCGTTCTGTGCGCCTTTGGCGTTAAGTCATGCCGACCACATGACCACGGAGACGTCTTCGGACAGTGCTGGCTCTTCGGCTTTGAAATGGAGATGAGCATCACCCCCTAGAGTCGGGAATGACTAGCACGTAAGTGCAAGGGGAACCTTTCCCTTTCCCTTAGTAAAATGGAACTTTGAGGAAACTCAAGCGTCAGAATCTTATTTTGTTGGGCGTGTTATTTGTTATCCTGACATCATGTTCATTTGCAACCTTCCCCAAAGATGATTCATTCACATTTTTCTTTCCTTCCATTTAAAGGGAGAAAACCTTCCTTGGGTATTTTTTTTTCCCCCAACCTCAACCGTCTCTAGAGTCACTCCTGTCATTAGAAGCGTGAGTGAAAAATTAGGAGTAAGGAATGAGAAAAATAGATATAATCATGCCATGCATGATGCTTATTTAGTTTACTCCAGAGTTGTGTGTGATGTTAGCCATAAGAACGCAGGAGCTACGTGAAATCCCCATTTTTACTCTAAAGGGCTACTAGGGTGAAAAAGACCATTTTGGATCCGATCTTTCAAGTCGGCACTATTATTATTATTATTATTATTATTATTATTATTATTATTATTATTATTATTATTATTATTATTATTATTATTATTATTATTATTTTCATGCCTCTGTCCTCGATTCCTAAAATTAGGTTTTCTGTAATTGTAGGAAATATGCACCCCACGTAGGAAAAACACCTGAAGGGCAGGGGGAGTGGGGCAGTCTTCCTACCTGTCTTTCCCCCCTCATTTTTTTCATCTCTTAATAACACTTTGCGAATTGGGTCCTTTTTCTTTATTCAACCATCTTTCCTTGGATGGGGAGAATGGCTTCCGCTGAGACAGTCTGGTTATTTTTCTAGTCTACGTGTTTTATAAGGGCTGTAATTCTTTTTTTTTAAAGCACCATGTAGCCAGGGCACTGATAATGCCAAAGCAAAGAGGCCTCATTTTACGCAGTGGGGCCAGTTAGAGACAGCAATGCCCCCATGGAGAAAAAGGCGGCAGGGGGCTAAGGAGGAGGGAGAGGGAGGGGAGGGGACTGGAAGTATTTGGTGTGCAAGGGTGGGGGGGGCCTGGAAAACACCTAGGAATTGGGCCTGAGCAATTATTTACAGAGGTTTGAGAAATGTCATCAAGAGTAGATTTACTTATTGCATGGAATGGAGTGGAGTGGGAGGGAAGGGAGGAATCAGTGCTGGGTTCCTTACCAGTTCGGACCAGTTCAGCCAAACCGGTAGTGGATTGGCAACTGGCAGCGACCAGGGCCTGCCACACCTCTGAACCGATGCCGCCATCTTGATTTTCGGTCCTGCTCACGCGCAGAACAATTTTCATTGCACAAATTTATGTTTTCATTCATTTTTTAAAAACATTTTGCCCATGCGCAGAGCTATTTATGTGCAAATGTGCATGCTGGCAGGGCGCGCACCTGGGGCGCAAAGTTTTTGCGTGCACCGAACCAGCAATAATGCTTGCAGCAACCCACCCGTGGAAACATCCATCTGGGTTCAATTCCAAGTGGGAAGAAAGACACTGGAAACATGGAGGCTGCTTGGAAAGATGGTTTAAGGATGGTTTGTTTGTTTGTTTGTTTGTTTGTTTGTTTTTTTCTGGTGTGCTTAGCGTTGCTCTGAAATGTTGGAGAACTCCGTGGCACTCAGAGCAAATGAAACCTAATTTGCTGTACAAATTGCCAGACTGTGGCAGTCACCGAGTGTTTATTATTTAAGAGAGAAGAGAGAAGCCGAGTACACAAAAGCAAGAGGTGTAGACACAGATTCACCTGTTCGTGGCGGCTGGTCCTGTAATCAGACAGGATTAAACAGCATTAATTTGGTTTTGATTTTTTTTTCCCCCTTACGCCCGAGAGAATTTTTATAAGCCATCCCTTGCCAGGCTGGGTATCCCAACCTGAAAACTCTGTTAGGATGGGCCACGCTCACCTATTCCACCTGTATTGATTCATTTTAATATCTTTTGCAAGGCTCCAGTGATTCACTCCTGGACGTAAAACTCAATTTCGTATCGTGATTGGAACTGAGTTAAATTTCTCTCCATTTGTAACACTTGATTTTCCCCATCCAGCCAGAAGCAATTAGAAGAGGTCTGAGAGAGGGGGGGGACAAAGAGAGAGAGAGAGAGACAAAGAGAGAGGAAAGGGAGGGGTGAGAGAGAGAGGAGAGAGAGAGAAGGGAGAGAAAGAGAGAGAGGGGAGAGAAAGAGAGAGGGGGAGAGAGGAGAGAGAGGAGGGGAGAGAAAGTGGGGGAGAGAGGAGAGAGAGAGGGAGGAGAGAGGGAGAGGGAGAGGAGAGAGAGGGGAGAGAGAGATGAGAAGGAGGAGAGACAGGAGAGAGAGAAGCGAGAGAGAGATGGATGGAGAGAAGAGAGAGAGAGGAGAGGAGAGAGGAAAGGGAGGGGTGAGAGAGAGAGGAGGGAGAGAGAAGGGAGAGAAAGAGAGAGAGGGGAGAGAAAGAGAGAGAGGGGAGAGAGGGGGAGAGAGGAGAGGAGAGAAAGTGGGGGAGAGAGGAGAGAGAGAGGGAGGAGAGAGGGAGAGGGAGAGGAGAGAGAGAGGGGAGAGAGAGATGAGAAGGAGGAGAGACAGGAGAGAGAGAGGCGAGGAGAGAGATGGAGGAGAGAAGAGAGAGAGAGGAGAGGAGAGAGAGGGGAGAGAGGGGGAGAGAGGAGAGGAGAGAGACGAGGGGAGAGAAAGTGGGGGGAGAGAGGAGAGAGAGAGGGAGGAGAGAGGGAGAGAGAGGGGAGAGAGAGATGAGAAGGATGAGAGACAGGAGAGAGAGGCGAGAGAGAGATGGATGGAGAGAAGAGAGAGAGAGGAGAGGAGAGAGAGGGGAGAGAGGGGGAGAGAGGAGAGGAGAGAGAGGAGGGGAGAGAAAGTGGGGGAGAGAGGAGAGAGAGAGGGAGGAGAGAGGGAGAGGGAGAGGAGAGAGATGGGAGAGAGAGATGAGAAGGAGGAGAGACAGGAGAGAGAGAGGCGAGAGAGAGATGGATGGAGAGAAGAGAGAGAGAGAGAGGAGAGGAGAGAGAGGGGAGAGAGGGGGAGAGAGGAGATGAGAGAGAGGAGGGGAGAGAAAGTGGGGGGGAGAGAGGAGAGAGAGAGGGAGGAGAGAGGGAGAGAGAGGGGAGAGAGAGATGAGAAGGATGAGAGACAGGAGAGAGAGGCGAGAGAGAGATGGATGGAGAGAAGAGAGAGAGAGAGGAGAGGAGAGAGAGGGGAGAGAGAGGAGAGAGAGGGGAGAGAGAGAGAGAGAGAAAGAGAGAGAGAGAGAACAGGCTAGCATTGCACCATTATCTTCTTACTTTCGATTTTTTTTCTTCTGCTATGCAAATGGGACAGAAAAAGGCTAGGCAATAATTCTCCCCTGAAGTGGAGGAGAATATCGGTCCATCTCTGTAACTATTTGAAGGAGGAGAAAGTCCCAGGAGGAACAAAGATTCTTAGGAGAACTAGGACGTGGAGAGGGGGCAGTTGTGCATGCCCCTGCAAATTGACATTAAAGATATGTAGAATTACAGAAGCATAAACAGAATATTGAGGAATATTATATTTTTAGAATTCTTTATTGGCTAAGTATGATTGGACACACAAGGAATTTGTCTTTGGTGCAGATGCTCTCAGTGTACATAAAAAGACATGAAAAGATACATTCATCAAGAATCATAAGGTCCAACACTTAGTGATAGTCAGAGGGTACAAATAAGCAACCAGGAAACAATCAGTAGCAATATAAATCGTAAGGATACAAGCCACAAAGTTACAGTCCTGCAGTCAGGACTGCAGGAGGAGATGGGTGATAGGAACGATGAGAAGACTAATTGTAATAGTAATGCAACCTTAGTGAATGGTTTGACAGTGGTGAGGGAATTATTTGTTTAGCAGAGTGATGACGTTCGGGGGGAAAACTGTTCTTGTGTGTAGTTGTCTTGGTGCGCAGTGCTCTATAATGTCGTTTTGAGGGTAGGAGTTGAAATAATTTATGTCCAGGATGTGATGGGTCTGTAGATATTTTCACGGCCCTCTTTTTGACTCGTGCAGTGTCCAGGTCCTCAATGGAAGGCAGGTTGGTAGCCATTGTTTTTTCTGCAGTTCTGATTAATGGTCTTTCTGGATCCAGCTTAAGATCGATTTAATCCAGCACTCTGTTTTCCATAAATGGCTTTCATAATGTCCACAGGTCTACTCTGAGTTGCTTCCAGAAAGTCTGAAGACCACACGGACTTCCAATGTAACCCCTGAATTTATTCAGAAGCTCCAGCAGAACATGGAAACCATATATATCCCTCACAACGAACAGGATAACAGAGTTGGAAGGGACTTTGGACTCGGTCTTCTAGCCCAACCCCCTGTTCTGGCAGGAAACCATATACCGCTTCAGACAAATGGTTATTCAATCTCTTCTTTAAAATGTCCAGTATTGAAGCATTCACATGTAAAATAGCCCAGGTTCAAATCCCAGTAAGGGTTTGGCTAGCTGATGAGAGCTAAATAGCTTGAAATAGATCTATACTAGTCTCCCTTCATTTATTTATCAACAAAAAAAATCAATATATATATTTATACACACACACATATACATACACATATACATATACATACATTAGAGTGGTGGGATTCCAAAATTTTCACTACCGTTTCATCTAAACCGGTCCAAACAGGCTGAATCACACCTCTGTGAATACATACATACCTACCTACATACATACATGCGTACACACAGACACACACACACACACACACACACACACCTACATACATACATACATACATACAGGATATACTGTACATATAAACACAGACACATATTGTCAAGACAAAATTTCCCTCTGTTTGATCACTCCTCATTTGCATTTTTAATCGCCCCCATTAGACAGCCTCTGAGCTAATTAACCAAACATCTGTAATAGAACACTCCTGTTTCCTGTTTTTCCCGAACGGAGAAAGTAATGGCTGAAGCGCTACTAAAACAATTAAGTAATATGGAACAACACCCTGCAAAGATTGGCAATCGGAGCTGGCTCCATAAATCACTTCCATAATGACTCCTTGCTCAAAATGTTTAATTAGAGGGAAGAGGGGTGGGGAGGAGGAGGAAGCTATAAAATATTTCTGCAGGCGAGGAGGACACAGAGGTTCGGGGGTTGGTGTTGAAGGGAAGGAGCGGGTAATTAGAGCTGGCATTGCCAGGCAGAGTGGCGAGGAAGTTAGGGGTGCCCATGCCCTGCAGATCGATGGGAATTCAATAGGCCAGACAAGTGACTGACCTCTCTTCCTAAGAGTTTCAATAGCATTGAGGCACCTGGATTTTGGGGATGGCCTTCTAATCTCAGGTTCCTTATTTTGAGTCCATAAATCATGGAGATACATGGAAGTTGGCCTGTTGTTGTTGTTGTTGTTGTTGTTGTTGTTGTTGTTGTTATTATTATTATTATTATTATTATTGTTATTATTATTATTATTATTATTATTATTATTATTATTATTATTATTATTATCTCTGTTGTTTTACAAGTACGGTATTTTTGAACTGGAGATGAATTCATTTTTTTCTAACCACACTTGGCCAAATAAATCTCTCTCTTTTCCTTCCCTTCCCTCCCTCCCCTCCCCTCCTCCCCTCTCCATTCTTTCTCCTTTCCTTCTTTCCCTTCCCCTTCCATTCTCTCCTCCCCTTTCCTCTCCTTTTCCATCCCTTCTCCTCTCCTCCCTTCTCCTCCCCCTCCCCTCTGTTCCATTCCATTCTGCTCCACTCCACTTCTTCTCTTCTCTTCTTTTCTCTGTTCCCCTCCCCTCTCTCCTCCCCTCTGTTCCATTCCTTTCTCCTCTTATCCTCTCTTCTCTTCTCCCCTCTCCTCCTCTCCCCTCCCCTCCTCTCCCCTATGTTCTATTCCATTCTGCTCCACTCTACTCCAATTTTCTTTTTTTAAAAAACTGCATTACTTGGAGCAGCCCATACATATGTATTAAGACAGCATCCTTCACCATCCTAAATCCCGGGGAATGATACTATAGCCGAAAATGCCAAATCCCAGCCAGAACTATTTGTCAGATTGGGTGCAAAGAAGCGATCGCAACCATGGACATCATCTAACTTGGGGGGAGCAAGACAAACTCAGTGCCTAGTTGGGTACCCTTGGCATCATCCCTAGGTGTGAGAAATCCAGATGCTTTCAAGAGCACCGGGGGGGGGGGAGCAATGGACGGTTTAGGATGCCTCCAGAGGTATCCTAAGGTAGCTAATAGCATCAACCTTTCTAGTTAATTCGATTAGAGTCCACAGCGAACGCTCGGGGTAACTGGAATAACGCATCAAATTTAACTCGAGCGAACTTGCATGATGAATCGCACAGCTTAGAGAGCCCCAGCCAACGTTCCTGGAAGTGTCTGGATGACAGACGGAGAGACTAAATATAATCCCTACGCTCGCCTGATGAAACATACTTGGCGGCTTAGCTTAATCCTTGAAGGAATGACAGCAAAAGTAAGGTGAAAGAACAATTAGCTTTCTCCCACACTAATCCCAGCTAAATCAGTTTCTCCTTTCCTTACTCCTGGCACAGTTTCAAAACACCCTGGAAAATGGAGAGGTGAGGAAATGCACCTTCTCCTCACGGGGGGGATTTGATTATAATTAAATGACAAGTGCCATTTTTAAAGGCCAGGCTGCACACACACACACCTCGCCCCCGAGAGAATGGTTTTGAGCCCCCATGGCTGGGATGCATAAATATATTATACCATGATGCGTGTCGTTGGGCGAGAGGCATAGGATGGATCTCGGCATCTTGCGATGACCCAGTGCAGGACGGGATTTTAAATGAACTTGGGAAGATTCCAGCCGCCTAGGTTCTCCCCTACCTCTCATCCTACAATTAAAATGCATCTGGAGTTGACCAAGATGGTCAGACTATTTCAGCATACCAACAAGCTTCTTTGCAATATTCAGCTACAAAAAAACATAATAATAATGATAACCCGCCAACTCCAGATATTCTGGACAAGAGACGTGAATGGAGAGAGCAGAACAGAGTTGGAAGGGACCTTGGAGGTCTTCCAGTCCAACCCCCTGTTCAAGGAGATGACCCTACACAATTTGAGACAAGTGGCTGTCCCCGTCTCTTCTTAAAAACCTCCATTCATGTGTGAGTTGTACCCATCCATACATGTGGGGTATGAAAGAAGGAAGGAAGGAAGGAAAAGGAGGAGGAGGAAGAGGAGGAGGAGGAAGGAGGGAGATGGAGAACAAGAAGAAGGAGGATGAAGACCAGGAGGAAGAGGAGGAGGAGGAAGAGGAGGAGGAGGGAGGAAGGAGATGGAGAATAAGAAGGAGGAGGAAAGAGATGGAGAACAAGAAGGAGGAAGAAGGAGATGGAGAACAAGGAGGAGGAGGGGGAGGGGAGGAAGAAGTTGTTGTTTTGTTCTTGTTGATAGTGTTGCTGTTGGAGGTTGTGCTCTTGATGCCACAGCAAAAGGTTTAAGCAAATTATTTGGACACAACAACAAAGGTTAGAATCTGAATTTCTCAAATTAAAAAAGATGTACTGCTTGGAGCCACATATATATTCCATGTCTGTAACTTCTTAAATCACAGGGAACAATTTGGTAGTTAAAAGTGTTTTGCCAACTCTTCCCCCCCCCTTTTTTTTTGTGAATTGGCTGCAGATGTAGGGAACAGGGGAAATGTCTTTGTAGGAGAGGAAGAACTGTTGCTACCACAGCCTGTGTAAGTCTCCCCCTGCTTCATACAAAGGTACAGAGAGAGACGGGGGAAGCACATCCAGGATTGAACGGGATTCTGTTACTCTAGCTTTAAAGACTACAGAATAATGGAGTTGAGCCTTGGAGGTCTTCTAGTACAACCCCCTGCTATAGAAGATACTATACCAATTCTGGACAATTGGCTGTCCAGTCTCTTCTTAAAAACCTCCAATGATGACACACATACAACTTTGGAAAATAAGTTGACCCCCTTTTTCCTTGTAGCAGCAGCCCCTCAAATATTGGAAGATTGCTATCAGGTCACCCCTAATCCTTCTTTTCTCTAGACTAGCTATACCCAGGCCCCTAATCATCTTTGTTGCTCTTCTCTGCCCTCTTTCCAACATCTCAATGTCTTTTTCAGAATAGAATAGACTAGAATGGAATGCAATGGACTGGACTGGACTGGACTGGACTAGAGTAGACTAGACTAGAGTAGAGTAGACTAGAATAGAATAGAATAGAATAGAATAGAATAGAATAGAATAGAATAACAGAGTTGGAAAGGATCTTGGAGGTCTTCTAGCACAACCCCTTGCTCAAGCAGAACACCCTATACAGAAAGACTAGACTAGACTAGACCAGACCAGACCAGACTAGAACTAGAATAGAGTTGGAAGGGACATTGGAGGTCTTCTAGTCCAGACTCCTGATCAAGCAGGAGACCCTATACCATTTCAGACAGGGGCTTTCCAGTCAACTCTCAAAATCTTTCAGTGGTGGAGCACCTACCACTTCTGGTGGTAAGCTGTTCCACTGGTTAACTGTCCTCACTGTTAGGAAGTTTCTCCTTAATTCCAGGTTGCTTCTCTCCTTTGATAAGTTTCCAACCATTGTTTCTTATCCTGACTTCAGATGCTCTGGAGAATAATTTAACTCCCTCTTCTTTGTGGCAGCCCCTCAAATACGATAAATGTGCTGACCGATATTGGTCGCAGTATTCCAGATGTGGTCTTATTAAGATTTTACAAAGCCTGGCAAATAGATGGGGAAGAAATGGAGGTAGTGATAGATTTTATTTTCCTGGGCTCCAAGATCACCACAGATGGGGACTGCAGCCAAGAAATTAAAAGATGCTTGCTCCTGGGGAGAGAAGCGATGGCAAATCTAGACGGCATCCTAAAAAGCAGAGACATCACCCTGCCAACAAAAGTGTGTATAGCGAAGGCTACAGTTTTCCCACTTGCAATGGATGGCTGTGAAGGTTGGACCATAAGAAAGGCTTAGCACCAAAGAATGGAGGCCTTTGAACTCTGGTGCTGGAGAAGACTCCTGCAAGTCCCTTGTATTGCAAGGTGATCCAATCGGTCAGTCCTGGAGGAGATCAACCCTGGCTGCTCTTTAGGAGGCCAGATCCTGAAGAGAAAACTCAAAGACTTTGGCCCCCTAATGAGAAGGAAGGACTCCCTGGAGAAGAGCCTCATGCTGGGAACGATGGAGGGCAAAAGAAGAAGGGGACGGCAGAGAAGGAGGTGGCTGGATGGAGTCATTGAAGCAATCAGCGTGAGCTTAAGTGGACTCTGGGAGATGGTAGAGGACAGGAAGGCCTGGAGGAACATTGTCCATGGGGTCGTGATGGGTCAGACACAACTTTGCGACTAACAACAACAGCAAGTTCTTTGCACAAGATTGCTGACTGCGGGAGGCCGTTCAAACCCCAAATAACCCTGGAGTTAATTTGGATTAAAACTAACCATTTTCTGCCCCACTGCTGAGATGCAGTATTCACATCGTATGTTTATCCCATCGTTGAGTCCGTTGGGCATGTTGTGTGAACAGAATCAACACTTTTTTTGTTTCATTTTGTTTCTTAGAGCACCCAGAGGGGTGGATGTATCAAAAAATCTTAAACATAAGAAACAGTAATGGTAGAGGAGGCACATTCAAACTCTTTTACATCGCCAATGTATTTTATTATTATTATTTTTTTTAAAAAAAGAGAATGCAGAACCTGTACAATTTCATTATTTCCAGGTAGCGTTTCAACCCAAGGGACTACCTTCCTCTGACAATTATTATAATTTATAGAAGAAAATATCCCACATCTGACACTAGTCAATTTACCCTGATATAAAAGAGAACTGCGTGTTTTCTTTCATTTATATTTTTATGGTACGTAATGTCTTTATAATTTCCACCACTTCACATCAAAGCTGCCAACCGCTGAGCATCTAAATAAGTAGCATGTGTAGGAAACGAATGAATTGCTAAATGTCCCATTACGTCCATGGAGAATATTCCCGCATTTTGATTCTGGCATCTTAAAAAAATGGAGACAGCAAATGAACAGGTTTGTTTGTTTTTTTCACTCCAGTGGCATGAAGGATTTTGCAGGGCTGGTTTCATTATATTTCAGGGTATTTTGGGGGGAAGGAGGGGGCAGGCAGGGAGGCGCTCAGAAATGTATATGCAAGTGTTAGGTCGGATCCAAAAAGTTCACACTGTTCTGTTGGAAGGGACTTTGGAAGAAGGCTATTGTGGGAAAATGGGAGGAGGGATTGTACAGAGTTAGATGCTATGTAGCCATAACAACATTCTTTCTAGAAAGCCAAGGTCATCCTTTGTCTTTGCACCTCTGCACCTGACCGGAACTGGATGGGTGGAAACTGCCAGCATGGCCGTGGTAGATTGGACCATGGGATGGACTTGTGGGTATGGGGGCAAGATCTTGAACTTTCAACTGGGTGGGGAAAACCAGGAAGCCTTTAGATTCGGGTTTTCCAACAAGGCTCTCTTAATAAATTGGAACTTTGAGGAAAGCTTTGCTTCGGACTCTGATTTACTTTTGGATGCTATTTGGAACTCTGACAGAGAGAATGAGCAAAGGGGTTGGACTAGAAGACCTCCAAGGTGCTCAAAGTGCCTTCCAGTGTTATAATTCAATGTTCTGTGTTCTAGGGTCTCAATAACTTTTTTCAGTATCATGGTGACCAGATCTGGACACAGTATTCCAATGCTACATTTTCAGGAGCACTGAAAATGTAGCATTTAGAAGTTCAGCTGCTTACCTTCTAAGTCAGCAATGGTAAGTAAAACAGCCAGGGGGGGGGAGGAATCAGCTGTGCCGTGCAATTGGGATGAGCTAGAAAGGAGGAAATAAAGGGCTAAATAGAGCAGGGGCAGGTGGGTGGGGCCAGCTGAACGTTGGAGCTATCGCTTCGCCCGTACCGGTCAAATACCACCTCTGCTTGTAGAGACCAACAATCCAAGAATGGCTACTTTCAAAGATTGGTGAAAACACTGATGGTGAATTTTCATTCTGTATTCTTAGCACCCATTGCTAAACATTACATTACCTCCGTATATGGAAGCTCAGTCCCAGTGTCTGGAAACCTAAAAATGGAAGCCATCCTTAACCGTAGTGAAAATCTTCTGTGTTCCCTTGAAATGATTTGATTGGCGTTCCTACAGAGGGTTTGAATGAGATCATCCTGGTAGTAGCTTTCAACTCTATGGGTTTTATAATACACGTACTCCCTATTTTACGACTCAGGGCCCTTTACATTAAATGCAATACTTGGGGGAGGAAGGGAAAGGAATGTAGGACAAAGTATGCAATAGATCTATGTTGAATTTTCACATTTCTCCCTCCTAAAGTTAATATAGGGTTTGTGTTTGGTTTGGGAGTTTTGGTGCCTTCAAGCAGGTTGTAACTCCTGCTACAAATCCTAGAGGTTTTCTTGGCAATATTTGTGGAAGTGGGTTGCCCTTATCTTCTAACTATGGCCGAGAGGGAGAAAACAAAGTCATCCAGATGTTTTTGTGACTAAGGCAGGACTAGAATGTATAGTTTCCTGGTTGTGGGCCACTCAGTGGTTGCTGAGCTTGGAGGTTTTCTTGCAGATGTTTCATGACCCAACTAGGGAACATCATCAGCGCTAAGAAGGAGTGGTGTTTGCTCTGTTTCTGTAATGGTGGCTTGTCCTGCCAATGTTGATGGGAATGTTCTTAGTTATTTTTGGGTTGAGTTTTGACATTTCCCTTCTCATCCAAGAAGCTTCTTCAACTCTGACTGGATGGTGGGGAATTCCAGAAAAATCAGAAAGTCCAGTTGCCTCTTCAAAAAGCACTTTTGGGACATCTTCTGGCTGAGATCATTTCAAGAAGGCTCAATCTTTCCTTCTCAAGTCTAAACATTTTCCATTCCTGTTCTCTTTCCTGAGCTTCCAGTCCCATTTTCAGAACATAGAATGACACAGTTGGAAGGAACCGTGGAGGTCTTCTAGTCCAACCCCTCCCCCTGCTTGAGCAGGAAACCCTATAACCGTGATGGCAAACCTATGACATGCGTGCCACATGTGGCACATGGAGCCATTTGTTAGGGCATTTGTGAGGTGTTGCCCTGTCAGCTCCAGCACGCAGCCTTCTTTTAAGCCTGTTTTTTTGCCCCCCAGAGGGTGAAAAACAATGTAACGTGCAAACCGGAAGTTCGGAAACGGACTTCCGGTTTGACCGTAGGGCCATTTTTCACCCTCCGGAGCCTTCAGGAGGCTTCCCTGAAGCCTGTGGAGCAAGAAAAACAGCCCTGTGGCCAAACCAGAAGTCCGTTTCCGAACTTCCGGTTTGCGTGTTGCATTGTCTTTTGCCCTCTGGAGGCTTCAGGAAGCCCCCAGAGGGCAAAAAAGGGGCCTTAAAAGAAGGCTGAAGTCAGCTTGCCAGCACGCGTACACTGGAGCTAACATGGCAATAGCTCGTATGCCCTAACAAATGGCTCCACATGCCACCTGTGTTTAGACTTGAGAAGAAAAGATTGAGCCTTCTTGAAATGATCTCAGCCAGAAGACGTCCCAAAAGTACTTTTTCAAGAGGCAACTGGACTTTCTGGTTTTTCTGGAATTCCCCACCATCCAGTCAGAGCTGAAGGAGCTTCTTGGATGAGAAGCGAAACATCTTCAAAGACAAACCAGGAAGTCTACTTGGCTCTTGAAAAAGCACCCTTGGGACAACCATGACCTGTAAGACTGAGGATCTCCATAAGCATTCACCCAGAAGACCAAGCCCTGCTCTAGGTTACCTTCTACTGCAAAAATGGAGAGGAAGAACCACTGAATGTTGGAGAGAGAAAACTCCCTAACTGTAGCAGCCCATCAACAGTGGAAATAGAGATGGGGTGAGCTCCTGTTTGCTGGATCTGTTCAAGCAGGGGCTGGACAACCATCTGTCTTGGATGTCCGAATTTGAAACCTGCACCGAGGAAGCTCCGTAGCTTAACCGGACCCTTCCAATCAGTTAATTTTATGATCCTATAATTCGAGGAATTCCATCTGTTAAGCCTCCCAAGCCAAGTCTTCATGATATGTGGAAAGCTGGAAGAAGGTGCTTTGGCCACTGGGCCAAGGTGGACAAGGATCACCTGCGAATTAAAAAAACCAACAACTTTAAACTTGGCTAACCTTCTCTGTGTCTTGTCTGTCTGTTTTTCTTTTTCTCATTTTCTCTCTCACACACGTTGTCTTTCTCTCTCTCTTTCTGTTTCCTTCTCTCTCTCTCTCTCTCTCTCTCTCTTTATTGTTCTATTTTTTCTCATTCTCTTTTTTCTCTCTTTTTCAGTTTCCTTTTCTTTCTGTTTCTCAGTCTTTCTCTCTTTTTTTCCTTAACTCTTTCCCTTTCTTTCTTTCTTTCTTTCATTCATTCTCTTTCTTTTTCTCTTTCAGTTTCCTTCTCTCTTTCTTTTTCTCATTCTCTTTTTTCTCACTCTCTTTTTCTTTCTTTCTCTTTCTGTTTCCTCCTCTTTCTGTTTCCTCCTCTTTCTGTTTCTCTCTGTCTTTCTCCCTAACTCTCTTTCCCTTCCTTCCTTCCTTTATTTCATTCATTCATTCTCTCTCTTTCTGTTTCCTCCTGTATTTCTTTCTTTTATTCTTTCTTTCTTTCTCTTATTCCCTCTCTCTTTCTGTTTGTCTTTCTCCCTCTTTTTCCATCTCTTACTTTTTCTCTTTTCCTCTCTTTATTTTCTTTCTTTCTGTTTCTCTTTCTCCCTCTTTCTCTCTCTCTCTTCTCTATCTCTCTCTCTCTCTCTCTCTTTTTCCTAGAGAGAACAACCCCACATTTTTGCTATCCTGAAAGTTTTCATCACCTTTCTTTTCCCTGACCATGAAGAGAGGAAGACAACTAAAAAGGAAAGTAGACATGGAAGAAGAAGAGCAAGGAGGGATTCTGCTTCCTTTATTAAATGTGCAATGTATTGAAAGCCCCACTTCCTTCCTCTTAAATTTACATGGTCTTGAGAACTTCACCTGATTATGGGATTCATTTTAATATTGCTCTTGCTTGAAAGGAAATTTATTCATTTATCATAGTTCTACACCACCAGAATCACAAGACGCTTGGCAGCTAACACAGTATAAAAACATGATAAATACAATCAAATTAAGACAGAACAACCCCAAACACAAATGACATGGCACCAGGACCCAAAAGCTTTCCAGATCAGCTCCATTTTCATCTCTTTTTTAAACATATAATTTTTATTTTTGAATGCACCTTTGATGATATCTGTATTTTACAGGCACAGAAGGCAAGTAATACAGAGACAAGCAAATGGGAGAACCTTCCAAAAGTGGGAAAACAAGACTTCTGAGATTCTACCACCTCATCTCCCAACTACAGAGAACAAGCAGCTGCTTCTCCTGGCATAAACAAAATCATGGGACTAATGCAGTCCTGGTAGAGAGCGATATTGTCCTGCAGATAACCAGGTGCCAAGCCATAAAGGGCTTTCTAGAGGATTGCCAGCGTTTTGAACTGCACCCAGCACCGAACGGGAAGCCAATCCTATTTTTTTTGCTCAACCATCAATCCCAAGAGTAACTGGGTGGCTGAATTTTGAACCATCTGAAGCTTCCAGGTGGATTTTGAAGGCAGATGGAGATCACACTGCAATAGCCTACTTGGCCAATGCTGAGGGCACGAGTCATTGGAGTCAGGTCCAAGGCATATGGAACACTCCCGATATACAAAGGGTTGCATTGTCTAACTAGGTTTCGGTTGAAGCTTCTTCTCTCCCGTCAACGCAGCTTCCAGTCACTGGGACAGGACTTTGATGGCACTTCTGGGCCAACCTGAGGTCTCATGGGAGCAAGCACAGATGCCATATCTCCCCCTTCCACCCAATTACCTACTGAAGGTGACCAGAGAGAAAGGAGTGAAACCAATGCAGAACTTTGCAGTTTGGACAAATGGTGGTCCAATGTCTTCTTAGAAAACGTCCAATGTTGGAGCATCAGAGGTGGTATTCAGCCGACAGCATCCACAACTTCGAGAGGAAAGTCATCCCACTGATTAATTGTTCTTACTTTTAGAAAATTTCTCCTGAGTTCTAGGAATTTCTCCTCAAAATAGAATAGAATAACAGAGTTGGAAGGGACCTTAGAGGTCTTCTAGTCCAACCCGCTGCTTAGGCAGGAAACCCTACACCACTTCAGACAAGTGGTTATCCTGTCTCTTCTTCAAAACTTCCAGTGTTGGAGCATTCACAGCTTCTGGAGGCAAGTGTTTCCACTAATTAATTGTTCTCACAGTTGGGAAATTTCTCCTTAGTTCTAAGTTGCTTCTCTCCTTGATTAGTTTCCATCCATTGCATCTTGTTCTGCCCTCAGGTGGCAGCCCCTGAGATATCGGAACTCTGCTATCATGTCTCCCCTGGTTCTTCTTTTCATTAAACTAGACATATCCACTCACTGCAACCATTCTTCATATATTTCAGCCTCCTGTCCCTTAATCATCTTTGTTGCTCTTCTCTGCAATTTCTTCTTAGAGTCTCAACATCTTTTTAAATTCTAGGTTGGTTCTCTCCTTGATTATGTCTAGTCATTCAGGTCATGGTTGCCCCAAAGGTGATTTTTCAAGAGGCTTTCTGGTTTTTCTTTGAAGACGTTTTGCTTCTCATCCAAGAAGCTTGTTCAGCACTTAGTTCTAGGTTGCTTCTCTCCTTGATTAGTTTCCACCCATTGCTTCTTGTCCTGCCCTCAGGTGCTTTGGAGAATAGCTTGACTTCCTCTTCTTTGTGGCAGCCCCTGAGATATCGGAAGACTGCTATCATGCCACACACATCCCTAGTGTTCTTTGCAGGCAACCTAGCTAAAAGATTTGTCTGAATTCAGATAATATCTGCAAAACCCAATGATTCCTGAGACAGACAGCTCAGGATGATTTCACAACTCTTGTTTGGGCATCAAACTTTTTCTCATCAGCTTGCCTTGAAAAAATAATAATAATTATGGTAAACTACAGTGTTATTACTCCGGAAATATATTAAAAATGTAGATCTTTTATAATTCCTTCAATTAACAGTCGACACTTCTTGATTACTTTCTAATTAAATCATTTCACTCCAAGCCTTGGTAATTACAACGAGAAGTTATTAAAATTAGAAAACATTTGCTAACTCAGGACTTTTGATTATTAAGCCTTTGTCAGTTACTATCACGAAACCGTCCATGAAAATATATACCCGGGAAGCGACTTTAATGTATTCAGAGGAAATAGATAATAACCACAGTTTTCCCTTGAATTAGGGTAGGATTTTTCCACCAGACAATTCTCTCCCAATCTATTGTGGCTTGTTACTAGACATATTGGTCCATCACATTATCAATAATTATAGACAAAGATAAAGACACAGCTATATAATTGATTCGGCATAAACACTACTTTGATTCCTCGGAGAGGAATAATTTTCAGTAATTTAGTCTGGTCCTATTTCTAAAAAAAAAACACACCCCGAAAGCCACAACCTATTTCTGATTTGGACAGCTGTCAGGCCGTGTGTGTGTGTGTGTGTGTGTGTGTGTGTTTTTTTTTTTCATAGATTTCGTAGCTTTAAGCCAAAAACACCAGCCTGAGGATGGCGAGTATATATATATATTCCCTTCCTGGTTGATTTTCAGGCTGGCTTAAAATGTTATCTTTGGCCGTAGGGATTGTCCTTGCATACAGTCCTTCTGATACGGGCCTTTTGGAATGAGTGAGCTCTACCCTAGGACAGAGATGGAATGCAGGGAATTCTGAGCTTTGTTGCTAAAAAGGAGTAGCAAATTGCATTCTGCACATCGCCCAAGTGTCCACTTTGGCATTTGCAAGCCACCCCTGGGTTGGATATCAGTTTTAAGAAAGTGGTAGAGAGTAAATATGAGTACAAAAGCAAGGAAATACTTGTCTGTCTGTCTGTCTATTATCTATCAGCAGTCTATCCTCTATCACCTGTCATCTTTATCTACTTTTACCTACTTATCTATCTATTTATTATGTATGTATGTACAGTACGTCTATCTCTCTCTCTCTCTCTCTCTCTTTCTCTCTGTCTATCTATCTATCTATCTATCTATCTATCTATCTATCTATCTATCTATCTATCTATCTATCTCTCCATCCATCTCTCCATCTCCCCATCCATCCATCCATCCATCCATCCATCCATCCATCCATCTATCTATCTATTTATCTATCTATCTATCTATTCCATCTATCTATCTATTCCATCTATCTATTCCATCTATCTATCTATCTATCTATCTATCTATCTATCTATCCATCCATCTATCCATCTATCATCTGTCATCCAATCTATCTATTTCTCTATCATCCTATCATCTGTCATCATCCTCTATATCTATTTCTAACTCCCTACCTATCAATCAATCCATCATGTAACTATATCAGTCAATCTATCTATCTATGTGACTGCTTGTCTGTCTATCTCTTTTCTCTCTCCCTCCATCCTTTCTTCTATCCATCTCTATCTTTCTATCTCTATCCATTCATCCATTTATCTACGTATCTTTCTATCTCTCTGTATTTCCCTCTTTTTCTCCTTACATCCATCTCTCTACTTCTCTATCCATCTCTCTACCTCTCTTTCTCTTCTTTATTGCTGCCCTGTAACCATCTATGAATCTAGCATTTCTCCAACTAGCCCTCCAGCATAAACTCTTTCTCTCCTTCACTTTCCCTCTCTCCCTCCCTCCCTCTCCATCCATCCATTTATCTATCCATCCATAATTTTATCTATCTATCTATCTCGATCATCTATCTCTATTATCTATCTATTTTTCTATCTATCTATCTATCTATCTATCTATCTATCTATCTATCTATCTATCTATCTATCTTACTTTCTTTCTCTCTCTCTCTCTATTATCTATCTATCATCTATCTATCTATCTATCTATCATATATCCATCCATATCTCTCTCTCTCTCTCTCTCTCTCTCTCTCTCTCTCTCTCTCTCTCTCTCTCTCTACCTACCTACCTACCTACCTACCTACCTACCTACCTACCTATCTACCTACCTATCATTTATCTATCATCTCTCTCCTTTCCATTTCCATGCTAATTCTCATCCATAAGTCCCTCCAGTCTACCCTCAGGAACGGGTTACCTTCTTTTTAAGAACTGGACTCTATCCACTGCTTCAAGAAGGTATGAGCACAGGATCCTATAACAATCTTCATATTGTTTACACACTCATATATCCCTGAAACAAACAAACACCTCCAAAACAGAAAGAATGGTAACTGGATTCATCCAGGTCCTATCATGCACATCAGCTGGGTTTGCAGAGTGGGTTTAATCAGGTCACTTAACAGCCAAGCAGCCACATTAACACAACACAACGAGCAAAGCTTGGTTAGTTTTAACTTTGGCTATTTTGGGGTGTGTGTTGGGGGGGGGATTAGGGCATTATATAAATCCACTCTACTTGGTTGCTTCCAGTTCAATGCGTTGCACAACCCCTTCCCCTTAGGAGTTATCTCATGTTACGCATGTCATATAAACATATTTAATTAGCTTGGGGGGGGGGGAAGAGAGAGAAAGAGTGAGAGAGTGAAAGGGAGAGAGAGAGAGAGAATCACACAGAGAGAAACACACAGAGAGAGAGAGACAGAGAGAGAATGAGAGAGAGAGAAAGAGAGTGACACAGAGAGAAAGACTAGAAAGAGGGAAAGAGAGAGAGATAATGTGTCAATGGTAAAAGTAGAATCAAAAACGAGGGAAAATAAGAGGAAGGGGGACCCTTAAAACCCCCCAAACAGTAATATGTTTACTTACAGTGCTGCTCCTGATACCTGGAGACACACTGAAATAACTGCTGTTTATTTTACAAGATGGGGGGAAAAATATTGAACGCCCTCCGGTCATAGAAGGCATTTTTCTCTAGGGATTACAAGTGAAGAGTTGAATTAGGTACACTTAGGATCAATATCTGTTTCTCTCCTTGGCTCAAGATGGGATTTGTCAAAAACCCGAGAGGTTGCTTCTTTTGAGTGTCAACCACAAATCCTCGCAGCCCTGAGTCACCTACTCATTGAAAGTTGAACTAAAAATAATGGCTAGGGCCTTTTTTCTTTTAGCTACACCATCTGAGGTCAAGGTGCTGGATCGCTTCTCTTCTCTGCTTTTAATGAGCATCGGTTTGAAGTGGGGACCTCACGGGTCAGGATCTGGGACAGAGAGGGAGTCCTTTCAAAGCATCAAAAGAAGTCAGGATCCATCCAGTTTTGGACTCCACGATGTAAAAAAGGCTTTGAGGCTCTAGAAAGAGTGCAGAGAAGAGCAACAAAGATGATTAGGGGATTGGAGGCTAAAAAATACGAGGGGCCATTGCAGGAATTGGGTACTTTGGTGAAGGGACACAGTGGCTCAGTGGCTAAGATGCTGAGCTTGTCAATCAGAAGGCCGGCAGTTCGGTGGTTCGAATCCCTAGCACTGCGTAACAGAGTGAGCTCCCATTACTTGTCCCAGCTTCTGCCAACCTAGCAGTTCGAAATCATGTAAAAATGCAAGTAGAAAAATAGGAATCGCTTTTGATGGGAAGGTAACAGTGCCCATTCGGCGTTTAGTCATGGCGACCGGCCACATAACCATGGAGACATCTTTGGACAGCGCTGACTCTTCGGCTTTGAAACAGAGATGAGCACCGCCCCCTAGAGTCAGGAATGCCTAGCACAAATGTGCGAGGGGAACCTTTACGTTTACCTTACTTTAATGAAGAGAAGCACTAGGAAGTATTGGTGTTGGACTAGAAGACCTCCAAGGTCCCTTCGAACTGTTCTACTCTCTTCTGTTCTGTTTTCTATTCTATTTTCCATTCTATTCTATTTTCCATTCTATTCTATTTTCCATTCTATTCTATTTTCCATTCCATTCCATTCCATTCTATTCTATTCTATTTTCCATTCCATTCCATTCTACTCCATTCTTTCTATTTCTGTTCTGTTCTGTTCTGTTCTATTTTATTCCATTCCATTCCATAATTTCTATTATTCTCTTCTCTTCTGGATAGACAATAGCTAAAATGGTGTTGGTGATGATGATGATGTTTTTATGGTTTGTAAACTACAGAGTCACCGAAGGTGAGCGGGTGGCCATATAAATCTTCCAAATAAGTAAGTAAGATTGTTTATTTCAGAAGGACTTAAAAAAAAAAAAAACAGGAGAACAACATTCTTTATTCTCCCACAATCTAACTTAGAAAACGGATGACCAGGAATAGGTCTGCGAGCTTTACCATCCTGAGCGGTGTCTTCTGTTCTCTTGTTTGCCAGGAGTTGGATTGATTCACTGGGCAGTCGGTGTTCCTGCCCATTGCCCTTCTCTTTCATTTTTCATAAAGCCCATCTAGGAAGAGAGACTCAATTGATTAACATCAACGGGTCACTCAGGAGCCATGCTTCAGCTGCTAATTCCTCCCCTTGCATTCGAGCCACATTCCAACTTTAATTAAGACGCTTCAGTTCACTGTCTGTCATTATCGCTCACCGATCTGGCATAATGACCAGCTCCCCAACACCACATTATGCCATGTGGCTGTTCCAGGTTCCCACTGGCCCATTTATTCCGAATAATAGAATGACAGAGGTGGAAGGGACCTTGGAGGTCTTCCAGTCCATCCCACTGCCCAAGCAGGAGATTGTTGGGAGAAATGTCCTTCTGGGTTTGGCTCCAAGTGGGGGAAAAAGACACTGGAGACATGGAGGCTGCTTGGAAAGATGGTTTAATGGTAGACAGGACCACATGGCTTGAGCTCCTGAACAGAAAATGTGATCACATGCTTCAATGTTGGGTGAAGAAGAAAAGAGAGAGAAGGAGGGGCTTGCTGGGTTTTTTATAATCTGTTCAGCCCCACCTCTTTGTTTCCTGTTCCTGTGTAAGAAATGTATTCTGATTGGTTGTCAGACTCCCATGGTGCGATGCAGGAGGCAACTCTCTAGGTTGTGTTTTGAGTCACAAGTTTGAGTTTCCAGATGCCATGTGGTGAGTTTCTGTGGAAGGCTGATCCTACCTTTATTATGTAAAGTAGACTAGCTCAGGCTTTAATGGTTCATTGACAAAGGGGGGGAGGGAGGAAGCTGCAAGGAGCTACTCTGTCTTTAAAAACACGTTTCTCCCTTTTCACATCCGGGGAAATATAATATAATATTATGAATATAAATATAATATTCTGCCTTCTTAATATTTCCCAGGATATTTCAGTTTTCAAGCCGGGGGGGGGGGGGGGTGTTAACTTCATACAAGATCCTATACCATTTCAGACAAGGAGTTTTCCAATCCCTCCTTTGATGGAGCACCAACGGTTTCTGAAGGCAACTTCTGTTCTACTGATTAATTGTTCTCACTGTCGGGAATTTTCTCCTTAGTTCTAGGTTATTTCTCTCCTTGATTAACAGAATAACAGAATATGGATCTGGATCTCAGATAGATGGCTTGGCAGCTTCTGCTGGGAGAGTTCTCAAGAAGGAAGACCACAACCCTCTGTTCTCAACCTGCTCACTGTTAGCAATGGCGATAGCACTTAGACTTATATACCGCTTCACAGTGCTTTACAACCCTCTCTAAGCTGTTACAAAGTCAGCCTCTTGCCCCCAACAATCTAGGTCCACATTTCCCAACCTCAGGGGGATGGAAGGCTGAGTCATGTTAAACTATTCATGACTGGGAGTGACATGGGAAGAAGCTCAGCCAATGAATAGGCATAGCAACTAAGACAGCCAGTGGGAGCTTAAACAAATCTGAGTCTGTGCAGAGAATTGAAACAGAAACCTAAGCAGTCTGCTGCTCTGAGACGTAAACTAGCAGTCTGCCTGGGCTTGTCTGCTGATATGAAACTAAGTGCTTATGTTTGCCTGTAACTCTCCTGCCTCGTGTTTACTTAAGAACCACTTGTTGATATTATATATTTATTCATCTATTCTTATGGCATACCAGGGGTTGTGACACAAAATCTATATCTATATCTCTATCTCTATCTCTCTCTCTATCTCTATCTCTATATCTATCTCTATATCTACATCTATATCATCTCTCTCCTCTCTCTCTCTCTCTCTCTCTCTCTCTCTCTCTCTCTCTCTTTATCTCTATCTCTATCTCTATCTATCTATCTCTATCTTATCTATCTATCTATCTATCATATATATATATATATACATACATACATACATGTGTGTGTGTGTGTGTGTGTGTGTGTGTTTTTGAGGTTTTTGCGGGTGTTTATATGTATGTCTTTGGTTGTTCGGGTTTTTCCCCGCGTAGATGATAAATGAGACTTCATTGAAATGTCGTGAAGATACTTCCAATTCTATGGCTAGCTGATGAGAGCTAATTAGCTCGAAATAGATCTATACTAGTCTCCCTTTATTTATTTATCAGTACAAATACAACACAAATATAAAAAGGCAACATTAAAAATAAAAAAATATGGTTTTCTGCCTACATGGTCTTCTGTGATGAGCCGAAGGTCAGAAAGAGGGAGTAGTGACCTTCCTCCCATATTTAGTCATACCAGGGGTTGTAACACAAATACATACACACACAGACACACACACACACACACACATATATAGCCACTAAGCCACGGGCTCACTTCCTTATCAGTTGAGCCAGGGAAATAGGTATGTATTTATGTTACAACCCCTTGGTATGCCTAAATATGGGAGGAAGGTCACTACTCCCTCTTTCTGTCCTTCGGCTTATCACAGAAGACCATGCAGGCAGAAAACCATATTTTTATTTTTAATGTTGCCTTTTTATATTTGTGTTGTGTTTGTACTGATAAATAAATAAAGGGAGACTAGTATAGATCTATTTCGAGCTAATTAGCTCTCATCAGCTAGCCATACACTTACTGGGATTTGAACCTGGGCTGTATACACATAAGCCGAAGGACAGAAAGAGGGAGTAGTGACTTTCCTCCCATATTTAGGCATACCAGGGGTTGTAACATAAATACATACCTATTTCCCTGGCTCAACTGATAAGGAAGTGAGCCCGTGGCTTAGTGGCTAAGACTCCTGCCTAAGATATATACAGCCCGGGTTCAAATCCCAGTAAGGGTATGGCTAGCTGATGAGAGCTAATTAGCTCGAAATAGATCTATACTAGTCTCCCTTTATTTATTTATCAGTACAAACACAACATATATATTTCGTTTCGGCAAGATCTCACCTGCCATCTTCAAGCTTGGGCTTAAAATGGAAACAGAGCTGCCGTCTTTCTGTAAATCTTGGTGGGAGGGGATGGGGTGCTGGCTTTGTTTCAGGGTGGTGAATGGTGTTCGTTTGTTGGCTAGGGCTGGTTTCCAGATGTTTGGTAGGCGGGAGGTATCATCACGTTTATTCATGTTGTGGGGGTGTTTCTCCAAAACAGAACACCTCAACAAGAGAATAATTATGGAAGCCATCGAAATAGCGAAACACCCCCACAACATGAATAAACGTGATGATACCTCCCGCCTACCAAACATCTGGAAACCAGCTCTAGCAAACAAACGAACACCACCCACCACCCAAGCCGTTACAATACAAAACAACAATGCACACACAGCCAGCACCAATCAGCACCAATCTACCAATCATGATACAACCACACAACCAATCATTCCACTTACTGAAACAAAGCCAGCACCCCATCCCCTCCCACCAAGATTTACAGAAAGACGGCAGCTCCATTCCCATTTTAAGCCCAAGCTTGAAGATGGCAGGTGAGATGAAGATCTAAGGGACATCATGACAAACCTTCTGGCTGAATACATTAAAAAAGACAAACAACAGATGGGGTGGGACATGGACCTGGTTTATAGAGTAAACTCAGCATACCCTAGAACACATAATGTTCCAAGGGAGGTACACACTAAATTCCTTAGAAAGACTACAAGAGATGAGATTCTGAGTGCACAAAGGGGGCAAGCACTAAAATACCAGGATAGAGAAATAGCCATTCTGAAACAGATCCCTAAGAAAGTGAGAGAGAAAAGAAAAAACTATTCGCTACTAGCGAAGAAATTATACCAGAAAGGGGTGTGGTTTAGATGGCTGATGCCTGAAGGTATGCTAATTTTCTGGGAGGACACAAGAGTCAGAATTAATACAACCATAGAGGCTCAGGCCTTTATGGAAAAAAATAGAGCCCTCCTAGATAAGCCTGATGATATTACACCAGATACACAAGACACGGGAGGGGCCGGAACTCTGCTGGCGGGGGAAGAAGGGGCAACATCGAGAAAACTCAGATCACAAAAATGAACAAGAAAATCTGTTTGATGTAAAATGATTGAAATTATTTGAAGATAAAAGTTTATACGCTGACAAAATATCATCGATTTGTAATAATCTAATGTATTAATAAATGAAATGTATGAGTACGGGGGGAGGGACCACCTCCTGCATATTGTAACTGCCAAAATTTGTAACTTATATATATATATGTTTTCTGAGGTTTTCGCGGGTGTTTGTATGTATGTCTTTGGTTGTTCGGGTTTTCTCCCGCGTAGAATTGGAAGTATCTTCACGACGTTTCGATGAAGTCTCATTCATCATCTTCAGGCTGCTGCTTCCGGCTTGGTGCTTCCGGCTTGGTGCTTCCATTGCTCCTGGAAGCACCAAGCCAGAAGCACCAAGCCGGAAGCAGCAGCCTGAAGATGATGAATGAGACTTCATCGAAACGTCGTGAAGATACTTCCAATTCTACGCGGGAGAAAACCCGAACAACCAAAGACATATATATATATATATATATTTGTTTTACAACCCCTGGTATGCCTAAATATGGGATGAAGGTCACTACTCCCTCTTTCTGTCCTTCGGCTTCATCTCAGAAGACCATGCAGGCAGAAAACCATATATATGTCTAGTATAGATCTATTTCGAGCTAATTAGCTCTCATCAGCTAGCCATACCCTTACTGGGATTTGAACCTGGGCTGTATTACATATTAGGCAGGAGACTTAGCCACTAAGCCACAGGCTCTCCTCCTTATCAGCTGAGCCAGGGAAATAAGTATGTATTTGTGTTACAACCCCGGGTATGCCCAAATATATATATAATAGAACATTTTTTTTCTTGAGTAGGGGTAAATCAATCTATCAATTTCCTCTTACCTTGAAGTACATTCAGAAGGCTGCTATCATGCCTCCCCTAATCCTGAAGAAGAACTAGGGGAGACATGATAAAAGTGCTCCAATAGTTGAGGGGCTTCTACAAAGACAAGGGGGTCAAACTATTCTCCAAGGCACCTGAACGCAGGACAAGAAGCAATGGATGGAAACTAATCAAGGAGAGAAGCAACCTAGAAAGATGGAGAAATTTCCTGAGAGTGAGAACAATTAACCAGTGGAACAGCTTGCCTCCAGAAGTGGTAGGTGTTCCAACACTAGAGACTTTTAAGAAGAGACAGGACAGCCACTTGTTGTGGCCCACCGGTGGCCAGTGGATCTGGCAGAAGAATCAGACAGTGAAGAAGTTGGGGAGGAACATGGGCCAGTCCTTGGGGGTTGAGGAAAGCTCAGACGAGGGCTCTGCCTCGGAAGCAGAGAGGGAGCTAGACACCAGTGAGGCAGAGGAACAGCTGGAGCCTGTTCCCAGTGTGTGCATGCGCAGAGCTGCCAGAAAACAAGAACAACTAAGAAAGCAGGGTCAACTTAAGAGTAAAGCCACACCTTGGAGGTAATTGGCCCTTTCCAGAGGAAACAAAAGAGGGACGAACGGGGAGTGGGCTTTTGCAGGAAACAATTCGTTCATTTCAGTCTGGGATTGTAAGAGACTCTGTGCCAAGTTCTGCTTTGCCCTGTGTTTGGTAACTAGTTATCTGGCTGCTCTCCAGACGAGATAAGGTGCGTGTGGATAAACATTCCTCTGAAAGACTGTTTGCTGACTGTCAATGAAAGGAATTCACAGTCGTGTAAAGAAAAGAGGGTTTTGTCGGAACCAAGACTTTGCTTCTTGTTTTCTAAGGAGGCCTGGGTCAGAGCACTTGTCTGAAATGGTACAGGGTCTCCTTCCAAGCAGAAGGTTGGACTAGAAGACCTCCAAGGTCACTTCCAGCTCTATTCTGAATTCTGAAAAACATGCAGAAATCCCTCAAATCAGTGGATTTCAATGGAACTCTACTATTCTATCAGTTCTCCATCTGCTGTTGGCTTCCTTTCCACATCATAGTGTCAGGTTTCCAAATAGCATCCAAAAGTAAATCAGAGTCCAAGGCAAAGTATTGCTCAATTTATTAAGAGAGCCCTGTTGGCACATCTGGGAAAACCTGAATCTGAAAGCTTCCCGGTTTTCCCCACCCAGTTGAAAGTTCAAGGTCTTACCCCCCCCCCCACACACACACACACACAAGTCCATCCCATGGTCCAATCTCCCACTGCCGTGCTGGCAGTTCCACCCATTCAGTTCCGGTCAGATGCAGAGTTGCAAAGACAAAGGATGACCTTGCCTTTCTAGAAAGAATGTTGTTATAGCTACATTGCATCTAACTCCGTACAATCCTCCCTCCCATTTTCCCACCATAGAAAATGCATAATAGAGTAATAGGAAGTGTGGCAGGCCAAAGATCCAAAAGAAAAGATGGCTGCGGGCCTGACACATAGTCCATTCCCACAATTGAACTACCCCAAGTCATGTTCACAAAACTTCCTCCTGTGTCTTCAAAACAATTCTCTTATTCCCCATTTTCCTGGTCAGTATCTCTACTGTTATCCCTATCAGGGGAGCCATGAATATTCTATATTTCTGTCTCTCTCTCTCACACACACACGAGGCTTCTTAATTGTTTCAAGTAGTGACATCTATCTAATTAGCAAATGCATAGCAATGTGAATGCAGAAATCAACAAGGGAATTTGGACGGAAGGAGTTGAGCCCTTCGCTTAAGTGGGGAGGAAAATGCTGGATATTTAATACCGAAGGCAATAAAAATGCATAACGCTTCTTGAGATTCCAGTGGCTGGATAAATTAGCTTTCTCAATCCTCAGATTTCCCCTTCTATTTTTTTTTTTTTTTGATATTCTAATCATAACTTGCAAAGTCACTAGATAATTCCCTTTAATACATTTTAATAACTTTAGGAGTCCAGATTTCTCTGAGATGCCAAATCCTCCAATTCAGCGATGGTTTGCTTTGAAGAGGAGTTCTTGTTTGCTTATCTCTTTGACCTTTGCTGATTTCCTGATTCACAGCTCATTCTTTTCATCTCCAAAGAGTGATGGAGGAAGCAGAAATATTCTTATTCCCGGGACTGCTTTGCGATCCACTCATGTAATTTCAAAGAATAGCATGTGGGGTCCCTGATGCTCTCTGAGTTGGTGTTGTGTTTTTTTTTTTTTTTTTTGCAGACATTTCATTATCTGACTAAGTAATGTCATCAGTGCTAGAAGGGAATGAGATTTGCAAGAAGGAGGAGGACACTGAAGTTCTTGGCATTGTTCTGACTGATGCTTCCCAAGAGCATGAAACAAACTCCTGGTCCCCTTTTATTAAATGACTGTGAATTCTGCTCCTTCACATCCAGCAAAGTCTTTCAAGGGAGGATTTACAGTCACAGACCTTATCTGGCTTGGAGAGCTGCCAGGCCGAGATCTGCAGAACTTGGCCAGGAGTCTCGGAGAATCACGAACCAATGAAGCGAACTAATTGTCTCCTGCAAACTCCACTCCCCTTTCGCTCCTCTTTTATTCCCTATGGGCGGGGCCATTCACCGTCCACCTGTGGCCTTACTCCCAAGTCAAACCTTGTTCGTTAGCTGTTCCCTTCGTCTGGCAACTCTGCACATGCGTACACTGGGAACAGGCTCCAGCTGTTCTTCTGCCTCACTGATGTCTGTCTCCGAAGGCAGCTGATAACTGGCATACGGCCGTGGCCCCCTCTCTGCCTCTGACACAGAGCCCTCATCAGAGCCTTCCCCAGACTCCAGGACTGGCCCATCTTCCTCCCCAACCTCCTCACTGTCTGAATCTACTGCCAGCTCAGCTGGTGGGCCACACAGGCATCCTCTTGAGTGTGGTTGTTTTGTTGCAGATGTTTCATTACCCAAAATAGGTAACATCATCAGTGCTAGAAGGGAGTGGGATATGTGGAGAGGAGGAAGAGGAAGAGGAGGAGGAGGAGGAGGAGGAGGAGGAGGAGGAAGAGGAGGAGGAGGACTGTGGTTTCCTTGGTGCTCCCTGAGCTTGGTGGTTTTCTGGCAGACATTTCCTTACCCATCTACCTAACAACGTCAATGCTAGTAGGCAGTGGGGTTTGGTCTTTATTTATATAGCAATAGCTTGGGGGCAGGGTGTGCAAGTATGAGGGACAAACATGCAGACTAGCAAAATGCAGCCATGAACACCACCTAGCAGTCAAAAGACACGATGAAAAGTTGTGAATTGCACAATACATGGACAGAGTTCACCATCTTTTCAGCTGTGAAACTTCAAACATCAAAACCCAAAAACTAGAGAATTCCTGGAAGCCTGGCACACAGACAAATGAGCCATCACCAGGTACATAGAAATAAACAATGCCTACATAGGAAAGGGATGCAGTAGCTCAGTGGCTAAGACGCTGAGCTTGTCGATCAGAAAGGTTGGCAGTTCGCTGGTTTGAATCCCTAGTGCCTAGTGTAACAGAGTGAGCTCCCATGACTTGTCCCAGCTTCTGCCAATGTAGCAGTTCGAAAGCAGGTAAAAAAATGCAGGTAGAAAAATAGGAACCACCTTTGGTGGGAAGGGAACAGTGTTATGTGCACCTTCGGCGTTTAGTCATGCTGGCCAGATGACTACAGAGATGTCTTCGGACAACGCTGGCTCTTTGGCTTTAAAACTGACATGAGCACCGCCCCCTAGAGTTGGGAACGACTAGCACATATGTGCAAGGGGAACCTTTAACTTTACCTTTACATAGTATTATGAAGAGATCATCCGAATGCTAAAAAATACCACACCACCTCCTTTTGCAGCAATCAACACTGAGATAAGCAGAGATTAGCAGCAAGATTAATACTAGCATAACAATCAGGCAATAAACAGTTGGAAGGAATGTCCTTCTGGGTTCAGCTCCAAGTGGGGAAAAAGACCCTGGAAATATGGAGGCTGCTTGGAAAGATGGTTTAATGGTGGACAGGATCACGTGGCTTGAGCTCCTCAACAGAAAAAAGGGATCACATGCTTCGAGATGTTGGGTGAAGAAGAAGAGGGATTGTAGGAAGTTAGCACCCACCCCTCTCCTAGAAAAATGAAATATCCTGGGAAATATTGAAAAAGGCAAAATATTATATTTCCCTGGATAAGATATGGAAAAATGTGTTTTTAGGCAGGAAACAGACTCACTTTTCAATAGCCCCTCACCTTTATCAATGGGCCATTACAAAAGCCTGAGCTAGTCTACCCTACATAACAAAGGTAGGATTAGCCTTCTACAGAAACTCACCACAAGGCACCTGGGAAAATCACATCAGCCGCCAAGGCAACCAAACTTGGACTCAAAGCACAGCCTACAGAGTTGCCCCTGCATGGCCCCATGGGAGTCTGACAACCAATCAGAATACAAGTTCAAAAGCCAGAGAGGGCATAAAACAAGAGACTTTCAGCATCTCAGTCTCTTTTCTTCTTCACCCAACATCTGGAAGCATGTGATCCCCCTTTTCTATTCAGGAGTTCAAGCCAAGTGGTCCTGCCCACCATTAAAACCATCTTTCCAAGCAGCCTCCATGTTTCCAGTAAGGTGACCAACCATCCTCCTTTAGGGAGGACAGTCCTTCTTTTGTAACTTTTGTCCTCCCTCGAAAAGTGTCCTCCTACATGTCCTCCTTTTCGATATTTGAAGACTAATCTGTTGCGCGTTATGTGACGTATTTGTATTTGACATGACAATTTGTCAAGGCTCGGTATAGTGCAGTTTAAGATGCGATTATGAGACGCATGCGCTCCGCACGGGAGACCTTGAGAGAGAGAGCGCTGCGTGCAAGTGGCTTTGTTTACTTCTTACCGAAACACAACACGGCACATACACACGCAGTAGACTGAGATTGAGATTGAATGTTGATACTCTAGCTGCAGCACTTGCCGTAAAATTCAATATGAAGGATATTTCTTGTTCAGATATTTCCAATATATTGTTAGAAGATGATACATTGACAAAAAATATTAATTCAATGGAAAAGTACTCATTTAAATAATAATTAACAGGCATGTAAGCATAATTACAATATAAAATGTTACAAATGTTTTTATTATGCATATATCATATTTTAGTGTATTATTGTTGCAATGAATAAAATATTTCTTTCATTTATGATATTTTTTTCCCCAATTTATTTGTCCTCCTTTTCATTGTAAAAAAGTTGGTCACCTTAGTTTCCAGTGTCTTTTCCCCCCACTTGGAACTGAACCCAGAAGGACATTTCTCCCGACAACTACTCAAGACTTCTCTAGACTTCTCCAGCACCACAATTCGAAAGCATCCATTCTTTTGCACTCAGCTTTTCTTACGGTCCAACAGGCCTACATAACCAGGGGCTGGGATTCTCTATACTCAAGATTTCTTCCAGTTCTTATGGTCTGTGACTAAAGACTCTGCTCGTAAACAAACATTGATACGACAGAGACATACATAATAAGTCTCAGGCAGGAAGAAGAAGAAGAGATGGAGAAAGTTTTGCAATGGACTCGTAGAATTCAGCTTTCTCGACAATAACGCAATGCTTGAATGCCTTATTATTAATTAACAAACAGGAGCACGCCATCTTTGTTTTCCTCCTCTCCCTCTGATAGGAGTTTCACAATCAAATGAGCTTTTAATTTCATGGTATAAATTGGGGGTTTCACGCTAGTTAGTAATAAATAAACAAAGGCTTCCCTCCCTCCAAAGGCCTGAAATGGAATTTCTGAAGGAGCCATAAACAATTAGACCACTCGATTGCTAATTACTATTACCCCTTGCAGCAAAATTACATTTCTCGTCTGCAGAAGTTCATCGTTACAAAGTCAACATTTCTTCCCACGTCACCTCTGAGTAAGAGAACCCCAAGGTCCATTTTGCTGAGAGCTTCTTTTCCGGTGAGGTAGCCAGGAGCAAAATTCTTCACTTCTCCTTCGGAACATCTTTTGACTTCCCACCACTTCACAGTAACTGCTCCTTCCTTTTCTACTAGGCACGGCCTTCCTTCCTTCCTTCCTTCCTTCCTTCCTTCCTTCCTTCCTTCCTTCCTTCCTTCCTTCCTTCCTTCCTTCCTTCCTCTCCCTCCCTCTCTCTCTCTCTCTCTCTCTCTCATTCTTTTTTCCATTCCCTCTCTCTCTTTTTGTTTCCTTCTCTTTCTGTTTCTCTCTGTGTCTTTCTCCCTCTTTCTTTATCTCTCTTTCTTTTTCTTTCTCTCTCTCTCTCTCTCTCACTTTGTCTCTTTTTCTCACCGTTTTCCTTTCTCTCTGTTTTTCTCTCTGTCTTTCTTCCTCTCTTTTTCTCATTCTGTTTTCATTTCACTCTTTCTCTTTTTCTGTTTCTCTGTCTTTCTCCCTCTTTCTCTTTCTGTGTATCTTTTTTCCTTCTTTCTTTCTTTCCTTCTTTCCTTCCTTCCTCCATCCCTCCCTTTCTTTCTTTCCTTCTTTCCTTCCTTCCTTCTTTCTTCTTCCCCCACCTTCTTCTTTGTGGCAGCCCCTTAGATATTGGAAGACATATATTATATATAAGTCCTTTTCATTAGACTGGACTTACCCAGTTCTTGCAACCATTCTTCTTATGTTTTAGCCTCCAGTTGTCCCCCACTCCTTTGTGATAGCATATCCTCCAATATTAGAAGACTGTCATTTCCCCCCCTCTCCCTCCCTCTCTTTTCTTCCTTCCCTTCTCTCTCTTCTTTCTTTCTTTCTTTCTTTCTTTCTTTCTTTCTTTCTTTCTTTCTTTCTTTCTTTCTTTCTTTCTTTCTTTCTTTCTTTCTTTCTTTCTTTCTTTCTTTCTTTCTTTCTTGGTATGGCCAGTCTAGAGAAAAGAAGGGCCAGGGGTGACATGGTAGCAGTGTTCCAATATTTGAGAGGCTGCCACAAAGAAGAGGGGGGTCAACCTATTTTCCAAAGAACAAAAAGGAGAAACTAAAAACCAATCAAAGAGAGATCCAATCTAGAACTAAGGAGAAATTTCCTGATGGTGAGAATGATCAACCAGCCTTCAGAAGTTTTATTTTTTATTTATTATTTATTTCTTGGATTTCTAAACCGCCCCCTCTCCCAAAAAGGGACTCGGGGCGGTGTACAGTCAAATAAAATGCAGATAAAATACAATAATATAAAACAATTAAATACTAAACATTTGGATGGAGGAGATAAGACTGTACAAGAAATAAATATACTATAGAAACCCTAAAAACATCCCCAATTAAAACCCAAACCCAATTAAAATATATCCCCGGGAGGTAAACTAAGAGAGTGCCAGGCCAGCTGATTGAAACAGGTGAGTCTTTAATTTTTGCCGGAAGGAACGGAGGTCGGTGGTAGTTCGGATGTCGGGGGGGAGGTCATTCCAGAGGGTTGGGCCCATCACAGAGAAGGACCTACTCCTAGGTGTCGCCCGCTGGCATTGCCTAGTGGACGGCACCAGGAGGAGTCCCTCCCTGTGTGAGCGGATTGGTCGCAGGGACGTGTGTGGTAGGATGCGATCCTGCAGATAACTAGGTCCTATGCCATGGAGCGCTTTAAAGATGGTAGTCAATACCTTGAAACGCACCCGAAAGGCCACAGGTAGCCAGTGCAGCTCGCGCAGGAGGGGTGTTACGTGGGAGTATCGTGTACTCCCCATGATAACCCGCGCGGCTGCGTTCTGAACTAGCTGCAGTCTCCGGATGCGTCCCAAGGGAAGCCCCATGTAGAGGGCATTGCAGTAGTCCAGAAGTTATGAATGCTCCATCACTGGAGGCTTTTCAAAAGAGACTGGACAACCATTTATCTGAAATGATGTAGGGTTGAAATGTGTTTGAATAGTAGTAGCTTCGTTTGGGGAAAAAACCAGTGTTCTGACAGGTGAGCACAACTCAAAATGCACTGACGATGTCGCCTTGAATGGTGATGAAATGTTGTTATGGTCCACTGGAGGCCTGCAGAGGTGGCAGCCGATTCGGACAGTGAGGAGGTTGGGGAGGAAGATGGGCCAGTCCTGGAGTCTGGGGAAGGCTCTGATGAGGGCTCTGTGTCAGAGACAGAGTGGGGCTCAAGGCCATCTGGGAGTTACGTGCTGCCTCCGAAGCCTCCAGTCTGACAACAGCGAGGCAGAAGAACAGTGTGAGCCTGTTCCCACTGTGCGCATGTGCAGAGCTGCCAGAAGGCAAGAACAGTTAAGCCAAAAGGGGCAACTTGGCAGTAAGGCTTGAAGAGGATTGGCCCCTCCCATAAGACATAAAAGAGGAGAAAACTGTTGTGAGACTTTGCAAGAAGCAACTTTGTTTGTTCTGGGTGGTTTAAACTCTGAAGCTCCATTTTGACTCTGTGCTCTGTTTGACCTTGCAAAACTAATTGGCAATTAGGTGTTTGACAGTGTTTCAAGGGAGATAAAGGTGGGTGCTTATCAGCGTTATCCCGAAAGACTTTGTCAGACTTCTGTCGGACTCTTCACAAACTGTTTGTGATTCATTACAGACTGTGAATAAATGGAATCCACAACTATTTAAATAAAGACAGGTTTTTGGGGGACTAAGCATGTAATTTTTACTGTCTCAGGAGCCTAGGTCAGACATGTGTTGCATTATGGGTGCGGCACGCCTGCACTCGACCCCCCTGCGCTCCCCCCACTTGTGGCACGCGAGCCAAAAAAGGTTCGCCATCACTGGTATAGGGTCTCCTGCTCAAGCAGGGGGTTGGACTAGAAGACCTCCAAGGTCCCTTCCCAATCTGATGTTTGATGTCCATGATGGCAAAACTATGGCATGTGTGCTACGCCCTGGCCAGCTCACTTTAGCCTTCTTTTGAGGCCCTTTTTCACCCTCTGGAGGCTTCAGGAGTTTCCCTGGAGCCTCCGGAGCGCTAACAACCGGCCCTACGGGCAAACCAGAAGTTCCGGAATGGATTTTCAGTTTGCTCCTAGGGCTTGTTTTAGTCCTCCTGAGCATTCAGGAGCCCTCAGGAGGCTTCCCTGAAGGCTCCGGGGAGCTAAAACCGGCCCTATGAGCAAACCGGACGTCTGTTCCTGAACCGGTTTTTCGCACTCTGCAGGCTTTAGGGAAGCTCCTGAAGCCTACGGAGGGCCTCTGGGAGGGGTGGGTGGGAGGGGGGGCTGTTTTTGCACTCCCTAGGCTCCTATAAAGCCTCTGGAGCCTGGGGAGGGCGAAAAAAGCAAGCCAAAATTGGAGGAGAGCACTGGTCATGCACGCATGCATGCTGTGGTTATGTGCATAGCATTATGGGTGTGGCCCACCTGCCCACGACCCCCCCTGCGCTCCCCCCGCTTTTGGCACGCGAGCCAAAAAAGATTCGCCATCCCTGTTCTATGTAGTATAGTCTCTTATTTGCATAAGATGGTGCCAGAATCCTCTTACTTCCTTTTCCTTCCTTGCAAACCACAAATCTATCCAGGCCCTTTTCCAAGTTCTGAGATGGCAAACGTGGCCACACCAATAACAGAACGCAGCGGCGAAGGCTATAACTAAACCTCGGTGCCATTTCCTCCTAATAGACTTTTGAGTTTCCCGATTGCTGCGTTCACCTTTTGAATGAAAGAGTTCCTGCCCCGGGGACAAAATAGCATCAGGGAAAAAAATAAATGACAACCTAATTTAGCTGGAGTTGGCCTGACACCAATTCCATGGTGATTTGTGACTTCCTGTCCTTGTTTAGCAAACACCCCGGTCGAGTCACCAAAGGAAGCTTAGCTCTGGGCCATTGCTTGGTGCCCCAACTGGGGGGGGGGGGGAATGGATGTTTTCCTTGATCCCATTAACTTCACATTTTCTGCACCCAAACCATTCTTAATCAGGGGGGGTAAAGGTAAAGGTTCCCCTCGCACATATGTGCTAGTTGTTCCCAACTCTAAGGGGCGGTGCTCATCTCCCTTTCAAAGCCGAAGAGCCAGCGCTGTCCGAAGATGATTCCGTGGTCATGTGGCCGGCATGACTAAACGCCAAAGGTGCATAGAGCGCTGTTACTTTCCCACCAAAGGTGGTTCCCATTTTTCTACTTGCATTTTTACCTGCTTTCGAACTGCTAGGTTGGCAGAAGCTGGGACAAGTAAGAGAGCTCACTCCATTATGCGATGCTAGGGATTCGAACCGTCAAAATGCCGACCTTTCTGATTGACAAGCTCAGCATCTTAGCCACTGAGCCACCATGTGAGAAGAGCAATTAAAGTTTCTCTTTCTCTCTTTGTCTCCTTCTCTCTCTTTCTTTCTCTTTCTTCATTTCTGTCTGTCTTCCTTTCTTTGTCTCTGTCTCTCCTCCCTTTGTTTATCTTTCTTTCTTTCTCTCCCTCCCACCTTCCTTTGTTTCTCTCTCCCTCCCTCCTCCCTCCCTACTTCCTATTGTCCTTCCTTCCTTCCTCTTGCAGTAACTATCCTTTGCTCACACAGTTAAGACAAATATTTCAAAAAGCATCCACTTCTGTAGATAACTTTAAGCAAATTGAGTACGCCAATACAGCGCTTCTAAGAAAACTTGCTTTTTGTTGTTTTCCAATGTATCCAGATAAACGATCTGCAATCTTGTCTCTCTTCTTTTTGCCCTCATCATTTTTCTACCTGTCTATTTCCCTACCTACCCACCTACTGGACTAAATGAGATGCATATTTATTCCTATTCACACTAAATACGAGATGCACTTTTAGTGCCACTGAGCAGTAATACTCAGGGGGAATATTATCCCTGAAAATATGCAAACACACTTTTGTAAGGCCTGCGATCAGGAAAACTTTTGGCAATTCTAAGAGGAAAAGTAAACATCTATATGTCTAGGAGAGCACGTTTGTGTTTGTCTTTGTGTGTTCCAACTTGTTGCTCATAAATATATGAAAGGGAAACTTTTTCCCATCTTTAAATGGACCCTTGTTATTATCATCACGAGGCACATCAAACTAACAGCTTTGTCTTAATGTTCTAATAATATTCCAGATACTCATTGTTTGAGAGAAGGCAAAAGCTTTCTAAATCGCCAGGAAAATATGCAAGCAGGAGACCCGATAGCATTCCAGACAAATGGATGTCCAATCTCCATTGAAAGCCTCCAGTGATGGAGTAGCCACAACCTCTGGAGGCAAGTTGTTCCATTTATTTAAAGGAATGGCTTGATTCAATTGTTCTGTCAGGAAATTTCTCCTTAGTTCTAGGTTGCTTCTCTCTTTGATTAGTTTCCATCCATTGCTTCTTGTTCTGCCTTCAGGTGCTCCTTCCTTCCTTCCTTCCTTCCTTCCTTCCTTCCTTCCTTCCTTCCTTCCTTCATCCTTCCTTCCTTCCTTCCTTCCTCATCCATCCATCCATCTTTCCATTTCCTCCCTCCCTTCTCTGTACATCCATCTGTCCATCATTCTTTCCATTTTCCTTGCTTCCCTCCTTCCTTCGTGATTCATCTATCTATCCATCCTTCCATCTTTCCATTTCCTCCCTCCCTTCTCTGAACATCTATTTGTCCATCATTCTTTCCATTTTCCTTCCTTCCTTCCTCATCCATTCATCCATCCATCCATCTTTCCATTTCCGCTTCCCTTCTCTGTACTTCCATCTGTCCATCATTCTTTCCATTTTCCTTCCTTCCTTCCTTCCTTCCTTCCTTCCTTCCTTCCTTCCTGATTCATCTATTCATACATCTATCTTTCCATTTCCTCCCTCACTCCCTTCCTTATCCATCCATCCATCCATCCATCCACCCATGCATCCTTCTTTCCATCTTCCTTCCCTTGAAAGTCTTCTTGTCCATCCCTCTGCTCAAGCAGGAGATCCCATACCATTCTAGACAAATGGGTGTCCAATCTCCTCTTGAAAACCTCCAGTGATGAAATAGTCACAGCTTCTGAAGGCAAGTCATTCCAGTGGTTAATTGTTCTCAATGTCAGGAAATTAATGAATGCCTGGTCTATTTTGGGCTGTTTTTCTCCTTAATCTAGCTACTAAGTACTACTAAGCCACCGCTTTCTTAAATATTGAAAATATGTTCAAGAATGAAACTACCATTAGCCATCTCCTTACATAGATGACAGCTGATTGTGTGCTAAGAATGATTGAGACATAGATAAATTGATCGAACTGAGCTGGATCTACACTGAGGACATTGAGATGTCATTCAAACTAGGGATTGGAGGGTAGTTAAGAAAAGGTAGGTAGGTAGGTAGGTAGGTAGGTAGGTAGGTAGGTAGGTAGGTAGGTAGGACTGGTGGGGTGGAACTGAGAGGTCCTTGGTGCTCTCTAAGCTTGGTTGTTTTCTTGCAGATGTTTCATTATCCAAACTAGGTGATATCATCAGTGCTAGAAGAGTGGGATTTATGGAGAGAAAGGGAAGGAAAAGGAGAGGGAGAAGGAGAAGAGAATGGAATGGAATGGAATGGAATAGAATAGAATAGAATAGAATAGAATAGAATAGAATAGAATAGAATAGAATAGAGGATAGGGTAGGGCAGGGCAGGGCAGAGCAGAACAGAACAGAACAGAACAGAACAGAACAGAACAGAACAGAACAGAATAGAATAGAATTCAATTCTTTATTGGCCAAGTGTGATTGGACACACAAGGAATTTGTCTTTGGTGAGCAGAAGGAGAATAAAAATACATTCATCAAGAATAAAAAGATACAACACAGGTTACTAATAAGCTTTCAAACAATACTAGGAAACAATAAAAGCAATATAAATTGAAATATACAAGCAACATGGTTATAGCCATAATTGGGGAGAGATAGATACTAGGAAGGAAGAGAAGAACAATAGTAATACATTCTTGGTAAATTATTGACAGTGTTGTGGGAATAAGTTGTTAAGCAGAGTGATGGTATTTCGGGGAAATCTGAAGGAGGAGAAAGAGAGAAGGAGAAGGCGATGGAGAAGAAGGAGGAATACAATACAATACAATAGCAGAGTTGGAAGGGACCTTGGAGGTCTTTTAGTCCAACCCCGTGCCTAGGCAGGAAACCCTATACCATTTCAGACAGATGGTTATCCAACGTCTTCTTAAAGACTTCCAGTTTTGGGGCTTTCACAACTTCAGGAGGCAAGCTGTTCCACTGGTTAATTGTTCTGTCATGAAATTTCTCCTTAGTTCTAAGTTGCTTCTCTCCTTTATTAGTTTCCACCCATCACTTCTTGTTCTACCCTCGGGTGCTTTGGAGAATAGTTTGATTTCCTCTTCTTTGTGGCAACCCCTGAGATATTGGAACTCTGCTATCATGTCTCCCCTAGTCCTTCTTTCTCTTAAGCTAAACATACCCAGTTCCTGCAACCATTCTTCCTATGTTTTAGTCTCCAGTCCCCTAGTAGGAGAAAGAGAGAAGGAGAAAGAAAAAAAGGAGAGGGAGAAGGAGGAAAAAGAGAAGAAGGAGAAGGAAAACAAAAAGGAGAAGGAAAAGGAAAGAAGAAAATGTGGGGCCCTTGGTGCACTCTGAGCTTGGTTGTTTTCTTGCTGATGTTTCATCACCCAAACTAGAGAATATCATAATCAGGGATGCAGCTACCAGTGAGACACAAGTACCTTCCTATCCCAACATCAGATAGAAACCATGAAGAGGAGGCAAGGAAGACATCAATGTCCAAGCATCACTAAAGGATAAGTGAAGAAGCATCTCAGTGGGTACAGGATCCATTCCATTATCACACTTTTCCTGCCAGTCATCAGTTACCTTGCTAGTATAGAGACCTGGCCAAAGAAGGACATGGAAGCTGCCAATGAGATGACCTACACACAACCTATGGAGGCTTCTATCCAACAAAGAGACACTACACCTCAGCCCCAACAATGATGGATAGGATATGGTGAATATCAAAGTTTGAACCCAAAGGTGCTTTTCCCCCCGAAGGAACTGAAAACTGGACTTGTTTTTTTTTTCTTGGAAGATGTTTCGCTTCTCATCCAAGAAGCTTCTTCAGCTCTGACTTCAGCACTGCTCAGATGACCCTAAGGACACAGGTAAAGACCCAAGACTATGAATCTCTACAGACCTTTAGCTATACAATTTGGGATGGACACTACAGACCTTTAGCTATACAATTTGGGATGGACACCCTTGGAATGGGATGGGAGTAGGAATGGATTTCCACAGGAAAAAATGCAGACTACAGGCACCATTTGCACCACTCAGGCGACCCTGAAGAAACAGATAAATCTCAAACTGGCCTCAATGACCCTCTAAAAGGAAGACAAATGACCAGCTGTCTGCAAGGAAAATAGATCCTTCCATTCCCCACCATACAATCAGAACTGAAGAAGCTTCTTGGATGAGAAACGAAACGTCTTCAAAGAAAAAAACAAGAAAGTCCATTGGCCTCCTGAAAAAGCATCTTTGGGACAACCATGATCTGGAGGACTGAGAATCTCTGTTGTGGCCTGCCAGTGGAGCTGGTGGCAGGCTCAGACAGCAAGGAGGTTGGGGAGGAACATGGACCAGTCCTGAAGTCTGGGGAAGGCTCTGATGAGGGCTCTGCATTGGAGGCAGAGATGGGGTGAAGGCTGTATGCCTGCTGCCTTTGGAGTCAGATATCAGTTGGGCAGAAGAAGAGCTGGAGCCTGTTTCCGATGTGCGCATGCACAGAGCTGCCAGGAGAAGGCAACAGTTGAGGAACAAGGGCCGACTCAGGAGTAAAGGCACAGATGGAAGGTGAATGGCCCCTCCCATAAGAAATAAAGAGGAGCTACAGGGGAGTGGAGTTTGCAGGAGACAATTCGTACCATTCATTTGGGTGAAGAGTTGTTCCTGACTTCTTGCCAAGTAATTGCTGCTACAGCTTGGAGTTTGGAAGATATCGACCTGGCAGCTCTCCAAGCCTGATCAATGTCTGTAGTTGTGAAATCTCTTGAAAGGCTGTTGGCCGGGACTTTGCTGGAGAGGAATTCCCTTTAAACTAAATGAAAGAGGTTTTATCAGGACGAGGAGTCGGCTTTATGCTCTTGGAAGGCCTAGGTCAGAACAATCTCTATAGACTTTAATCATAGTTTGAAATGGGCCAAAGATACAGTACCAGGTGGGTAACCTTGGGCCAGTCCCTCTCTCTCAGCCCTTAGAAGAAGGCAATGGTAAACCACTTCCGGAAAACGTTGCCAAGGAAACTGGAGGCCATTGCTGTGAGTCAACACTGACTAAAGACACATATACATACACAAACGGTTCTACGGGTAAACCTCAACTTACAACAGTTCCAAGTTGCAACGGCACTGGAAAAAAACCAGACTTATGACCATGTTTCATCCTTACGACCGTTGCAATGTCACACGATCAAAATTCAGAGGCTTGGCATCTGATTCGTATTTATGACAGTTGCAACGTCCTCGGATCCCCTTTTGTGACCTTCTGGCAAGCAATGGGGAAGCCAGATTCACTTACCAACTGTGTTACTCACTTAACGCCTGCAACGATTCCCTTAACAACCGTGGCTAGAAAGGTTGCAAAGTGGGGCCACACTTACTGAACGAATGTCTCACTTAACAAGACGTAAAATTGGGGCTCAAAAAGTTGAGGTTGAATTTCTAAATTGGGAAGAAAATTGTGGGCTATAGAGCTTCATCGCCCCTATTTCTTTCTTTCTTTCTTTCTTTCTTTCTTTCTTTCTTTCTTTCTTCATTCATTCATTCATTCATTCATTCATTTATGTTGTCAAACATGTACAAGATAGCAGGTATAAGTATGAGCATGGACATGAACAAAGGAAATGAGTATAAATAAATGGAGACAGTAGGACAGGGACGGAAGGTATGCTGGTGTGCTTATGCACGCCCCCTTTACTGACCTCTTAGGAATGGGGTGAGGTCCACGGTAGACAGTTTGAGGTTGAAGCTGTGGGGGTTTGAGGATGTAACAATGGAGTCAGCTAGAGCATTCCAGGCATTGACCACTCTGTTGCTGGATTCATATTTTCTGCAATCGAGTTTGGAGCGGTTAACCTTGAGTTTGTATCTATTGTTTGCCCGTGTGTTATTGAGGTTGAAGCTGAAGAAGTCATTGACAGGTAGGACATTGTAGCAGACAATTTTGTGTACTATGCGTAGGTCAGACCATAGGCGGCGTAGTTCTAGGTTCTCCAAGCCCAACATTTCAAGTCTGGTGGCATAAGGGATTCTGTTGCAAGCAGAAGAGTGGAGGACTCTTCTCTTGAAATACCTCTGGACTCGCTCCATTGTGTTAATGTCTGACATGCAGTGCGGGGTTCCAGACAGATGAGCTGTATTTGAGAATTGGTCAAGCAAATGTTTTCTATGCGCTGGTTACCAGAGAAGAAGCTACGCAAGATTAGATTAACAACTCTTAATGCCATTTTGGTGATGTCGTTACAGTGAGCTCTGGCATTGAGATCATTAGAGATGAATACTCCAAGGTCCTTGACAGAGTGAGGGTCATCTACAAGCTCATGTCCACCCAGTTTACCTTGAATTTGTATCTATCGTTTGCCCGTGTATTATTGAGGTTGAAGTGGAAGAAGTCGTTGACAGGTAGGACAACTTGTAGGAGACAACTTTGTGTACTCAGCTTAAGTCAGACCGTAGTTCTAGGTTGTTCAAGCCCAACATTTCAAGTCTGGTGGCATAGGGAATTCTTTTGCGAGCAGAGGAGTGGAAGACTCTTCTCGTGAAATATCTCTGGACTCGTTCAATTGTGTTAATGTCCGATATACAGTGTGGATTCCAGGCAGACGAGCTGTATTCGAGAATTGGTCTGGCAAAGGTTTTGTATCCCTTAGGTTGCAGTACAATGCACTACATTTCCACCATGTTTGCGGTAAAAGAGTATCCCTCCCTGTTTCATGCCAATGGTTTTGAAAGTTCCCAACTTCCGAGGGTTCATCCAAGAACCCCCCCCCCTCAATCTCACTTAGAAATTGTCGTGTTGTTGTTGTTGTCTTTTTCTTTGCTTCAACAACATATGCCGGGAGAGTCTTGAAGCACAATTATTTCCGTGGAATAGAAGTGTTGATCTGACAACGTGACATTTTCCGCAAGGGTGTGTAAGACAGTTTATGTTTTCATAAGGCGCAATGAAACCCAATTACGAATGGTAATAAGGCCTTTGATTGTTACACTTCCACTTTACTGTATAATGAAGCTGGCAATTAAAAGTTGCTGGTTCTGGGCTTAGAAATATAAAACCCATATTTGCTTTGTTGACAAAAGATTGTTAATGATCATATTGTGGGGAGAGAGGGGGGGGAAAGAAATCGGTGTTTCTTGAAAAACAAACAAACCACAAGTTCAATAATTCAAACGTATAATTAGATTAATTAGATTTCTTAAGAGGAAGGGTTGTGATTTTGTTTTGTTCTCTCCTAGAATAACAACTGAAGCAAGAGGAAAAAACCATTCACAAATATGTTCCCTCACCCAAATAAAGCACTAATCCTGGAATGGGTCCTTGTTAATAGCAATTATCAGCAGATTGTAAGGAAGGGAGGAGATAAAATTGTATGGACGCCATTATCCGTGGCATAATCATCTGTTTAATTTGAGTTGCATTGGCCTCGTTATAAGTCAAATGAATGTCTCGGAAACTCAGAATAGCAGAGATGGAAGGGGCCTTAGAGGTCTTCTAGTCTAGCCCCCTGCTCAAGCAGGAGACCATATGCCATTCCAGACAAGGGGCTGTCCAGTCTGTTCTTAAGCAGGGATGGAGCCCCCACAAATTCCCAAAAAGTGACCCTGGGACGCTGCAACCGTCATAAATGTGAGTCAGTTGCCAAGCATCTGAATTTTGCTCATGTGACCATTGTTCTGACCGAGGCTTCCCGAGAGCCTGAAACAGACTCCTGGTCCCGACAAAAACCCCTTTTATTAATTGACTGTAAACTCTGCTCATTCCCATCCAGCAAAGTCTTTCAAGGGAGGATTTACAGTCACAGACCTTATCTGGCTTGGAGAGCTGCCAGGCCGATATCTGCAGAACTTGGCCAGGAGTCTCAGAGAGCCACAAACCATTTAAGCAAACTAATGATCTCCTGCAAACTCCACTCCCCTGTTGCTCCTCTTTTATTTCCTCTCAGAGGGGCCATTCATCGTCCACCTGTGGCCTTACTCCCACGTTGATCCCTGTTCTTTAGCTCTTCCCTTCATCTGGTAACTCTGTACATGCGCACACTGGGAAGATGCTCCAGCTGTTCTTCTGCCACACTGATGTCTGACTCCAAAGGCAGCTGATAACTGGCATACGGCCCTGGCCCCCTCTCTGCCTCCAACACAGAGCCCTCATCAGAGCCTTCCTCAGACTCCAGGACCGGGCCATGTTCCTCCCAACCTCCTAATTGTCCGAATCTGCTGCCAACTCCGCTGGCCCCTGGCAGGATACAACACCTGCTGACTTTCATGCCTAAGGTAGAATTCACCCTCTGCTAGTGATTGGCACAAGATCATCCAGCTGGCTTTCATGGCTGAGAGGGGACTAGAACAGTCTCCTGGTACACATATACACACATATATTATACATACATAAAATTAAGCACAAACATACATATAGTACATGTATGTATGTATAACAAAACCTTTAAGAGAGAGAAAGCAAGATAAGGAAAAAAAATAAAGATTTTGGCTCCTGGTGATCTAGTTTTCTATTTTATTTTATTTCCTTCCCCCTTTGTGAGTGTTCCCCCCAGAGACTCGGCCTGTAAATTAAGTTAAATAATTATGCCGGGTCATAAATAAACAAATAAATAAGCCTTCTTTCTAAATCTTATTATCACAAGTGGCAGTCTCATTAAGAAAAGGCCAAGCACTCCTCAAGGAATCATTTTAGGTGAGACTGTATCAGATCATATGTTTTTTATCTCTTTATCCATTAGCCGATATTATGGTGGCAAGGAAGACGGGAGGGAGAGGGGGGGGGTGAGGAGCAGAAAAAGGTACTTTGTGCTCTGAACTCCTCGTTTCATCCTTTTTATGTTTTTTTCCCCCCTGCCGAAAAGAACAGAAGGGCCCTCTGGGCGCTGAATTTCATTGTTAAACCATCAGCGTGACAAAGTGGCAGAGAGGCATAATTCTAAAAGACACTTTATGGCACGCCTCATTCCGTTGTGCCGAAATCTTCCCCGTTTTGTCTGCTGACATCTGTCTGGAGCTCACTTGCAGGAGTTACTGGGCTGGAAGGATAGACATTTGAACGGTGTAGAGGCTGTTTTTAGACCCCAGAGCCTTGTGGTGGCCATATCTACCAATACTTGATCTTGAGACCATCGCCTCCATCCTAGCTGTTTCTCTTCATGCTCGTCTGAATCTTGTTCTGTCATCTCACAATATTCCCTGTTTTGTCTGCTGAAAACTTTCTGAAGCTCACTTGAGGAAGTTACTGATGCTGGTGGAGCCGGTTAGGCGTCAGCAGGGTGCAGGAGGCCTTGTTAGTTGCAGAGCCTTGTGGTGGCCGTATCTAGGACTACTTGACTTTGAGATCATCACCTCCATCCTAGTGGTTTCTCTTCTTGCCCATCTGAATCTTGTTCTGTCATCTCAAAATCTTCCCCGTTTTGTCTGCTGAAAACTTTCTGAAGCTCACTGATGCTGATGGAGCTGGTTAGGCATCGCCAGGGTGCAGGGAGCCTTGTTAGTTACAGAGTCTTGCAGTGGCCATACGTAGGACTACTTGATCTGGACACCAACACTGCCATCCTAGCTATTTCTCTTCAGGCTTATCTGAATCTCATTTGGGGAAGTTACAATGGGGCTGGATAGGCATTCTGCAGAGTGTGAGGGCCCTTGTTAGCCACAGAGCCTTGTGGTAGCTGTATCTAGGACTACTTGATCTGAAGACCATCACTACCATCCTAGTGTTGTGGCCCGCCAGTGGCCAGCGAAGCTGGCAGAAGATTCAGACAGTGAGGAGGTTGGGGAGGAACAGGGCCAGTCCTGGAGTCTGGGGAAGGCTCTGATGAGGGCCCTGTGTCAGAGGCAGAGAGGGGCCCAGAGCTGTATGGCAGTTATCAGCTGCCTTCAGAGTCAGACATCAGTGAGGCAGATGAACAGCTGGAGCCTGTTCCCAGTGTGAGCATGCACAGAGTTGCCAGACGAAGGGAACAGCTAAAGAACAGGGGTTGACTTGGGAGTAAGGCCACAGGTGGACGGTGAATGGCCCCTCCCAAAGGAAATAAAAGAGGGAGCAAAAGGGGAGTGGAGTTTGCAGGAGACAATTAGTTCATTTAATTGGTTCGTGGCTCTCTGAGACTCCTGGCCAAGTTTTGCAGATATCGGCCTGGCAGCTCTCCAAGCCAGAAAAGGTATGTGACTGTAAATCCTCCCTTGAAAGACTTTGCTGGATGGGAATGAGCAGAATTCACAGTCGATTAATAAAAGGTTTTTTTTGTCGGGACAAGGAGTTTGCTTCATGCTCTTGGGAAGCTTCAGTCAGAACACCTGGATATTTCTCTTTAGGCCTGTCTGAAACACACTTGGGAAAGTTACTGGTTAGAATGGAACTGGAGAGGCATTCTGCAGAGTGTGCGGGCTGTTGTTAGTCACCTTGTGGTGGCCGTATCTAGGACTACTTGATCTGGATACCACCAGTACCATCCTAGCTATTTCTCTTTAGGCCGGTCTGAATCTTATTCCATCATCTCAAGATCTTCCCCATTTTGTCTGCCGAAAACTTTCTGAAGCTCGCTTGAGGAAGTCGCTGGTGCTGATGAAGCTGGCTAGGCATTGACATGGTATGAGGGGCCTCCCAAACATTCTCCATGCCCCATTTTTCATAAAAATTGAGGTGTGCAGAGGGTTTGGGAGGCCTGCAGAGTGCAAAAAACTTTTTTTTTAATTTACCTCTTCAAAATCGTGGTGCGTCTTATACTCCAAAAAAATAGGATAGCTAGGATGGTAATGGTTGTTTCCAGATCAAGTAGTCCTAGATACAGCCACCCCAAGGCTCTGGGCTCGGAGGGACAAAAATGAGCAAAAAACGGGCATGTGTAGGCCTTGGGAGGCTTGTAGAGTGCTCCGGGGAGCTGGGAGGGGGGGCAAAAACGAGGGGAAAAAAAGGCTTTGTTTTGTTCATTTTTGCCCTCCCCAGCCCCCAGGAGCACTCTGGAAGCCTCCTAGAGGTTACACATGGCCATTTTGGTGAAGGGGACAGTTTCGGGAGGCCAAAAATGCTGTATTCAGTGTAATAGAGCACCCAGATTTTCATCCTCTTTTTGGGGGGGAAAAGGTGTGTCTTATACTCTGAAAAATGCGGCATTTCTCTTGAGGCCCATCTGAATCTCATTTGGGCAAGTTACTGGTTACAATCATTGATGAAGATGTTGAACAGTACTGGGCCTAAAACAGAGCTTTGGGGTACCCCACTTCATACTTCCCTCCATATAGATGCAGTTCACTTAATGGTAGACTGATTCGCTTAACAACTATGCCCCAAAAGGTCATACAATAGGACAAAACTCACTTGACAGCTGCCTTGTTTAGTGATGGAAAATCCAGGGGCTATTGTCGTCATAAGGTGAGGGTTACCTGTATATTGGGGTTACCATATCATACATTCAAAGGGATGCAGTGGCTCAGTGGCTAAAGCACTGACATTGTCGAGCAGAAAGGTCGGCAGGTCAACGGTTCGAATCCCTAGCGCCCACGTAACGGAATGAGCTCCTGTGACTTATCCCAACTTCTACCAACCTAGCAATTTGAAAGCATGTAAAAAAATGCAAGTAGAAAAATAGGAACCCCCTTTGGTGGGAAGGGAACAGCGTTCCATGCACCTTCAGCTTTGAGTCATGCCGGCCACATGACCACAGAGACGTCTTCGGATAGAGCTGGCTCTTTGGCTTTGTAACAGAGATATGCACCACCCTCTAGAGTCAGGAACAACTAGCACATAGGTGTGAGGGGGACCTTTACCTTTTTATACCATACATCATCAAAGAGAGAATATACAGTGTCTTCCAATGCTGTCAGAGCAGCAAGAAAATCAAACAAATTGAAGTAAAAAGCTTGCAGTTTCCAAAGAGTCCTGAGAGAAGATTTTGTTCTTAAGGCTTTCAAATCAGTCTCGTTGTCAGGAAGAACTTGTTTGCTTGTTTTTCCGTAGCATCTTTTAAACACCATCTATCTATAAAGGCAGACATGGTTTAAAATTAACTTGAGTCCATTGTTCCACAATGTCCCTCAATCTGTCCCCTGTTAGAATATTTTGCTTCCTCCTGTATACCTGAATTGAGGTTGAGTATTATTCTCTGTGAATTCTAATCTTCAGTTCCAGCATCCAATTTCTAAAGTGCCCTCTTATTACATTTAAAGAATTTGAAACAAAAACATTTTTACCCCAGGGGAAGGATTCAGAATAACAGAGTGACAGAGTCAGGAGGGACCTTGGAGGTCTTCTAGCCCAACCCCCTGCTCGGGCAGGAGACCCTACACCATTTCAGACAGGTGACTGTCCGGTCTCTCCTTAAAAACCTCCGGTGATGGAGTACACACAACTTCTGAAGGCAAGATGTTCCATGGGTTGATTGTGGAATGTACAGCTATTCTGCCTGGAACCTGCAGTGCATATCGGATGTTAATACAATCAGACAAGTCCAGAGATATTTCATGAGATGAGTCCTCCACTCTTCTGCTCGCAAACGACCTCTATACAATCTAGAGTCTAAAATTTTCTTCACTCCATACTGACTTTCTCCTTGTATCACTCCTGGAGGAGAGGGAGGCTGGGTCAACGGTCTTAGGTTGGACCCAATCACAGGATGCTAAATTTGAACACAGTCTGAATTCAAGAATATTTCTCTCCATCCCGTTCCGACTGAAATGACACAGGGGCCAGAAGTCTGACTTGTAACATTTTTGTGTTTATGCGACTAAATCCTGACTGCGTGCCAATCTCCTTACAAAACCCACCTATTGTTATGGACGCCCATGTCTCCCAATTCTCTAATTTCACATTTTTCAATTAACACCCTCTCTTTGAAGAATGTTAAAATTATGGACGTGCGAGGTGGGGGAATAACTAAACTCCAGAGAAGTATGGTCAGGAAAACTAACCATCTGAAATTACCATGAACTGTGTTGGTCCAAAATGGCCAGAAGGAGCTTTGCTTCACAATTATTTCAGACTAATGGCGATATTTAAATGTTACTGTTTTAATGAGAGCATTTGATTCCGGAAGGCCGAAGCAATTGCATGTTGCTTTTTTTAAGCTGCATTGCTAAAACAGCTCACATCCAGATTAGGGATGGGGCAAGCATCCTTCAGAACGGTTGAGGAGTGAAACCAATCTCTAAATGCTTTTCATGCCTCCAAAGGTTAACTTACTAGCAACACTGTATAATCAAGAGTCCTTGGAATGCTTCCGCATGGTTTTCTAAGACTATCATTTTCAACCTTGACAGGTCTGAGGCAGGTGGACTTCAACTCCCAGAATTCCCCTGTCAGTGTGGGTGGAGAACATCTATGGAGATTCTCAGTCATCCAGGTCAAGGTGCTTTTTCAAAAGGCAACTGGGCTTTCTTTGTTTTTGCTTGAAGATGTTTTGCTTCTCATCCAAGAAGCTAATTCATTTTTGACTGGATGGTGGAGAATGGAAGGATTTGTATTATTTGCATCTGGTTGTTAGTCAAACAATCAGAAAAGAGCTGGAAGGGACTGTGGAGGTCTTCTAGTCCAACCCCCCTGCTCAAGTTGGAGACTCTATACCAGCGATAGCAAACCTTTTTTGGCTCGCGTACCACAAGTGGGGGGAGCGCAGGGGGGTCGTGTACGAGCGTGCCGCACCCATAATGCAATGTGCGACCCCCCCAGTGCGCATGCGTGCACAACAGGTACGACCCCCCCATTTTTACATGCTTTTTTCGCCCTCCCCAGGCTCCAGAGGTTTTATAGGAGCCTGGGGAGGACGAAAAGAGGCTCCCATGACCCCCCGGAGGCCCTCTGGAGGCTTCAGGGACCATCCGGAGGCTTCCCTAAAGCCTTCAGAATGCTTAAAATGACACTTCGAGCAAACCGGAAGTCACTTGCGGATTGCTTGGAGGGTCGTTTTAAACATTCCGAAGGTTTCAGGGACCGTCCGGAGGCTTCCCTGAAGCCTTCGGAGCGCTTAAAATGACCCTCCGAGCAAACCGGAGTCACTTGCGGATTGCTCAAAGGGTGATTTTAAGTGTTCCGAAGGCTTCAGGGAAGCCTCCGGATGGTCCCTGAAGCCTCCGGAGGGCCTCCAGGGGGGCGGGGGAGGCTCTTTTCACCCACCCCAGGCTCCTATAAAGCCTCTGGAGCCTGGGGAGGGCAAAAAATGGCTTTAAAAAAGGGTGAAATCAGCTGGCCAGCGTGCGCATGCGCGCTGGCCAGCTAACAGGGCAGTGCCTCGAGTGCCCTGACGAATGGCTCCATGTGCCACCCGTGGCATGCTTGCCATAGGTTCGCCATCACTGCTCTATACCATTTCAGTAGGTGGCTGTTCAGTCTTTACTTAAAAACATCCAGTGATGAATAGAATAGATTAGAATGGAATGGAATGGAATGGGAAAGTATACAGAACAGAACAGAACAAAATAGAATAGCAGAGGTTTTTTTTTTCATTTTCTCAAAACAATCAGTCACATGGTCCAATCAAGGCAAGATCTGCTGAACTGATGACATCACTCCTCCTTCCTTTGACCAGGTGTGAGAATGTCCTTGGTTCCCAAGACAAAGTATTATGTTTTGGCTACAAAACAGCTAATCTCAAATCCTCCCTCCCTATTCCTCAGCTCCAGTGTGGCAACACTGAAGTTCCAAGATGGTCAGGTCATCTTCAGGGTTGACAATAACATTTCATACAACTGGGCTGTATTCTCTCTTCTAGACAACCTCCAGTGTTGGAGCACCCACAACTTCTGGAAGGAAGTCATTCTTCTGATTAATTGTTCTCACTGTCAGGAAACCTCTCCTTAGTTCTAAGCTGGGATCTGTCTTTAATGGTCTTCCAACCGTTACTCCTTGTCCTGCCCTCGGGTATTTTGGAGAATAGGTCAACCTATTAAAGTCTAAAGCTGATGAGTGTGCAGTGAAGTGAAGACCCATCAAAGCTGCAACTCCATCTCAGCGAGAATCCTTTCTATCATACGCTGATTTTTTTTATAATCCCAAAAATATATATCTAGCAACAAAGCGGGGTTTTTATCAAGGGTGATATGCTCCCTTGAGAAAATGAAAATATTTAACACATGATGGAAAATACCATTGATTGATTGATGAAAACATTTATATAGTTCCCATCTAATAACCAAGCTTGGACAGATCCCAACCCAAAGTTAAAAATGGCATAAAAGCTGTAATAAAAACTATAAAAGCAAACCCATTAAAAAAAAAAAAAACTGGCATTAAGTCAATTTCTGCTGCGCCGTCAACGCATCTCATCCCAGCACTGCAGCTATCACATAAAATACATGCCGATTTCTGTCTAATGGAAAAAGAACTGGAGAAAAAAAAATTGGAACTTTGGTATCATGCATGTCGACAGCGGTAAGACTGTTGTATGCGCAAAAATGGAAGGACACTTTGATTCCCACCACGGACGACAGGTTGAAGAAGTTGAAGAAGTTGGCTGAAATGGCAAAACTGACAACCTTGATCAAAGAAAAGAACATAATGTCAACTCTCAAAACATCCCTGGCTTGCTCTCGCGTTCCCATATGAAAGTGGGGGATGGGAAACCGAGGAAACGGCACGGCAGCAAAAGACAGAGGCACATTCCAGACTTATCACTCCCAAGGCTGTATCCCAGGGTTACTTACAACGGCCGGAGGGGAGTGATCTCTACAACCTGGGAAAGTGCCCCATTGGTGAATGTGATTGATGACACACCATGGGTGGTGGAAGGGGAAACGGGGTGATGATTGGGGCCGTAAATTACATGGGGTCAGAGCTGGCTTCACTTGGGAATCTGCGACATGAAGCTCCTAATAAATAACTCAATTTCTTTTGAAGCTTGGCTTGAGGCTCATGATTTAATTAGGGCATCAGTCGGAATCCTAACACATAAGTACTTTTGTTTCTACATGGAAACCACTTTTGAACTTCATGTTTGATGAGGAAAAGAATGAAACTTTGATTTTGGGTTTTGCAGATTAGATTGACAGGTCTTTATAGAAATGACTTGTTCATATTATTATGGAAAAGCAGAAATCTGTGATCTGTTGTTAATGCCTTAGTCTACTGCAACAGAGCGAGTCAGAAGTCAATGTTTCTTTTTCTTCTTCTTTTCCTACCCTTCCTAACTTCTCTTCCCCCTTCCCTCTCATTGTCCTCTTACTTTTCTTTTTTGTATTTTGCAATACTTTATAACTTAATAAAATGTGATTGAGAAAAGATCTTAGTCAAAGGACGCTGCAATTAGTCATACCCTTCCCTGTGTGTGTATGTGTGTGTGTGTGTGTGTGTGTGTGTAGCTGGATATCCATCCTTTGCTACAAACTATGTAATTGGGCTTGATAAATTGACACTTAAAGCTTGAAAATTAATGAGTAGTTACGAATGGGCCTGATACATTCTCACTTAAAGCTTGAAAATCAGTGTCTAACTCCTTAGAATCAGAATGTTAATATAAGGGAACTGGCAGCTGGAACAGAGTTCTTTTCAGGTGGGGAGAGGGAGTAGAATGTCTAAGGCTGGATGAGCCACACACTGGCCATGCCCACACCTGGTTTAGTGAAGGAGTAGCATCATAGCGCGTTATAATACAGTATAAGAAATACTAATGATCTGATGGTCATTTTGAAAAATCATTTCTTAGTGAGCACCTGGAAGCCAAGAGGAACTTATGTGCCAAGTTTCAAGTTTGTAGACTTTACGGTTCTGGGGATTTTGTGGTGAGTGAGTGGTATTTGACTTTTATATATGCTGGTTTCCAAGTGCTTGAATTTTGTCTTAGTGACTGTGAGGAGGCAGTGATGGTTGTAAGTTCAAGGAGGGGTGGTAAGTCAACTTTTTTCATTCCCATGGTGACTTCAAATGGTCACTAAGTGAGCGGTTATAAATCAAGGACTACCTTTATAGCCCTCCCCTGGTTCTCTATCACTAAAGCTTGTTGTTGTTGTTGCTGTTGTTGTTTTTCACAACCAGCCCAGCTGCACCACAAAACCCGCAAACTTCAGCTGCAAAACTTTGCTGATCCTGCTGTCGCTTCTGAACACAAAACTTGTGGCATGTCTCCCTTAATCAAGTCCATGCTCAGTCTTGATTGTGGAGAGTTCAGATGCCTTGCACACCAGGCTGTTGAGAATCTGTGGAGGATTTTGGTTTTATTTATATATGTAGAAAAATTGACTTGAAGACCATTAACATATATTTATCTCTCTCTCTCATCTTTTGCAACTCTGGCTTGCAATGAGCAGTTGAGAGACAGCAAACAAAGGGGAAAATAGGAAGAAAGAAAGAAAGAAAGAAAGAAAGAAAGAAAGAGAGAGAGAGAGAGAGAGAGAGAGAGAGAGAGAGAGAGAGACAGACAGACAGACAGACAGACAGACAGACAGACAGAGAAGGAGGGAGACAGGTGGGGAGGAAGAATGGAAGGGATGGAGAGAGGGAAAGAGCCTATTTACGGACCTACCTTGTGGCATTGAGAGTGGCCAAACGTAGATATTGTGCCGCTCTTATTGCGCCCGCTGATAACCACCCTGCCGCCCTGTTTAGGGTGACCCGCTCCCTCTTATCGCAGAGGACGCAGGGGGCGCCCTTGCAGGGCAGAGCAGAGGAGTTTGGGAATATCTGCAGGACAAAGTCGCTCAGATCCGGAGTGGATGGGCCCCCCTCAGTGGACCGGACGGGCTGTCAACAGTGAGTCTTGTGAGACCATTCTGGGAGGAGTTTGATTCTGTTGCCCCCGAGGATTTGGACAGGTTGCGTGGACGGCTGCGGCCCACCACATGTTTAATGGACCCGTGTCCCTCCTGGTTGGTACTGGCATCTTGGGAGGTGACTCGAGGCTGGCTTCTGGGCCTGGTGAATGCCTCATTGGGTGAGGGATCCTTACCAACTGCCTTGAAGGAGGCGGTGGTGAGGCCCTTACTTAAGAGGCCTTCACTCGACCCAACGGAGCTAGCTAATTATCGTCCAGTCTCCAACCTTCCCTTTCTAGCGAAGGTTGTCGAGAATGTGGTGGCGCAGCAGTTTCCACGACACCTTGACGAATCCGATTATCTACACTCACGCCAGTCCGGCTTCCGACCCGGGCACAGCACGGAGACAGCCTTGGTCGCGTTGGTTGATGATCTCTGGAGGGCCAGAGATAGAGGTTGTTCCTCTATCCTGGTCCTATTAGACCTCTCGGCGGCTTTTGATACCATCGACCATGGTATCCTATTGCGCCGGTTGGAGGGGATGGGAGTCGGAGGTACCGTTTTGCGGTGGTTCGGCTCCTACCTCTCCGACCGGAAGCAATGTGTGTTGACAGGGGGGCAGAGGTCGACCCTGAGACCACTCACTTGTGGGGTGCCACAGGGGTCGGTCCTCTCGCCTCTCCTGTTCAACGCATATGTGAAGCCGCTGGGTGAGATCATCCGTGGTTTTGGGGTTGAATACCATCTGTACGCTGATGATACTCAGCTGTACATTTCAACCCCAAACCACCCCAACGAGGCTGTCGAAGTGATGTCCCGGTGTTTGGAAGCCGTCGGGGTCTGGATGGGGGACAACAGACTCAAACTCAACCCCTCCAAGACTGAGTGGCTGTGGCTACCGGCACCTCGGTTCAGCCAGCTGATTCCATCGCTGGCCATAGGGGGCGAACAATTGCCCCCTGTGGAAGGGGCATGCAATGTGGGCGTCCTCCTTGATGCCCGGCTGTCAATGGATGACCATGTGGCAGCTGTGGCAAGGGGGGCGTTCCACCAGGTTCGCCTGGTGTGCCAATTGCGCCCCCTACTGGACCGGGATGCCCTGCGCACGGTCACTCATGCGCTGGTGACGTCCCGCCTGGACTACTGCAACGCTCTCTACATGGGGCTGCCCTTGGGACGCGTCCGGAGACTGCAGTTAGTTCAGAACGCAGCCGCGCGGGCTGTGATGGGGAGTACTAGGTACTCCCATGTAACACCTCTCCTGCGCGAGCTGCACTGGCTACCTGTTGTTTTTCCGGTGCGTTTCAAGGTCCTGACTACCATCTTTAAAGTGCTCCATGGCACAGGACCTAGTTACTTGGAGGATCGCATCCTCCCACACACATCCCTGCGGCCAATTCGCTCTCACAGGGAGGGGCTTCTCCTGGTGCCGTCCACTAGGCAATGCCAGCGGGCGACACCAAGGAGTAGGGCCTTCTCTGTGATGGGCCCAACCCTCTGGAATGACCTCCCCCCCGACATCAGAACCACCACTGACTTCCGCTCCTTCCAGCAAAAATTGAAGACTCACCTGTTCCGATTAGCCGGCCTGGCATAATGACAACTGTTACCTCCTGGTAGACGTATTATTAACTGGTTATTTTAGGGGTATTGTTTTTAATTTAATTTGTGTGTTTTTTAGGGGTTTTAAAATTATATTTATATATACTGGCTAACTGTACAGTTCTTTTTAACTCTATTTTTAACCTCCTCCATATTTAACTGTACATATTTAATTTTTCTATTTATTATATTGTGATGTATTCTTTGCATGGACTGTACACCGCCCCGAGTCCCTTTTGGGAGAGGGGGCGGTCTAGAAGCACAGTAAATAAATAAATAAATAAAATAAGAGAAATAGGAAGGAAAGAAGGGAGAGAGAAAAAGAAAGAAAGAAAGAGGGAGGGAGGAGGGGAAGAGAAAGGAATGGAAGGGAAGGGAAGGGAGGGAGGGAGGAAGACAGACACAGACAAGGAGTGGGGGAGGAAGAAGGGAAGGGAGGGAGGGAATGGAGGTGGGAAAGAAAGAAAGAGCAGAATGAGGAATGGAGAGAAGGAGGGAAAGAAGGAAGAGAGAGAAAGAAAGAAAGAAAGAAAGAAAGAAAGAAAGAAAGAAAGAAAGAAAGAAAGAGCAAAGTGAAGAAAGGCAGGAAGAAGGGAAGGAAGGAAGAGAGAGAGAAGACAGACAGACAGACAAACAGAAAGAAAGAAAGAAAGAAAGAAAGAAAGAAAGAAAGAAAGAAAGAAAGAAAGAAAGAGCAAAGTGATAGAGGGAAGGAAGGAAGGAAGGAGGGAGTGAGGGAAGGAAGGAAGGAAGGAACGAAGAAAGGAAAGAAGAGGTGCAATTGGTTCTTTTGCGAAGTTTGCCTGCTTTGCATTTGTCAAAAACTGAGGCCACAAGACTTTTCCATCCCCTCTCATTCTTCCTGCTTTTTTTTTAGAAAGAAAGGTAAGCATTTTTTTCGAGCTACAATTCCGAAGACACAAGCAGCCTAGAAAACATCTGAATTCTTGCTCAATTTTGCTTTGCATAACATTACACAGCCAGGGTTGGGATGGGGAAGGGAGGGGAGAGGAGAGGAGGAAAGCCACCAAAAGACCAGACTTGCCACAACTGCAAAGTAAAATGATGTGCATGTGGTGGGAAGAGAAAGCCCGACTGGCAACAATAGTCAGTGATTACGTACAAAAATCTCAGCCACCCAAGTTTGCGGCGTGATCTAAATTAACATAGACTAATCAACACATTGAAGAGTTTCCACTGACAATCAGGGCGGTTCTGGAAATGTTGTGAGATGCATCTCAATGATTCCACCAGACCACATAATGCTGAAGCATTGTGCCTATACATGCACAATACCTATCCTATCCTATCCTATCCTATCCTATCCTATCCTATCCTATCCTATCCTATCCTATCCTATCCTATCCTATCCTATCCTATCCTATCCTATCTATCTATCTATCTATCTATCTATCTATCTATCTATCTATCTATCTATCTATCTATCATCTATCTATCTATCTATCTATCTATCTATCTATCTATCTATCTATCTATCTATCATCTATCTATCTATCTATCATCTATCTATCTATCTATCATCTATCTATCTATCATCTATCTATCTATCTATCTATCTATCTATCTATCTATCTATCTATCTAGCTAGCTAGCTAGCTAGCTAGCTAGCTAGCTAGCTAGCTAGCTAGCTATCTTCTATCATCTATCTATCTATAAAAAGCAAGTACCACTTACTCATAAAGAAATCTCCAGAACCGTAAACATGATCTTCTGGTTTCTGACACACGCATGCGCACTTTGCATGCACATATGGGCCAGAAACTGGAAGACCAGGTGGCCGGTGTGCATGCATATGCTGTAAACTGGAAGAGCAGCCACTTGGTGTACATGCACATATCAGGAACATGATCTTCCAGTTTCTGGCATGTGCACCGGCCACCTGGTCTTTAATGTGCACATATGGGCCAGAATCTGGAAGATCAGGTAGCTGGTGCACGTGAAACCGGAAGCTCATCTTCCCGGCACGCACATGATGAAGTGCATGAAGACTCTAGAAAGAGTGCAGAGAAGAGCAACCAAGAGGATTAGGGGACTGGAGACTAAAACATATGAAGAATGGTTGCAGGAACTGGGCATGTCTAGTTTAATAGAAAGAAGGACTAGGGGAGACATGATAGCAGTGTTCCAATATCTCAGGGGTTGCCACAAAGAAGAGGGAGTCAAACTATTCTCCAAGGCACCTGAGGGTAGAACAAGAAGCAATGGGTGGAAACTAATCAAGGAAAGAAGCAACTTAGAACTGAGGAGAAATTTCCTGACAGTTAGAACAATCAATCAGTGGAACAGAAGTTGCCTCCAGAAGTTGTGAATGCCCCAACACCGGAAGTCTTTAAGAAGATGTTGGATAACCTTTTGTCTGAAACGTATAGGGTTTCCTGCCTGGGCAAGAGATTGGACTAGAAGACCTCCAAGGTCCCTTCCAACTCTGCTATTGTATTGTATTGTATTGTATTGTATTGTATTGTATTGTATTGTATTGTATTGTATTGTATTGTATTGTATTAACCTCCAAAACTGGAGTTAAATCTAACTTTTATGGGATCAATAGGCTGGATGCTAGCTTGCATCCCATGTATTAGTCAAGGATGTTATACAAACAAGGCCACTGTAAAGCCAAGTTAGGAAATTACTATTGGGGCAAATTGTTGTGAGCTGCGGGTTCCTAGGTGTTGTTGGGAGAAATGTCCTTCTGGGTTCAGTTCCAACTGGGGGGAAAGACACTGGAAACATGGAGGCTGCTTGGAAAGATGGTTTAATGGTGGACAGGATCACAGGGCTTGAGCTCCTGAACAGAAAAGGGGGATCACAGATGTTGGGTGAAGAAGAAAAGAGAGTGAGATGCTGAAAGTTCCTGGTTTTATGCCCTCTCTGGCCTTTGATCTTGATCTTATTAGACTAGCTGGCCTGCGCACCGGAACCTGGAAGTGTCATAAGTTCGCTATCACAGCTTTATCACCATAAGTGATAAAAGTTTCCTTCTTCATTTTTACATTCCTTTAGTCCTTAATGTCAGGAGGAAAATGAAGCTGATGGATGGAAGACAATTTGGCTGCCTCTGTTTGACTCCGACATAGTCATAAGCTGTGTACAGTATATTCCATTCATATTTATTTTGTATTTATTTCTGTTCTGCTCTAGTCCTTTAGATAGATAGTGTTGTCATTTCCGTATTCTAGACCAGAGGCAGGCAAACTGGTCTCCAGATGTTTTGAATGAATTCCCATCAACCTAAGATATAATGGCCAGAGGCAAAGCATTATGGAAGTTATCTCCCAAACATCTGGAAGCTACCAGCTTGCCTACCCTCATGGCTGACTTATAATTTTATCTCCCCAACAATTCCTGTTCTTTGCTTTATTCGGTAAAAGATAAATAGCTTTTCTTTTCAGGCATGGTAGCCCTCACATGGAGGTGCAGAATTTCAAAACATAACATAACATTAAATCCATTTTTAATCCACATACGCCCCTTCAAGCCAATGATATAAATTAAACCACAGCACAGCTATGGGCAAAAAAGCAGATTGCAAGAAGGGGATGGGGGGAAATATATATTGAAAGCAACACGTATGAATTATAACAGAATAACAGAGTTGGAAGGGACCTTGGAGGCCTTCTAGTCTAACCCCCCTTCTCAGGCAGGAAACCCTACACCATTTCAGGCAAATAGTTGTCCAATCTCTTCTTAAAAACCTCCAGTGATGAAGCTCCCACAACTTCTGGAGGCAAGTTGTTCTACTGTTAATTGTTCTCACTGTCAGGAAATTTCTCCTTAGTTCTAGGTTGCTTCTGATTAGTTTATCTGTCAAAAATTGTATAGGGGGTGGACTAAATGACCTATGAGGTTTCTTCCCACTCTATTATTCTGTTATTACAACAGATGGACAGCTACTCATTCTTCCTGGAATAATGTTTATTGAAGAGGGACGTGGTGGCTCAGTGGCTAAGACACTGAGCTTGACAACCAGAAAGGTTGGTAGTTCAAATCTCTTGCCCCGTGTAATGGAGTGAGCTCCCTTTACTTGTCCCAGCTTCTGCCAACCTAGCAGTTTGAAAGGACATAAATAAGCAAGTAGAAAAAATTGGGATCACTTTTGGTCGGAAGGTAACCATGTTCCGTGCGCCTTATGCGTTTAGTCGTTCCGGCCACATGACCACAGAGATGTCTTCAGACAGCGCTGGCTCTTCGGCTTTGAAACGGAGATGGGCACTGCCCCCTAGAGTCAGGAACAACTAGCACATATGTGCGAGGGGAACTTTTACTTTCACCTTCAAAGTTTATTGAAAAATGAGGCCCGTGTCAGTCAACGGTATTTAATATCACAACAGGAAGACATTCCCAAGTTCCTCCTAATGAGAAAAGCGTTCCAATGTGGAGTCTTTAGAGGGAGACATTTTTAGTCTCTTGTTCCTTGTGAATCGCAGGAAACAGAAGTCTCCAAGATTCAGAGAAGGAAATATTTGCAAATTGGGAGATTCTTTTAGCATTGGTGGAAAATCTTTCACTGTGGGCCATTGAGGACCAATCACCTGTTCCTCCTTCCTTCCTTCCTTCCTTCCTTTTTTTTCTCCTTTTGTCCTAATTAATTTAATTAAGTTAACTTCCAAAGTGGTGTTAAGAAGCAGTGCCCTGGGTGATTAACTGTTCCCATATCAAAGTGTTTCACAAACACATTTACTCTGATTAGTGTACACATTATTTTGTAATTAAATACCTCACACAGAGGAATTTATTAAGGCCTTCCTGTCTCTGAGCAAATAAAACAGCCCTCGGATTCTTGAGGAAAAACAATAAAAAAATTTATTTCCCCCCCTTCTCTCAACTGATAGATGGAGGATGTGTTGGACCAAAGCTTTTGCTTGGATGTGACTGTTATTAAGACATTTGTCTCTCACTGCGAGGCTCGTATGCCAGAAGTCGAAGTGGGGTGGGGTGGGGGGAGGAAGAAAGTAAAGAACGCTCTAAAATTGAGAGAGAGAGAAAAACCCATATCGTATCTTAGCTTTGGGCTAGAAAAATAAAAAGGAATTGCCTGTTGAATCAACTGAAATATTTTTTAAATGTGGGGTCCTTGGTGGTCTCTGAGCTTAGGGGTTTTCTTGAAGATGTTTCATTACCCAACTAGGTCACATCATCAGTGCTAGAAGGGAGTGGAGTTTGGGGAGGAAGGAGGAGGAGGAGGAGGAGGAGGGGCTCTTTGCTGCTCTTTGAGTTGGGTTGTTTTCTTAAAGATGTTTCATTACCCATCTAGGTAATATCATCAGAGCTAGAAGGGAGTGGGTTTTGGGGGAGGAGGAGGAGAGGAGAAGGACTGTGGTCCTTGGTGCTCTTTGAGTTGGGTTGTTTTCTTAAAGATGTTTCATTACCCAACTTGCAGAGATGGGTACCCACCAGTTCAGCCCGCTTCAGCCGAACTGGTAGTGGTATGCTGGCCTGTGTCACAGAACTGGCAGCGATCCAGGCTGGCAGTGCCTCCAAACCGGTTCCCAGGTCACCACAGTCGCTGTCGCCATCTTGTTTTTGAGTTCTGTGCATATGCAGAACACTTTCTATTGAACTGTGCATGCGCACTCACGAGCAAAGCGGCAGGAGCAGCGGCTAGAACCCAGCCCTGCCAACTAGGTAACATCATCAGCTAGAAGGAAGCGGTGTTTGGGGGAGGAGGAGGAAGAGGAGGATTATGGTCCTTGATGGTCGCTGAGCTGGGTTGTTTTCTTGAACATGTTACATTACCCAAGTTGGTAACATTATCAGTGTTAGAAGGGAATGAGTTTGGGGAGGAGGAGAGGGACGAGGGGAGGACTTTGTGTGGTCCTTGGTGCTCTTTGAGCTGGGTTGTTTTCTTGATGATGTTTCATTACCCAACTAGGTAACATCATCAGTGCTAGAAGGGAGTTGAGTTTCCTCTCTGTGTATACCCATGTGGCTTGCCCTGTCAGTATTCTTGGTGGCTTGGCTATGGTTTACAATACAATACAATACAATACAATACAATACAATACAATACAATACAATACAATACAATACAATACAATACAATACAATACAATACAATACAATACAATACAATACAATACAATAGTAGAGTTGGAAGGGACCTTGGAGGCCTTCTAGTCCAACCCCCTGCCTAGGCAGGAAACACTATACCGTTTCAGGCAAATGGCTATCCAACATCTTCTTAAAGACTTCCAGTGTTGAGGCATTCACAGCTTCTGGAGGCAACTTCTGTTCCACTGATTCATTGTTCTAACTGTCATGAAATTTCTCCTCAGTTCTAAGTTGCTTCTCTCCTTGATTAGTTTCCACCCATTGCTTCTTGTTCTACCCTCAGGTGCCTTGGAGAATAGTTTGACTCCCTCTTCTTTGTGGCAACCCCTGAGATATTGGAACACTGCTATCATGTCTCCCCTAGTCCTTCTTTCTATTAAACTAGACATACCCAGTTCCATTCTGTCTGAAACGGTATAGGGTTTCCTGCCTAGGCAGGAGGTTGGACTAGAAGACCTCCAAGGTCCCTTCCAACTCTACCATTGTATTGTATTATTGTATTATAGTGATGTTCATGAAGGTGCACTGATGATGTTACCAAATTGGGTCATGAAATGTCTGCAAGAAAAAAAAAGTCATGCTCAGAGAACACCAAGGACCCCACAGTTCTCCTCCTCCTCCTCCTCCTCCTCCTCTCTGCAAAACCTATTCCCTCCTAATACAAAGGATGTTACCTAGTTTGAAACTTCCACAAGAAAACAAGGAAGCTCAACCCCTCCTCCCTTCCAGCACCGATAGTATCACCTAGTTGGGTAATGAAATGTCTTCAAGGAAACCCCCAAACTCATAGATCACCCTCACAGTTCATCCCGGATCTGCAAATATTATCCTCTATTGATACGTTTAAATATCTATAGGATATTTATTAGCGACTATCCACATTTATGATACTTCAAAGAATTTCTTTCTCAATTGCAAACATGTCTAAAATTCATGCTTTATAGGGCAAAGGTTTTTTTTGTGAAAATATTGAACACGTGATTAAGCGAGTCTTCTATAATGCTTAGTATATGTGTAGTACATCATCATAAACTCTAATGGCAATGATCCACCTGGGAGTAATTGTTTTTGCCTATGCCCCAAACAATGTAATGTCTGCTCAGAAAGATATTAAAGAAGTCTAAAACATGCAATCGTTGGTTTTCTTTCAATAAAACAAAATGAAAGGATTGGTAGACACCAAATCGACTTCTACTTTCTCCTCCAGGAATTTCGCAAAAAATAACATATAAAGATTTAACCAGATCCCTGGCAAGTTCTTCCAGTAATTATGAAGACTTTAAACAATGAAACAGTGGTGGATTCAGACATGCATATATGACCACCAACTAATGACTTTGGAAAACAAGGCAAATGCAATAATAAGTGGAATTAAGAGGCAATAAAATTATGGGGAATACAGTTTCCAAATCATGACTAGTTTATTTTGTGTTGATCAGATGCTATATTGAATACTACCTTCAGTTCTTCATGATGCCCTGATGTTGTTGGAGCGGCAGCCAAAGAAGCCAACACCATCCTAAGTTGCATTAACAGAAGGATACAATCAAGATCAAGGGACGTAGTCATATTACTCTATAAAGCCTTAGTAAGAACACACCTAGAGTACTGCATCCAGCTTTGGTCACCATGCTATAAAAAAGATGTGGAGACTCTAGAAAGAGTGCAGAGAGGGGCAACCAGGATGATTAGGGGACTGGAGGCTAAAACATATGAAGAATGATTACAGGAACTGGACATGGCTAGTCTAGTGAAGAGAAGGACTAGGGGAGATGTGAGAGCAGTCTTCCAATATTTGAGGGGCTACCACAGAGAGGAGGGAGTCAAGCTATTCTCCAAAGCACCTGAAGGCCAGACAAAGAATAATGGATGGAAACTAACCAAGGAGAGATTCAACCAAGAAATAAAGAGACATTTTCTGACAGTGAGAACAATCAACCCATGGAACAGAAGTTGCCTTCAGAGGTTGTGGGAGCTTCATCACTGAAGGATTTCAAGAAGAGATTGGATGGCCATTTGTCAGAAATGGTGTAGATAGCGTCTCCTGTGTGGGTCAGGGGGTTGGACTAGATGGCCTACAAGGTCCCCTCCAACTCTGTTTTTCTGTTATTTCTTGGTTCTTGTTTCTGACTGTGGCATTAAGAACAATCAGAGAGAGGACAGTGACCCTGATTTCACCAGCAGGGGGTGGGGGGAGAGAAGAAAGGAACGTTTAGAGGTCTACCCTAAAATTTTGATTTTTTTCCAAATCTCTTGAGCTTGGTGTGGAATATCTCAACCCTAGAGACTTTGTTAGAGCTTTGCAGAGAAGAACTGAGTTTGTTTCTAGGCAACCAGGAAAACAGACTCTCTACAGGCCATCTTTAGACTGTACCTAGTATTTTATTAAGCGTGACCGCTGTATTTCAGCATTCTTTGATAGGAAGCCATAAATTGCAGTCGCCATCTGATAAAGCAATGAGTTTGGCTTTCTGCCTCATTGGTCCTTCACTTCATTGGTCTCTGGCTCCAATTGTTGTGCTTTAGAGACTTCAATGAGCGAATACCTAATAGTTTCATTTGGAGTATTCTTTCTCCCAAATTCCTTTGAAACTGACAACAAAAGTTCTCATCCTTAAGGAAGGCTTTGGGTTAGAAATGCTTGGCAGGAGTTAAACTTGTAATCATACTGCAGGAGTCAAAAGGTTAAAGTTAAAAAAGTTAAAAGTTGTTAAAGGTAATATTGATAAACATTTCTATCATATCTCAAGACCTAAAATGGCCACCTAACATCAAAAACATCATCAAAAAAGCAGAATGTTCTCTCTGCAGTAACTCAGAAAGCTCAAATTGCCCAAAGAGCTGCTGATTCTGTTCTACAGAGGAATTATTGAATCTGTCATCTGCACCTCCATAACTGTCTGGTTTGGCTCTGCAACCAAACAAGACAGAGACTGACTTCAAAGGATAATTAGAACTGCAGAAAAAAACAATTGTTAACAGCCTGCCTTCCATTAAGGACCTGTATACTGAACGAGTCAAAAAGAGGGCTGTGAAAATATCTACAGACTCCTCACATCCTGGACATACATTGTTTCAACTTCTACCCCCAAAATGAAACTATAGGGCACTGCACACTAAAACAACTAAACACAAGGACAATTTTTCCCTGAATGCCATCACTCTGCTAACAGCCAATTGCCACAACACTGTCAATAATTTACCAAGAATGTATCACTATTATTCTTCTCATCCTTCCTAGTACCTATCTCTTTCCACTTATGACTATAACCATGTTGCTTGTATCTTTAAAAGTTATATTTTTATTTGTTTCCTAGTATAATTTGATTGCTTATTAGTAACCTATGACTATCACTAACTGTTGTATCTTATGACTCTTGGTGAATGTATTCTATTTTATGTTTCTTCATGTACACTGAGAGCATCTGCAGCAAAGGCAAATTTCTTGTGTATCCAATCGCACTTCGCCAATAAATAATTCTATTCTATTTTATTCTAGTCTTGTCTAGTCTTATCTAGTCTATTCTAGTCTGTATTCTCTTCTCTTCTTATTCTCTTCTTATTCTCTTCTTTTTCTATTCTATTCTGTATACTATTCTATTCTATTCTTCTGTTCTGTTCTATTCCTATTCTTATTCTATTCCATTCTTATTCCATTCTATTCTATTCTTCTGTTCTATTCTATTCTATTCTATTCTATTCTTCTGTTCTATTCCTATTCCTATTCCTATTCCTATTCCTAATCCTAATCCTATTCCTATTCCTAATCCTATTCCTAGTCTACTTTAGTCTAGTCTAGTCTAGTCTGTATTCTATTCTATTATCTTCTATTCTATTCATATTCTATTCTATTCCGTATACTATTCTATTCTTCCATTCTGTTCTATTTTGTTCTATTCTATTCTATTCTATTCTATTCTATTCTATTCTATTCTGTATACTATTCTATTCTATTTTTCTGTTCTATTCCTATTCTGTTCCATTCCATTGCGTTCTATTCCTATTCTATTCCATTCTTATTCCATTCCAATCCATTCCATTTCCATTCCATTCTATTCTATTCTATTCTTCTGTTCTGTTCTGTTCTATTCTTCTATTCTATTCCTATTCCTATTCCTAATCCTATTCCTAGTCTACTTTAGTCTAGTCTAGTCTAGTCTGTATTCTATTCTATTATCTTCTATTCTATTCATATTCTATTCTATTCCGTATACTATTCTATTCTTCCATTCTGTTCTATTTTGTTCTATTCTATTCTATTCTGTTCTGTATACTATTCTATTCTATTCTTCTGTTCTATTCCTATTCTGTTCCATTCCATTGCGTTCTATTCCTATTCCTATTCCTATTCTATTCCATTCTTATTCCATTCCAATCCATTCCATTCCATTCTATTCTATTCTATTCTTCTGTTCTGTTCTATTCTTCTATTCTATTCCTATTCCTATTCCTATTCTTATTCTTAATCCTATTCCTAGTCTAGTTTAGTCTAGTCTAGTCTGTATTCTATTCTATTCTGTTCTGTTCTGTTCTGTTCTGTTCTGTTCTATTCTATTCCTATTCCTATTCCTATTCCTAGTCTAGTTTAGTCTAGTCTAGTCTGTATTCTATTCTATTCTATTCTATTCTATTCTTATTCTATTATTTTCTATTCTATTCTCTATACTATTCTATTCTTCCATTCTGTTCTATTTTGTTCTATTCTGTTCTGTTCTATTCTGTATACTATTCTATTCTATTCTGTTCTGTTCTGTTCTGTTCTGTTCTATTCCTATTCCTATTCCTATTCCTAGTCTAGTTTAGTCTAGTCTAGTCTAGTCTGTATTCTATTCTATTCTATTCTATTCTTATTCTATTCTTTTCTATTCTATTCTCTATACTATTCTATTCTTCCATTCTGTTCTATTTTGTTCTATTCTGTTCTATTCTATTCTGTATACTATTCTATTCTATTCTTCTGTTCTGTTCTGTTCTATTCCTATTCCTATTCTATTCCATTCTATTCTATTCTTCTATTCTGTTCTGTTCTGTTCTGTTCTATTCTTCTGTTCTATTCCTATTCCTATTCCTATTCCTAATCCTAATCCTAATCCTAATCCAAATCCAAATCCAAATCCAAATCCTATTCCTAGTCTAGTTTAGTTTAGTCTAGTCTAGTCTGTATTCTATTCTCTTCTATTCTTATTCTATTCTATTCTGTATACTATTCTATTCTTCTATTCTGTTCTATTTTGTTCTATTCTATATTCTATTCTATTCTATTCTATTCTATTCCATATACTATTCTATTCTATTCTTCTGTTCTATTCCTATTCCTATTCTGTTCCATTCCATTCCATTCTATTCCTACCTATTCCTATTCCTATTCTATTCCATTCTTATTCCATTCCATTCCATTCTATTCTTCTATTCTATTCTGTTCTATTCTATTCTTCTATTCTATTCCTATTCCTATTCCTAATCCTATTCCTATTCCTAATCCTAATCCTAATCCTAATCCTAATCCTATTCCTATTCCTAGTCTAGTTTAGTCTAGTCTCTATTCTATTCTATTCTATTCTATTCTATTCTATTCTATTCTGTATACTATTCTATTCTTCTATTCTGTTCTATTCTATTCTATTCTTGCAGCTGTTCGCTGCAAATTGCTCGGAGGCAGATGTAGTTTTTTTTTTTCTTGTGCTAATCAAGCTGTTTGCTGCTGCAAGGAGGTAAGTCAATAACTATAAATGCTTATAGAATGTTCAAATCATTAGACTTATTTTTTAAAGACTGCTTTATTATTGTTATGGACAACTTAACAAAATGAAGAAGCTTTTTAAAACAAATGCTTGATCTGAAGAGGCCCAGTGCTATTGTATCTTCTTTTAAATAGCGGAGAATAACTATACTTCCAGAAAGCCACATCAATTTTAACAGCATCTCTACAAGTATAGTCTGAAATGTAACACCAAAAACAGTGTATATCCTCTGTACTGTTTGCTGTTTGTTGCAAGGAGGCAAATTGCTGGGAGGCAGAGGCAGATTTTTTCCCCCTTGTTTTCCTCCCCAAAAGCTAGGTGTGTCTTATACTTTGGAGCGTCTTATACTCCCAAAAACACAGTAGTCCCTTCCTGGCCATGAATGTTTGCTTCTTCTTCTTCTTCTTTTTGATTTTTTTCTAAAAAGTTGAGACGGCCTTCTTCGGGCAATCTAGAACGGCCCCGAGTGAATCAACATTGAAATAAGAACAAATACTGTCGCTTGGAAATGGGGCATGAGTGGTCATGTCTGTGGCAGCAGAGACTGAATTGTGTTTGCCGAGGGGGAAACTCCTTCGGGGTGGAGGATTGATATTTCATGATTGATGAGTTGGCACCTGGAAGCCAAGTCATCAATTCCCTTAAGTGAATGGCCTTGACAGCATCAAGATAACTTTTCCCTCGTGCCTAAAATCAGAGATAACCCTTCGGGTTTTCCAGCCCACACCAGTTCAGTTAAAGAAACACTTAAAAATCAAGCAGAAGAAGAAAGTTGAAGGTGTTTTGAAGAGATGGTCTTCCATCTTCAGGGAAGAGAAGCAAAACGTGCTGCAACAATGAAGCATGGATGAGAAGGATAACCAGGTAAACCACACGTCTTTTGTCACTTCTTTTGGATTCAGTTGGTGGGCCAATATCCTTATCGGGTAACTGGACAGGAAATAGTGTTAGTCCACCTCATTTCTCTGCCTGGCTTTTTTCGTTCTTTGTTGGGTCGATGGCACTGATAAGTGCTGATCAGTGCACTGATGATGTTACCTAGTTTGGTAAGGAAAGGTCTGCAGGGAAACAGCCAAATTTAGAGAGCACCAAAGACCACACGGTTCAATTCTCAGATACAAATAATTTCTTCTATCAGTACTTCTTGTTCTTTATTAGATTTTATTTATTTATTAAATTTATTTGTTTCCCATCTCATTGAAATGCAACATCTGGTCACTTACAATGTGAAAATGAAACCATATACTGTATATCTATTGTATCTGTCTCTTTTTTCTTTCTCTCTCTCTCTTTCTCATGATCTCTTTCTCACTCTCTTTCTCTCACTCTCACTCTCTTTCTCTCTCTCTCTCTTTTCTCTCACTCTCTCTTTCTCACTCTCTTTCTCTCTTAATTCTCTATGTCTCCTTCATTCTCTCTCTCTCTTTTTCACTCTCTTTCTTTCTCTCTCTTTCTCTTTTTCTCTCTCTTTCTCTCTCTCTCCCTCTCCCGCCATCCCTGCCTGATGTTAGAAATGGGTTGTCATGTTCCCTCTCTGTTTTCTCTTTTCAATGGTAAACATCTTCAGATCCTTCAGTCTGACTTCAGATTATTTAATTATTCCCTAATCCTCATTGTTAACCTTCTTAACACTATCTAGTTCACCCATTGTCTTGTTGAGAACAAGCTAAAAGACATCCGACAACAAAGATAAAATATAAGTAAAAAGAATATTTAGAAAGAAAAAAATATATAAAGAAATCATTGATCATTAAAAAGAAAGAAAAATAGATAAATGATTGATGGATTAGTAAAGATAATAGATAGATGATAGATAGATGATAGATAGATAAATAGATGATAGATAGATAGATAGATGATAGATAGATGATAGATGATGGATAAATAGATGATAGAGATGATAGATAGACAATAGACATAGAAAATAGATGATGATAGATAGATAGATAGATAGATAGATAGATAGATAGATAGATAGATAGATAGATAGATAGATAGATAGATAGATAGATAGATAGATAGATAGATAGATAGATGATAGAGACAATAGACAGACAGTAGACGGCGATAGATAGATAGATAGATAGATAGATAGATAGATAGATAGATAGATAGATAGATAGATGATGATAGATAGATAGATAGATAGATAGATAGATGATAGATAGATAGATGATGATGATGATAGATAGATAGATAGATAGATAGATAGATAGATAGATAGATAGATGATAGACAGACAGACAGAGAGACAGACAGATAGATGATTGATAGATAGATAGATAGATAGATAGATAGATAGATAGATAGATAGATGGATGATGGATGATAGACGATAGACAATAGATAGATGAGATAGATAGATAGATAGATAGATAGATAGATAGATAGATAGATAGATAGATAGATAGATAGATAGATAGATAGATAGATAGATAGATGATAGATGATAGAGAGAATAGACAGACAGTAGACGACGATAGATGGATAGATAGATAGATAGATAGATAGATAGATAGATAGATAGATAGATAGATAGATAGATAGATAGATAATGATGATAGATAGATAGATAGATAGATAGATAGATAGATAGATAGATAGATAATGATGATAGATAGATAGATAGATAGATAGATAGATAGATAGATAGATAGATAGATGATGATAGATAGATAGATAGATAGATAGATAGATAGATAGATAGATAGATGATAGATAGATAGATAGATAGATAGATAGATAGATAGATAGATAGATAGATAGATGATGATAGATAGATAGATGATAGATAGACAGACAGACAGACAGACAGACAGACAGACAGACAGACAGACGATGATAGATAGATAGATAGATAGATAGATAGATGATAGATAGATGATAGAAGATAGATGATAGACAATAGATGATAGACAATAAGAGAGAGAAAGAGAGAGAGAGAGAGAGATGAGAGAGAGAAAGAGAGAGAGATGATAGACAGACAGACAGATCACAAAGGGGAGGAGGAAGAGGGAAAAGGGGAAAGAGAAGGGAAAACAATGTAATGCAAACATTTCTTTTAAAAAAGTTCATTCTATAGTTCAATTACACGTATTTAATATAAAGGGGAAAAAACCTATTTTCCTAACCATATTCAACCCTCCCCCCATCCTCCACTCCGAAGCAGGGGGTGGTAATTCAGGGCTTATTCCACTGGAGCACTGTAAAATGTCCAGCTTTATTACACCGCGCATGAGAGAACAGGAGTCAATTTACACTATAATTTTGATTTAGATGCCTGTTTCTGCCTATTTGTCAAAAGCATAAAATAGTCACTGGCTACCTCTAAGGCATTTTTCCTTTAAGGAAAAAAAAAACAAAATAAAATAAAACATACCTGCCTCAGAGTGAGTTAAGATTCAGTGAGATGAAAAGGAAAATAGTGGAAGGTGCAGGAGAGACTGCCTGCTTCTCTCTCTCTCTCTCTCTCTCTCTCTCCCTCCCTCCCTCCCTCCCTCCCTCCCTCCCTCCCTATCTATCTATCTCTAGTTATCATATTGTAATTTTCTATCTACTGTATGTATCTATCTATAACTTTGTATCTTTATCTGTCTGTCTGTCTGTCTGTCTCTCTCTCTCTCCCTCTCTCTCCCTCTCTCTCCCTCTCTCTCCCTCTGTATGTATGTATGTATGTACGTATGTACGTACGTACGTACATATGTACGTACACTATATTGCCAAAGGTTTTCACTCACCCATCCAAATAATCAGAGCCAGGTGTTCCAGTCACTTCCATGGCCACAGGTGTATAAAATTAAGTCCCTAGGCATGCAGGCCATTTTGACAAACCTTTGTGAAAGAATCTCAGGAGCTTAGTGAATTCCAGTGTGGGACTGTGATAGGATGCCACCTGTGCAACAAATCCAGTCGTGAAATTTCCTCGTGCCTAAATATTCCACAGTCAACCGTCAGCTGTATTATAAGAACATGGAAGTGTTGGGGAACAATAGCAACTCAGCCACGAAGTGGTAGGCCACGTAAACTCATCCAACATCAGTGTGTGACCTCACAAATGCATTTCTGGAAGAATGGTCACAAATTCCTATCAACACAATCCTGAACCTTCCCAGAAGAGATGAAGCTGTTATAGCTGCAAAGGGTGGACCGACGTCATATTGAACCCTATGGCTTAGGAATGGGATCTCACTTACAGTAAATTCATATGCGAGGAAAGGCAGGTGAGTGAATACTTTTGGCAATATAGTGTATATGTATTACACACAAATATACACATATACATATGTGTGTATACATATACACATACACACATGTACAGTATATGTATATATGAATATGTGTATACATATAGAGATACATACAAATACAGATAAGTATGTATGCACATATGTAGATGTATGTGTATGTATGTATGTATGTATGTATGTACGTATATAAATACATACATACCCAAACATATACGAATACATACATACATACATACATACACACACACATACAGTATACCTCTAACCTTTCCTTCCTTCCTTCCTTCCCTCCTTCCTCCTCCTCCTCATCTTTCTTTCTTTCTTCTTTCTTTCTTCTTTCTTTCTTTCTTTCTTTCTTTCCTTCTTTCTTTATTTCTTTCTTTCTTCTTTCTTCTTTCTTTCTTTCTTTCTTTCTTTCTTTCTTTCTTTCTTTCTTTCTTCTTTCTTTCTTTCTTTCTTTCTTTCTTTCTTTCTTTCTTTCTTTCTTCCTTTTTTCTTTCTGCAATAATTCTATATTTTTATATCTTGCTATTATTTTTCCTAAAACACAAACATGATTTTTAACAAGTCCCCGAAGCAACATTTATGGTTAGATAATTCTGACAAAGCGATATCACAAAAAAGAAAAGAAAAGAAACAAGGGAGGAAGTCATGAATAGTCTTTATTTGGAGAAAAGAGCTGACGTCGCAATGACACAACGTGCGATCTTGGAGCTCCGAGATCCCAGTTGACACTTTTGCTGCTGGATGGTCCATCTGGACCTAAACCAGTGCGAAGAGACGGTGACAGGGAAGAATACGCCTTGCTGATCTCGGGGACATCGCAAAGTCCCTGATTGATCCAAGAGAAGCTCTTCTAGCCGGCGACAACAAGCAAAGCCTCAAGCTGCTGAAGTTGGGACTGCCCAAAAAAGATTCAAGTAAAATTAAATTGGTAAAGAAAAGGAAATAAGCGATGGAATTAAGCATTATTGGACAGTATATTATCTTTTTTTTATTTAATTTTTTTCTATCGATGGAAGTTTTGTGAATATTTTTTACTTTTTAAAGTGAAAGTTTCGGGTTTTCTTCTTCTATTTCTTTTTTTTATCTATGGATTAAATTTTTCCTTTACTTCTACAATACTGGTTGGGATAGATTTTTTCTTTTTATTTGGTTTCATTTAAGAACTTTATTTCTTCTAAGCCTGAAACATAAATAAGATTTAAAAGGTATATTAAGAGGGTAGTAACCTTAGAGGGAAAAGAAGTTACACTGCCACTTGGAGGTTGGAGGTTGAGACCTGGAAACATTGCTTTTTCTTTTTTCCCTTTGATCATTTTGATCTTGCCCTTCAAAGGCTTCATCTTGTTTATAAAGAAGAGCATGGACAGTTTACGCAGGTGCTCTCTGGATGCTTGTTGCTAGCTGGAAAGAAGTGATAACAAAGATTTGTTTTTAAACTAGAGTGGCAGTGTTTATTAATTGGAAGGATGACATGACTTCAAAAAGAAACCATAACATTACATCAGATTATGTCTGGAATTCAAAAATTATTAGAAACAACAGAGAGAATTGAGAAGAGATGGGAAAATATTGAAAATATAAACTTTAATGTGGCAAAACCTGATGGAAAAATGGAAGATACTCAGCAAATGGAAAAAGTGGAGGCTGGAGTCCTAAAAACCCAGGGGAAAAATGAACAAAGAGGCAAGATAACCGTGGATATTGACAGTGAACTGTGTGTGGTTGGAGATGGAAAGAGTGAATAGGGAAAGGGAAGATAGATGGAAAGGTGTTTTACTACAGATTTCAAGATATAGAAGAAAAAAGAGAAGAATGGATGGATTTAAGGAGAAAATTTTTGGTCAAAACACTACTGATAACCAAAGATAAACTGATTAAGGAAGCTGATGGAGGGTTTCGAGATTTTACAAGATATGTAATAAGCAACAAGTTGTGAAGAGAAGTCCAAACAAATTTGATTAAGGAAATAACCAGAAGACCAGTTCCACAAATGGCAAAAGAAATAGGATTACACTATTACTGGAAAGACACAGGTAGAGATATGAAAATTAATAATAAAACACTAGTTAAATTTAGTTAAAATTAGAGCATTATGTTAAAAATATAGTGATAATGATAAAGTTAGGTAAATAATTGATAATGATAACAATGTATACATATACATATTGGTTTGACAAGAAGAAATTTGGTATAAATTTTTAAAAGGTGAAAAAAGGGGGAAAATAAGCTAAACATAGTCAAACAAATAGATTAGGGAATGCCACTATGTGGTTTTGTTTTACATTTTGGAATGTTTGTTATAAAGGGACGTTAAAACAACTATAGTCATATGAAGGATGTGATGATAGCAGTGTGTGTGTGTGTGTGTGTGTGTGTGTGTGTGTGTGTGTGTGATGTAAAATAGATAATTTGATATGAATCAGAGGTGATGACTGTGGAAGTGATGCATGAAAGTTCCTTGTAACCAATTGACACACTTTCTACAATTTGTAATGGAGGATGATTTTTGTTTGTTTTTATTCAAAAAATAAAAAATGGGGGGAAAAAAGAATAGTCTTTATTTATCTACGACCACCCATTAATGGCAGAGATCAGAGTTGGGATTCATTGTTGGAATGTACTTTTATGCAACAACTACAGTAGTATTCAGCCAGTAGATGGCAGTGTTTACAAGTTTGGATCTATGGTATATACTCTAGTCTAGGCTCTTTTGTTCTAAGCAGTGTTTCTGGCTTCCAGTTACAGTTGAAACAGTTGAGCAGTAAAGCACATGGTGACTGTACTCTTTGTTTGCTCTATAGTAGTATTTAAACAGAATTTCTAACAATTGGGGATGCTTGGAAAATTTAATCTTTAGAGATTGTACTTATCTGGGTCTCCTACCTGCCAAGAAAGATCAGAACTTTGTTGTTTAGTGCGACACAAATTTGCAACTACCTAAAACATATGCCTAAAACCTCAACCAATTTCTAGGTTTTGCAAAGCAAAATGTGGTTCATTTTGAGAGATTAAAAATGTTTAGATGTAGGTTCTTTGAAAAACAATATGCCTACTTAGACATGTATTTAAATCAAAAATTTAATGTCAGTCTGCTTTGATTCATTTTGTTTATAAATGTTGTTAAACTAGAACTGATCTATGATGGAAGCACAAGGGAATATATAAAAAAGTGATAGGAGTTGCTGATTGATTGACAAGATCCCTTCAGACGGAATGATGTATAGAAGAATAGAATAACAGGGTTGGAAGGGACTTTAGAGGTCTTCTAGTCCAACCCCTTGCCTGTGCAGGAGATCCTATACCAGTCTGCACTTTCTTTGGGCTTGATGGGATGGATACACATGATTCTAGAAAGAATAACAGAATAACGAATAGAATAGCCACATTGGAAAGGGACCTTGGAGATCTTCTAGTCCAACCCCCAGCTGAAGCAAGGAACCCTATGCAATTTAATACAAACAGTTGTCCAATTTCCTCTTAAAAACCTCCAGTGATGGAGCATCCACAATTTCTGGAGGCAAGTTGTTCCACTGATTAATTGTTCTAACCGTCAGGAAATTCCTCCTTAGTTCTAGGTTGCTTCTCTCCTTGATTAGTTTCCACCCATTGCTTCTTGTCCTGCCTTCAGCTGCTTTGGAGGATAGGTTGACTCCCTCTTCTATGTGGCAGCCCCTGAGATAGTGATACACTGTTATCATGTCATCCCTAGTCCTTCTCACTAGACAATTGATTATTATTGATTATTGACTGTTGAAGTTTTCAAGCAAAATTAATCCACCCCGATGTGAAATACCAATTTGGCTAGTAATGTACTTACTTGAAAGCCAATATATTTAGTTGCAGGCTTCATTGATCTGCCTCTCTTATTCTGTATATTTCAACTACAGATTTGATTGTTTATTCTGGTTTCTAATTCAGCATCATAGCTTCTCCTTACTTCAACCAACATCAAAGGTTTTTGTTTTTTTTAAATAGCAACTGATAAATCCATGCTTCAAAGGTATTTGTCCCTTTTATTTCATCCCGGAAGGAAAATCAACCATGCACTTCTTCAGCTTTCATCTTAAGTGCCCCCCTCTTAAAATAAAACCCAACTGGAAAAAAAAATCTCATCTGTTTCTAACGTCATGGAACAAAGGCAATCAAATTGTGGGTCGCATCATCTGAAAGACATCATCGCTGCATTAAACTTGCTCTTCGAACCAGCTGTGAGATTGATGCCACCAGAAATGGTGGCGTTTGTGACCAGTTGGGATGATAAATGGTCAAATTCCTTGGGGTTTCCTACATGGGATCTTCAAACCAGCAGCTGTGTAGCTGTCTAGCTTCACTACCAACTCTGGTAGTGAATTTGTCCAGGAGGACTGAGATTTTCTGTTTCATCTTCCGGAATATGTCAGTTGGCATCTAATTGGCAATTGCCCCACCAGCTTGTTCCTCAATGTGTTCTAACGTTCGTGGAGTTTCTCAACTTTGGCACCTTGTAGGTGTGCGAACTTCAACTCCCAGAATTCTCTAAGCCAGCCTTCTTTTTGACTTGCATGGACTTCAACTTCCAGAATCCTGGTTGGAGAATTCTGGGAGTTAAAGTCCATACATCTTGAAAAAGCCAAAGTTGAGAAATGCTATCTAGAGTTTTGCCTCAAAGGATTCCTTTCTCCTTCTCTTTCTTTCTCTTTTTCCTTCTTTCTTTCTCTTTTTCCTTCTCTTTCTTTCTGTCTCTCTGTTTTTGTCTTTTCTCTCTCTCTTTCCCTTTTTCTCTTTCTCTCTCCCTCTCTCTCCCTCCCTTTCCTTTCCCTATCTCCCTCTCTTTCTCTCACTCTTTTTGTCTTTCTTTGTCCTTTTCCCATTCACTCTCTCTTTCTCTTTCTCCTTCTCCTCTTTCTTTTTCTCCTCTTTCTTTATCTTTCTCCTTCTCCTTCTCAGTCTCTGTTCTCTGTTTTTCTCTTTTATCTCTTTCTCTCTTTGTCTCTCTTTTCCTCTTTCACTATCCATTTCTCTTTCCCTTTATTTTTCCCTTTCCCTATCTCCCTCTCTTTCTCTCTCTCTTTCCCTTTGTCTTTCTGTCTTCCTTTGTCTCTTTCCCATTCACTCTCTTTCTCTTTCCCTTTCTCTTTTCCTTTTTCCCTCCCTCCTTCCCTCCCTCTTTCTTTCCTTCCTTTCTCTTTCTCTCCATTTTTCCATCTCTCCCTCTATCTTTCCTTTTTTCTCTCTCTCTCTTAATCCTCTACCACCTGATTTTGGAAAAAGAAAATGTCATACATCAAGCAGGGTATCAGTGGCTGCTTCAAATAAATGAATAAATCTTTGGCCCGGGTGATCCTTAGGGCTGTTATTTTATTCTTCAAATCTCTTAACAGAGAGAAATGGCCAAGAAGTGTCTTGTTGTGGTGCTGGAGAAATGTGACACGTCTCCCCATTGTTAATAATAAAAGTGCCATTAGAAATGTTTCCAAGTAACTGCTTGTGACATCAGCATTATTAAACGGTAATCAAGAAAGCAGCATTGCCAGATAAACATTTTGCATTAATGACCACAGACAGTTGGCGAGCAAGGAGGAACAAAGACTTCACATCACAACTAGCGAGGTGAGAACAATTCTGCTTTTCTCTACCTTCAACCCAAGGGCAAGGAGCTGTTGTGAAAAAGGATAGGATTGTTTCATTTTTCCTTTCCACACAAAGGCATATTATTATGATTATTAGAATTCATCACAGCCATATAGTTAGACAGAACTTGTCAATTTTGTATGTCTTCAGGGCCTTTTTTCTCCAAGAAATCTGGGCTAGACAGTGTTGTGGCCTGCCAGTGGCCAGCAGAGCTGGCAGCAGATTCAGACAGTGAGGAGGTTGGGGAGGAACATGGGCCAGTCCTGGAGTCTGGGGAAGGCTCAGACAAAGGCAGAGGCAGAGAGGGGACCAAGGCCATCTGTTAGTTATTTGCTGCCTCCAGAGTCTGACATCAGCGAGGCAGAAGAACAACAGGAGCCTTTTCCCAGTGTGCACATGTGCAGAGCTGCCAGAAGGCAGAAACAATTAAGAAAACAGGGTCGACTTGGGAGTAAGGCTTGGAGATGATTGGCCCCTTCCATAGGACATAAAAGAGAAGCAAACAGGACGTGAGCTTTTGCAGGAAGCAGTTAGTTCATCTGGTCATTTCAAGCTCTGAGAAGTTCTGTTTGACTCTGCTAAGTTTGGCCTTGTTCTGCATTTGGGTTTCTGGCAGCGTTTCAAGGGAGATAAAGGTGTGTGTTTATCAACATTCCCCTGAAAGATTTTGGCAACTCGAGCAGACATCTGTTGGACTCTTCACAGACTGTTTGTGAATCATTACAGGCTGTGAATGACCATAATTCACAAGGGGTTTTGGAACTAAGATTGCGATTTATGCTTTCTCAGGAAGCCTAGGTCAGAACAGACAGATGTAGCTTGAGGACATTTTTCATTGAAGTCAGCCAGATGTTCACACTGGATTTGGCATTTTGGCCCACCTATTGAGTTCTTCCCAAGGACCTATGATACAGAGATGTTGACTTTTGTGGTGTTAAAGGTATCGTCGCAGGACCGAAACTGTTCCAAGTCAAGTTGCCTTCTGAAATTGACCGTTGGAGAATTTGTCAATGCCAACAGTGTCCCAGTTGTTTTGAGATTGCACCCAAAGTGCCTGTTACAATTGGTGCTACCTTTCCTTGCTTCTGCCATAATCACCCTACTATTTGCCAGTCTTTGTAATTTCCCAAAGGTGCTTCTTTTCAAGAGGCAACTGGAATTTCTTGTTTTTTCTTTGAAGACATTTTGCTTCTCATCCAAGAAGCTTCTTCAGCTCTGACAGGATAATGAGGAATGGAAGGATTTATATGCCTTATATATTCCTCCTGAAAAAGCACCTTTGGGACAACCGTGACCTGGATGACTGAGAAGCTCTTCAGACTTTGTAACTTGTTCCCTTTTCCATTTCTTTTTCTTCTATTCTTCTCTCTCCACCTACTGCCATTTCCACTATCCAAACTTTTGGGGTATTACTATTATTATTGACAGGAGCATGATGGCTCAGCATTAAGACACTGAGTTGGAAATCTGACATCCTGTGTTCGAAACCCAAATGCCATACAACAGGATGATGTGGCCTGCTAGTGGCCAGTGGTTCTTGCAGCAGATTCGGACAGTAAGGAGGTTGGGGAGGTACATGGTCCAGTCCTGGAGTCTTGGGAAGGCTCTGATGAGGGCTCTGTGTTGGAGGCAAGATGGGCCAGGGCCATCCAACAGTTATCAGTTGCCTTCAGAGATCAGTGGGGCAGAAGAACAGCTGGAGCCTATTCCCAATGTGTGCATGTGTAGAGCTGCCAGGAAAAGGGAACAGCTGTGGAGCATGGGTTGACGGGAGTATAGCCATAGATGGACGGTGAATGGCCGCTCCCATAGGGAATAAAGAGGAGCAAAAGGGGAGTGGAGTTTGCAGGAGACAATTTGTTCATCTAATTAGTGTGAAGATTTGTTTGTGACTCTCAGAGACACCTTGCCAAGTATTTCCTTGTACAAAGTTGCATTTGGAAGATATGGCCTGGCAGCTCTCCAAGCCTGACAAGGTCTGTGGTTGTATATTCACCCTTGAAAGACTGTTTGCTGGGACTTTGCTGGATGTGAGTGAGAGGAACGCATATTAGCTTAATAAAAAGGGGTTTTGTTGGGGCTAGAACTCTGCTATGTGATTTTGTGAAGCCTAGGTCAGAACACAGGGTGAGTTCCTGTACTTGCCCCAGCTCCTGCCAACCTAGCAGTTCGAAAGCTATTAAATGTGAGTAGATAAATAGGTACCACTTTGGTGAGAAGGTAACAACGTGCATGTATCTTGGCATATAGTCTTGCTGGCCACATGACCATGGAAGGATCTTTAGACAACATTGGCTCCTTTTGGTAAGAAACAGAGATGAGCACAACTCCCTAGAGTCAGATATGATTGGACAGTGGAAACCTTTTACCTTTATCTTTTTATCAACTATTGCAATTAATATGATGAAGGGTCTGGAGAGCAAAAGATATGAAGAACGGTTGCAGGAACTGGGTATGGCTGCTCTAGAGAAAGTAAGGACTAGAGGGGACATGATAACAGTAATGTCATATCTGCCACAAAGAAGTCAAGCTATTCTCCAGGTGGCAGGACAAGAAATAATGGATGGAAACTCACCAAGGAGAGAAGCAACCTGGAACTAAGGAGAAACTTCCTGACAGATAGAACAATTAACCAGTGGAACAGAAGTTGCCTTCAGAAGTTCTGGGTGCTCCAACACTGGAAGTTTTTAAGAAGAGACTGAAAGTCTCTTGGCTGAAGTGGTATAGGACCGTGATAGTGTACCTATGTCATAGATGCCACAGGTGGCACACAGAGCCCTCTCTGCAGGAACACGAGCTGTCACCCAAGCTCAGCTCTACCACGCAAGCGCACGCATCTCCTGCCAGCCAGCTGATTTTGGGGTCCCTGCCATGCATGCACGGGGGGGGGGGCAGAGTGCATGCGGGAAATGCATGCACATGCATGTGGGGGGTCACATGTGCATGTGTGGGGATGGGGGAGCTTGGGGTGTGCAGCACTCCCCCACCCCCATTTTTGGTCCCAGGAGGCTTCAGGGAGGCGTGCTTGGCCCAAAATGAAGCACAGGGGAGTCGGGCACACATGAATGGGGGGTGGGAGTTGCATGGGGGGGGTCACGCAGGCATGCGCAGGCACGGGGGTGTCATGCCGCTTGCCACTCTTCTCTTCCTCCTCGAACAATCAGGTCATAACGCCTCCAGATCTGCCATAAAAGGCCGATTTCTTCCGCGCCTGATCGGAGGATTCCATCTTGTTGTGTGGGAGCTCGCCCCTCTGGCCACAAAACTCCAAGACTTCCCTCTCTATCGGCAATCCCTACGAAATCAACTTTGCCCTGGGGGGGAGGGGTCAAAAAGCACAACAGATTGGGTGAAATGGGCGAAGCCCCATCCGTTCACACCCCTGCACCGCCGGAAGTCTCCATGCGCACATTGCATCATGGGTGTAGGCACGCCAGCGCTGGCTGGTGGACAGGTGCGCCCACACGCACGGCACACAATGACAAAAAGATTAGCCATCACTGGTATAGGATCTCCTGCTTGAGAAGGGGGCTGATCTAGAAGACCTCCAAGGTCCCTTCCAACTCCGTTACTCTTACTCTTACTGAGAACAGTTAACCAGTGGTAGGCTCCAAATGTTGTAGGAGCTTCATCCCTGAACGTTTATAAGGAGAGACTGGACTCTCAAATTATCTCAAATCGTATAGCGTCTCCTGCTGGGTGGGGTGGATTAGAAGACCTCTAAGGACCCTTCTTCCAGCTCTGTTCTGATTGAAACTCCATCTGTTTTGTTAGTTCATAATTATTGCATGAGTTGAGAATATGCATTGATTCAGTCACCTAACTTAACCAGAATAACCACTTTTATGAATGCAGCCAAGTATTGATTCCATCCATTCATCTATTTTACAAATGTGCTAATGTCTTCTGCACATCAGCAGCAGTCAGAACACACAGCAGCACCTGGCAGCCCTTCAAAATGAGGCAGCAGACCACAGGTTTCCAAGTTATACATGTTGGACACACGTGTTGGTTGGATCGATATCATTTGTTTACATGCAGGAGCCTGTAGAATATGTTTTGGCATAAAGTCTTCCCTTCATCTGCTCACTATAAACACTTGAAGGTAGAATATCTGCAGACTTGCTTGTTAGAGGATTGGAGGATAAAGCGTATGAAGAACGGTTGAAGGAACCGGGTATGTCTCATTTAATGAAATGAAGGACTAGGGCTGGCATAGTATTGTAATATTGGAGGGGCTGCTCCAAAGAAGAAGGGGGTCAGGCTATTCTCCAAAGCACCAGAGGGCAGGACCAGAAGCAACAGATGGAAACGAATCAAGGAGAGAAGCAACCTAGAACTAAGGAGAAATATCCTGCCAGTGAGAACATTTAATCGGTGGAACAACTTGCCTCCAGATGTTGTGGGTGCATCATCAATGGAGGTTTTTAAGAGGAGATTGAACAATCATTTGTCTGAAATGATTACATTAACAGAGTTGGAAGGGACCTTGTAGGTCATCTAGTCCAACCCCTGACCAAGCAGGAGACCCTATACCATTTCTGACAAATGGGAGTTCAGTCTCTTCTTGAAAGCTTCCAATGATGAAGCTCGCACAACTTCTGAAGGCAACTTCTGTTCCATTGGCTGGTCGTTCTCACTGTCAGAAAATTTCTCCTTATTTCTAGGTTGAATCTGTCCTTGATCAGTTTCCATCCATTATTCCTTGTTTGGCCTTCAGGTGCCTTGGAAAATAACTTGACCCCCTCCTCTCTGTGGTAGCCCCTCAAATATTACCGGGTCTCCTGCTTGAGCTGGGAGTTGGACTGGAAGACTTCCAAGGTCCCATCCAACCGTGTTATTCTGATTTTTTGGTATTCTGAGAGGTTGTCTACCACTCCAGTTCCTTTACCTGGAGACTCAACAAGAAGCTTTGAGGAGCTTCCCAACTCTTAATTGGGTTTTGGTGAGGGGTGAAGTTCAGCAGGTTCTGGCAGGTTCAGGTAGCAGAAATTTTGAGTAGTTTGGAGAACTGGTAAATACCACCTGTGGCCGGCCCCACCCCAATCTATTCTCTGCCTCCTGAATCCCAGCTGATCAGGAGGAAATTGGGATTTTGCAGTATCCTTCCCCTGCAGTGGGGAGGGAATGGAGATTTTGCAGAATCCTTCCCCTGCAGTGGGGAGGGAATGGAGATTTTGCAGTATCCTTCCCCTGGAGTGGTGAGGGAATGGAGATTTTGCAGTATCCTTCCCCTGCAGTGGGGAGGGAATGGAGATTTTGCAGTATCCTTCCCCTGGAGTGGGGAGGGAAGGGGGATTTTGCAGTGTCGTTCCCCTGCCACGCCCACCAAGCCACTCCCACCAAGCCTGTAGTAAAAAATCTGAATTTCACCACTGGTTTTGGTATTTGTATGATGTGGCTACCATAGTGAAGGACAATTTAACCTACATATTTCACTCTTATTGTTATTATTTCAGATTTATATTCTTTTTTTATCCTCCAGGACTCACAATAGAAAATGTCGCCCTCCTTCCTTTATTTTCCCCCAATAACAACAACAACAACAACAACAACAACAACAACAACAACAACAACAATGACTTGAAGTATACTCTACTAAAAGTTAATGAGTGGCCCAGCATTATTGAGTGAAACTTTGTGGCTGAGGCTGGCTCGGAAAATAAACCACCTTAGTTCTAATCCAATATCTCAAACTCTTCTCTTCCCTCCTCGCATTCATAATTAGGTTTAGTCACTGAAAACAACACCTACAACCCATGAAGGAGAGCATAAAAACACAAGAACACCTCAATGCTGCAACCTGAAGTTCTCTTTTGAGAACTCCTTCACATTCTTACTTGAAAGAAATGTTGAATGCGAAGTCTTTGCCACCAGATTCAATCAAAGTTTGGAAGCCAAGCATAGGAAAACTCAACTGCAATAGATCAATAAATTCTATGTACTGGTGGCTCATTGGCTAAGACACTGAGCTTGTCGATCAGAAAGGTTGGCTGTTCGGTGGTTTGAATCCCTAGCACTGCGTAACAGAGTGAGCTCCCATTACTTGTCCCAGCTTCTGCGAACCTAGCAGTTCGAAAGCAGGTAAAAATGCAAGTAGAAAAATAGGAACCACCTTTGGTGGGAAGGGAACAGTGTTCCATGCATCATCGGAGTTGAGTCATGCTAGCCACATGACCACGGAGACGTCTTTGGACAGTACTGTCTCTTCGGCTTTGAAACAGAGATGAGTACCGCCCCTAGAATTGGGAATGACTAGCACATACGTGCGAGAGGAAGCTTTACCTTTGCCACCTAAATATCAACGTTTCAGTATAAATCCTCAGGTTTTGTTTATTATAGAGTGTTGAACCTTAAGGTCTTGGTGTCTTCAGTGTCTTAAAAGCAATCAATCAGAATAGAGCTGGAAGGGACCTTGGAGGTCTTCTAGTCCAACCCCCTGCTCAAGCAGGAGACTCTATACCATTTCAGATAGATGCCTGCCCATTTTTTTTCCCAAAAAAATCTCCAGTGATCTACAATTTCTGCAAGATGTTCCACTGGTTAATTAACATAATAACAGAGTTGGAAGGGACCTTGGAGGTCTTCTAGTCCAACCCCCTGCTCAAGCAGGAAACCCAAAACCATTCCAGACAAATGGTTGTCCGGTGTCTTCTTAAAAGCTTCCAGTAATGGAGCACCACACATTCTGAAGGCTAGATGCACCAATGGCTAATTGTCCTCACTTCTAGGAAGTTTCTCCTTAATTCTAGGTTGCTTCTCTTCTTGATTAGTTTCCATCCATTGTTTCTTGTTTTGCATTTTGGTGCTTTGTGAATAGCTTGACTCCCTCTTCTTTGTGGCAGCCCCTGAGATATTGGAACACTGCTATCCTGTCTCCCCTAGTCCTTTTCTTCATTAAACTAGACACACCCAGTTCCTGCAACCGTTCTTCATCGTATGTTTTAGCCTCCAGTCCCCTAATCATCTTTGTTGTTCTTCTCCGCTAACTTTCTAAGGCCTCAACCCCCTTTTTTATATTGTGGTACTAGAAGAAATGTCCATCTGGGTTCAGTTCCAAGTGGGGGAGAAAGACACTGGAAACAATGGTGGCTGCTTCGAAAGATGGTTTTAATGGTGGACAGGATCACATGCCTTGAAGATGCTGAGCGAAGACAAAAAGGGAAGAGATGCTGAGAGTGACTCGGTTTTATGCCCTCTCTGGCGTTTTGAACTTGAGCTTGTATTTTGCTTGTTTATCAGACTCCCATGGGGCCTTGCAGGGACCACTCTGTAGGCTGTCCTGAGTCCCAAGCTTGGTTGACTCTTGCTGGGTGATGATGTAATGAAAGGGCTTTGGGATTCCTATTATGGCTCTGCCTGAAGGAGGTACATCTTTGTTATGTAGAAAAGACTGGCCCGGGCCTTAATGGCCCATTGACAAAGGTGTGTGGTGGGATTAGTTTCTACCTCTGTTCAGACCTGCAATCCATCTTTTCTTTTTGATCTGCCACACTTTCCACTGTGGGGAAAATGGGAGGGGAGATGACATGGTGTTGGGTGATATGTAGCCACAATAGCATTCTTCTTAGAAAGCCAAAGTCATCTTTGTCTCTGCACCTGGCTGGAACTGGATGGGTGGAACTGCCAGCATGGCAGTGGGAGATTGGACCATGGGATGGACCTGTGGGTGTGGGGGCAAGATCTTGAACTTTCAACTGGGTGGGGAAAACTGGGAAGATTTCAGATTCGGGTTTACCAGATGTGCCAACATGGCTCTCTTCATAAATTGGAACAATAATTTGCCTTGGACTCTGATTTACTTTTGGATGCTATTTGGAACCCTGACATCAAGTGTCAGCCCTCAGGCTGCCATCCAGGGGGACCCTCTCCATCACCATTGATGTTGCCTCTCTGATGTCGATTCAGCCTGTAGCTGCATGTGGCTCTTCTACTCGGGTGTAACTGCCTACTCTGATGTAACTCTTTGCTCCGATGCGGCTAACCAGGAAAGAGGCTATGATGACACTGAGTGGGGTGTGTGGCTGAGGGTGTGGGTCATGGTGATTGGTGATGGTGGTTGGGTGTCATCTGGGTGGAGTTGTGGGTGGAACTGGGTGGGGTAATGGTATATATATACATATGCATATACATATACATATACATCATATACATATACATCACATACATATACATATACATATACATATACGTGTGTGTATGTGTGTGTGTGTGTGTGTGTGTGTGTGTGTGTGTGTGTTTTAGTTATATTTGTACTGATAAATAAATAAAGGGAGACTAGTATAGATCTATTTCGAGCTAATTAGCTCTCATCAGCTAGCCATACCCTTACTGGGATTTGATATATATATGGGTGATGGTGTTAACTTGGCTAGAACTGACTTGGATTTGATTACCTTTGTATCATTGTCATTTAATGCTGGTTATCACATAGTTTGTTAGATAGAGATAAATGTTTTTTCACCAAAAAACTGCATCTCTGTTTGATGCCAACGTGACATGAAGTCAATTAATCAATGAGTGTAGGAAATTTCCTAACAATGAGAACAATTAACCAGTGGAAGGTCTTGCCTCCTGAGTCAGACCTGGAAGCCATTTTTTACATTTGGGCCTTCAGGGAGAATGGGAAGTGGGGTTATATAGATTGTGGGTGATATATAGTCAAAATAACATTCCTTTCTCAAAGAGTCAAGGACATCTTGCCCTGCAGCTGTGATGGTGTGACTGGGAGGTATCTCCAGTTTTGGACAGTGCCTGATTGGACCATGGGACAGACATGTGGATGAATGGGCAGTGGCTTTTTCTCAATTTTTATTAGTTTTTATTCTCTTACATACCATTTTAAATATACATTCGCATAATTGTTATTCTTCTTTACATTTGTCATTCTTATACATTTTTTATTTCATTTAATAGGTAATAATACACTTTAGGTTGCTTTATTTACCATCCCTTCCACCTGTTGTAACACCACTTTATTTTCCCTTTATTTTCTCCCTCCCTTCTCCACTTCCTTCCTTCTTCCTCTCCTTCCCTGGTGCCCGGTAGGGACTTTTTTAAAAAAAAATTACGTTTACTCTCAAGCCAGGAATACCATCTATTCCAAATTTGATAATTATCAGGGACTTGAACTTTATTTTGGGTGGAGAAAACCTGGAAGCTTTCAGATTCAGTTTTTTTTCCAGATGTGCCAATTTGACATCTCTAATAAAGTGGAACTTTGAGGAAACTCAAGCCTTGGAGTTTTATTTCATTGGGGGTGTTTTTGGATCCCTGACAGCCTACTTTTTAGGGAAAATATTCTGCCCTTTTAATATTTCCTAGAATAGTTCATTTTTCTAGGAGAGGGGTGGGTGCTAACTTCCTACAGTGGCGACCAAATAAACAAACAACAACAACAACAACAACAACTTCTAGCCAGAGAATGATCCATCTTCCTTCGAACAAGTGATGGGGCTCTAGTGACTGAAATCAGCATCTGGAAGAAATGTAGAGTTAGTTCAGCAAGGTTTACAAACCCTCATTTCGGAATGTAAATTGGTCTTGCCTTGTTGTTGTTGTTGTTTTTCTTTCCCGGATCTGGGAAAAGAAAAAAAAGAAAAGAAAATCTGTACCAATCACTTGGCACCGTTGCCAACTTGCTGATCGTTTTAATTAGAACAAAGCTGATTAGAGTGTTTCTTTGCTCACCCCATCTATTAAAGTCTTATCAATTCTGTAATTGTGAGCCGCAGTTTCACTAAGAGGTGTTTCCTGCTTAGGTTGACAAGGAGAGTCCATCTGTTTTTTTTCCTTTCCTATCCACTCAAAATAAACAGAAGGGGGAAAGGGAGAAATAATAATAAATATTGAAATCTCCACGGATCGCAGGGAGAAGGATGGTGTCAGGCCTCCAGCATCTTTTCTTTTGGATCTTTGGCCTGCCACACTTTCTATTATTCTACTGTGTGTTTTCTATGGTGGGAAAATGGGAGGGGGGGTTGTACGGAGTTAGATGATAGGAAGCTATAACAAAATTCTTTCTAGAAAGCCAAGGTCATCCTTTGTCTCTGCATCTGACTGGAACTGGATGGGTGGAAGATGCCAACATGGCAGTGGGAGATTGGACCATGTGATGGACTTGTGGGTGTGGGGGCAAGATCTTGAACTTTCAACTGGGTGGGGAAAACCAGGAAGCTTTCAAATTCGGGTTTTCCCAGATGTGCCAACATGGCTCTCTTAAAAAGTTGGAACTTAGAGCAATACTTTGCCTTGGACTCTGATTTAATTCTGGATGTTATTTGGAACCCTGACGCTGTGACTTCCAACTCTTTTTAGTACACAGTGGTGGGATTCATATTTTTTTACTACAGATTCTGTGGGTGTAGCTTGGTGGGCATCATGTGGTTTTGGTGGGTGTGGCAGAGGAAGGATATTGCAAAACTCAGTTCCCACCCCACTAACCTGCTTTCCAGCCCCTGTGCAGGTCAACAAAAGAAGACCCAGCTGATCAGCTGGGACTCGGGAGGCAGTGAATAGATCGGGGGGAGGGCCAGCCAGAGGTGGTATTTGCCAGTTGTCCAAACTACTCAAAATTTCTGCTACAGGTTCACCAGAACCAGTCAGAACTGGCTGAATACCACCTCTGGTACAGTAAGACATCATAACACAGCAGCCACTTTCCTTTCTCCAAACCTAGCTTTCCATGGTGGTTAGTCTATAAATACGAATAATAATAATTTTATTTGCTACTAGCTGATAATCCAGTGTTGCCTGGGTATTTATTTTTTAGGGGGGAAATTCTGGACCAAACGTAATTTCTAATGTTGGATTTTACCCCTTAGCAGAGGGAGCCCCCTTGTGGAGTAATGTAATGCCATTACCATAGCAACACCACTGCGCTGCACAGTAGAAGCCATTTTGCAGCAGTACAGTAGAAGCCATTTTAAGGCACAACAGGCTGTATCTTAACAGAGCACACTGTCAGGCCTGTAGTTATGTTCTTTTTAGGATCTTTGGCCTGCCACACTTTCTATTAATTTCTTATGCTGTTTCATTAGTGTAGTAGTTGGGAGGGGGGAATAGAAAGGAGTAGGATTGTGGAATGTATTGTTGACATTCTTTTATAGAAGCTCAAGGTCATCTTTTGTCTCTGCACCTCGACACCTGACCGGAAGCAGAGGGGTGTAGATGCCAGCGTGGAAGATGATGATTGGAACATGTGATGGATTATGGGGTGTGGGGATAGATCATGAACTTTTCAACTGGGTGGAATTCCAGGATGAGACTCAGAGTTGGAATTCCACAGTACGTTGCCAACATGTCTGTATGATTAAATTGGAACTTTAAGGATGATTCTGCCTTGGTCTCTGATTGATTTCATGCATGGTATTTGGAACGCTGACACACACACTCTGAGGGGTTTTAGGGGTGTCTTATTCCCACAGTATTTGTTTCCAGAGAGTAAGTCATCTCTGTACCAAGTTTGGTTGGTCCCACTCACCATCTTCAGGCTAGTGTTTTCTTTTGTGTTGTAACAACCTGGGTGGTGGGTGGGGTTAATTTGTTGACTAGGCCTTGTTTCCAGATGTCTGGTAGGCAGGAGGTATCATCACATTTATTCATGTTGTGGGGGTGTTTCTCTATTTTGATGGTTTCCAAAATTATTCTCTTGTTGAAGTGTTCAGTTTTGGAGATTAATTTGGTTCCTTCAAAATTAATTTCATGTCCTGTTGCTTTAAGGTGCTGGAAAAGGGAGGAAGTTTTTTTCTGTTTTTCTGACTGTGTTCTTGTATTCTGCGATGTGTGCATTTATTCTCCTATTAGTTTGTCCAAAGTATGTGGCAGGGCAGATTTTGCATGGTATTTTGTAGACTCCTTGGTTTTCTAGCTGGATATTGTATTTGGGGTTTCTTAAGATGTTGGCTATTTTTTGGTCAGTGCTGAAGGCTGTCTTGATATGGAAACCAGCCCTAGTCAACAAACAAACCCCACCCACCACCCAGGTCATTACAACACAAAAGAAAACACCAGCCTGAAGATGGCAAGTGGGACCTTGCCAAAAACGTTGCCAAGACTATCTCAATCTTACATGGGAAAAGACCTGAATACAACAAGACCAGCATGCCTACACCCATGAAAATTTACAAATACACACACACATACACACACACACACATGTAAATTGTGTGTCCTGATAAACTAATAAAAATTTGAAAGACACACCACTAAAAAAAAAACAAATAAAAGAAATAAGGAAATCAACAAGCAGCCAGAGTACTGTGATGCTAAACTCACTACTAGTGAGTTGTTTCATTTCCCCAATGACTTCATTAAAAAAAAACCTTCATAAGCACATGGCACAACATAAGAGAACAAACACATCAACACAAGAGTCAGCAGCCCATCTGCATTTCAAAGACAAAGGCCACTCTTTTGAAGACAGCAAACTCCACATTTCGGATAGAGAGGACCACTGGTTTGACAGAGGGGTCAAAGAGACTATTTGTGTCCAGACTGAACAGCCCTTTCTCAACAGTCGGGGAGGGATATGACATCATCTATCTCCAGTCTACAACAAGGTCCTTTCACCAAGAAGGCTCCACATCCATTTGCACCACTCAGGTGACCCTGGGGATACAGACAAACCACCAAGTGACCTCAATGACCATCTAAAAGGATGAAAATGACCAGCTGTCTGCAAGGAGTATAAAATTCTTCCATTCCCCACCATCCAGTCAGAATTGAGGAAGCTTCTTGGATGGGAAGCGAAACGCCTGCTGGTAAATTTTGTGGAGAGATTCATCTATGTCCTCGAGGTCACCTGGTTAGTGCAAACAGGTATGGATCCTTCTTGGAACTGCTGTAGGGACTGTGTGGTTCAGGTCAGCCTGAGAGCACAGGTCAACCTCCAAGCGGCCTCCACAATTCCCAGAAAGAGTCCAAATGACCAGATGATTGCAAAGAATATAAATCCTTCCATTCACCACCATCCAGTCAGAGCTGAAGAAGCTTCTTGGATGAGAAGCGAAACCTCTTTGAAGAAAAATAAGAAAGTCTCTTTCTCTCTTAGAAAGCTTTTCATAATATCCTGCTCCTTTTAAGGTACACCTTACCCCCCTGTCCTTTCTAGAATAGGGCATTCACACACTTTCAAATTTTGCTAGGGAGAGAGGGTGGCTTTCTTTGTACACAGGGGACCTAAACACAGAAGAGGAGAAAAAGAAAAGAGGGAGGGGAGAGGGGAGGGGAGAGAGGGAGAGACAGAGGGAGAGAGAGAGAGACACACAGAGAGAGAAACACAGAGACAGAGACAAGGAGACACAGAGACACACACACAAACAGACATAGAGAGACAGAGAGAAAGAGAGACAGAGAGAAAGACAGACAAACAGAGAGAGAGAGAGAGAGAGAGAGAGAGAGAGAGAGAGAGAGACGGACAGACACACACATACACACACACAGAGAGAGACAGAGAGACAGAGAGGAAGGCTACCCGTGACAAAAGCTCTTTTAGAAGCCCCTTAAAATGAGGTCAGCAGCTTGAATCTTACACTGCTTTGTTTTACTCACAAAAGGATGACACAGTTCTGGAGGCCTTTAATCACACCACCCGAATCATACACACACCAGATAGGTTCACTGAAGACCGTGAGATACCACTTAACACTGATTCACATAATGGATAACTTTACTCTCTTCCTTCCAATGTGGGTGTATCCCCCCCCCCCCCCCGCCGCCCCATTAACATTCAGTGAGAAATGTGTCGAGTGGCTTCACATCTCCCTAAGATGAGTTCATGGCCAGGGACTTCAGGAAGGAGGGGTGTTAGATACTTCTCCCTCTTTTGCGGCTAAACAATAGAAGTCTCCACTCAGGTCCTCTATTGCCGGCGGGAACAGAGGAGCACCTGATTGGCTGAGAGGCTGGACAGCTCCCGTTTAAAAAGGGGAGCTGGCCGACCATCTCATCAGTGGATGTCTGCATGTACTTCAATAAAGAGCTGTTATCGCTAGCCTTTTGTGTCTTCCTTTACCCGATCTAACAAGGGATGTCTGTGTGTGTAGAGTAGGGTAGAGTATAAAGTAGGGATGTTATGTACCATCGGTCAGGGGTGGGCTTCAAAATTTTTAGCAAGGGGTTCTCTGCCTGATTGCTTTGTGGGCATGGCCATTGTGGGCTTGGCCTAGTCAGCCTACTGCACCATGGTTGGGGGGGGGACGCTTTTGCCCTCCCCAGGCTCCGGAAAACGGGACATGCCGGGAGTTTGGCAGGCCTGCAAAGTGCCCTGGGGCTGGAGGGGGGGGCAAGAATGAGCACAAATGGGCCCATTTTTTGCACAAAACAGGGCATGCAGAGAGTTTGGGAGGCTTATAGAGTGCTCCTGGGGGATGGGGGGAGGTAAAACCAGGCCAAATATAGCCTGGTTTTTGCTTGTTTTTGCCCTCCCCAGCCCTCAGGAGCACTTTGCAGGCCTCCCAAACCCTCCACATGTCCATTTTTTGCAAAAAAAAAACCAGGATGAGCAGGGGCGGGGTTTTGGGAAGTCAAAAACGCTGTATTCGGTGCATAAGACCCACCCAGATTTTCACCCTCTTTATCGGGGGTAAAAGGTGCCTCTTATACTCTGAAAAATACAGCAATAGGATTGACCCACCCACCATTAGAATAGCAAAAGACACAGAGCTCACTACATTGCACAACCCCCTAGGGTCATTTCGGACATTGCTCAATCCTCAGCAGCATCGCAGACACCTATAAAGATCCATCCCCTCCTTCAGCCAATTGCTCGGCTGCCCCAAAACCACAGCCTCACAGTCACTGCTATTAAGCCTGGTTGGTTTTTTTTTCTGTTTTTTTTTCTGCTAGGTTGTGTAATTGATGTCTTAAATGAAGCGGGAAGTTGCTAATGTTAAACCAATATTTTGTGGAATAGATGTTGGGATCTAGGAAATTACAAGCTCATCAGCAACAGTTCAAGCTAGAGGTAGCACTGAATATTTGAACAGAAAAGGCTGACTTTAAAGGCCTGCACTTGAGACATAAAAATGAAAGGTGTCTACCACCTTTCGGGTTCTCTTATTATTTTGAGTTGAGTTAGTGAGTTGAGTTAGTGAGTTGAGTTGAGTTAGTGAGTTGAGTTGAGTTGTTGAGTTGTTGAGTTGTTGAGTTGTTGAGTTGTTGAGTTGTTGAGTTGTTGAGTTGTTGAGTTGTTGAGTTGTTGAGTTGAGTTAGTGAGTTGAGTTGTTGAGTTGTTGAGTTGTTGAGTTGTTGAGTTGTTGAGTTGTTGAGTTGTTGAGTTGTTGAGTTGTTGAGTTGTTGAGTTGTTGAGTTGTTGAGTTGTTGAGTTGTTGAGTTGTTGAGTTGTTGAGTTGTTGAGTTGTTGAGTTGAGTTGAGTCTCCTTGTTCCAAGTCCAACATATTCAACTCTGTACCCCACCAGCTCTTCTCATTTTGTGAACAAACCTCTTAATGGAATTGATTTTATTTCTATTGTTTTATAAACACTATTTTTTACAACTTACAAAATATAATGAAACAAAATATAGGAAGAAACGCACAGACATACAAATGCAAATATAGAACTCTAATATGAAAATGCTGTGAAATCAATTTTAGATGCATTCATTGTCATTATACAAGAGGGAAAAAATACCACCCAAATGGAAAAAGGGAAGAACAGGCACTCATGCGGCTTGGTGATACCCCTAGGTCAGTGAATGGCGCTGTGCCCGTCTGGAAAGGGGGTTTGTTGGGTGGCTGCTCATGAGTGTGGTCGCTTCATGGCTGTTGTATTGTTCTGCTGTGACAGTGCAACAGAGCCGTTTGCCCCTGAGGCTGTGCTCTTTGGGAGCCCCCTCGCAAGAGAGCAGCCACCTGACAACCCCGAAACAATATACCCTCCCCTCATAATAAGGCCCAAGCCATATTTAGTGGGTAAAAAGAAAATAAGACCCTGTCTTATTTTAGGAAAAACATGGTATATACATAGCAGGAAGAATGCATGGTAAAAAAAAATATTAAAGTTACAATTATCATTTTATAAGAAAGTATTCCTGAGGATGATACTTGCATGAAATAAGAGTCAATTTTTCTTTAGGAAATAAGGTACTTAACCATGGTCTCATGGTTAAGGAGCCAGTCTGGAAAGCAGGAAACAATGAGTTCTAGTCCAACCTTAGCTGTGATAGCTAACTGGGTGACTTTGGGCCAATGACCAGGAGATTATGAGTTCTAGTTCCACCTTAGGCATGAAAGCTACCTAGGTGACTTTGGGCCAATGACCAGGAGAGAGTGAGTTCTAGTTCTGCCTTAAGCATGAAAGCTGAGTGGGTGACTTTGACCCAATCAGCCAGAGATTATGAATTATAGGCCTGTTTTAGCCATAAAAGCTAACTGGGCGACTTTGGGCCAATCACCAGGAGAGAGTGAGTTCTAATTCTGTTTTAGGCATGAAAGCTGAGTGGGGAACTTTGATCCTGTCCCCCTCTCTCTCAGCCCAACTCACCTTACGGGGTCGATGTTCTGGGGAAAATAAGAGGAGGAAGGTATCTCGGTATGTTTGCCGCTTTGAATTATTTGCAAAACAAACAAATACGCAAAGCCTACAATTCTGATATCTCTGTACAGTTAAGCATTTACAGTCCATTTATTCCATTACAGAATGAGAGTGGATGGAAAAAGGATCTTGTTTGGTTATCCTCCTCAACTACTCTACTAAAAATTTCCGCTACCAGTTCTCCAGAACTGGTCAAAACCTGCTGAATACCACCTCTGGTGTAGGGTCTCCTGCTTGGGTGGGTGGGTAGGAGTTTGGACTAGATGACCTGCAAGGTCCCTTCCCACTATGTTAATCTGTGATTGAAGGTCTACCACTCTTCCAGGGAATCTTGAAGTTTGGTTGACCTTCCTAAGACACTCATTATTCTACATTTGTGAATGATGAACTGACATCACTCTAATTAAAAGGAAGGAGGGGAACGAGAAGCTATTTCCTCCTCTTGCTTAAAATGTGCCTCTGTTTACTCCATTTTTTCCTCTTTAAAAAGGCCCTCCGTTGTGTGCTTCACACAAATTAAATGGCAAGATTGCATCTACCCTGGTTTCCCTTTCTTAAATTGTTTCCATTTACGTCCTGGTTTGAAATACAATGAAAAACACTGTTTGCGTTTGAAAGCTTCTGCTTTTACATGCAATTTTTCAGGCCTGTAATCAGGGACTATTTTAAATAGGGGGGGGGGGAACCAAGCTTGCCTATGAATATGCTAATCAGCTAAACTTAATACTTCTCATTTGTATTAATGCAAATTAGGAGAACATACTGGCTGCCCAATATTTTCCGGGATATATTTATGGAGAAATCCAGAAAAACAGGAAGCGACTGTTTTTCCATCTCTGGAAATAAGCAAACATTTTATCACTCTCACACACACACACACGCACACACAACCGCTTGCAAAAGGCACGTTGGATTTTTTTTAGCTGAATCTAATTTTCCCCCAAACAGGCTTGCATCTAAAGGCAATATAAAGTTACAATTTGTTCCGTGTCAAATAATAAAAATGGCCTTTAAATTTTTACATGAATTTGACCTTTGGAATTGGCTGTTCAATTAAAACGCGGCTCGTAGGGGGAAAAAAATAAAATATAAAAAACGATGTATTAGCTCAGTCCTGAACGCAGGTGCTTAATGGAGAGGCGTATTGCTGCTATCCATTTTGTATTTATAATTATTAGTGTTCTTCTTTTTTTAAAAAAAAAAAGTCTTGAGGAAGGTCACGGCGTAGAATTTAAGAAGTGCAAAACGAGGAAGCGAACTTTTAAATTAAAGCGATATTTGTTGCTATAACCTAATGGATGTAGATTTAGATATGATCTCAATGTCTAATGCTACACTTTGGGGGTTTTGACTTTGGGGTGTATTTTAAGGAGCTTTCAAGGATAATTCAAAGGCAGGGTCCAGGTATGATCCTGGACACCCAATTTTTAAAAAGAGGCAATTATGCTCTCTTAAAATAGAGAATGGAATGGGATGGAATGGAATGGAAGAGAAGAGAGGAGAGGAGAGGAGAGGAGAGGAGAAGAGAAGAGAAGAGAAGAGAAGAGAAGAGAAGAGAAGAGAAGAGAAGAGAAGAGAAGAGAAGAATAGAGTTGGAAGGGACCTTGTAGGTCATCTAACCGTCCTGCTCAAGCAGAAGACTTTGAACCATTTCTGACAGATGGCTGTCCAGTCTCTTCTTGAAAACTTCCAGTGATTAGAATAGAGTAGAGTAGAGTAGAGTAGAGTAGAGTAGAGTAGAGTAGAGTAGAGTAGAGTAGAATAACAGAGTTGGAAGGGACCTTGGCGGTCTTCTAGTCCAACTCTCTGCTCAGACAGGAAACCCTAAACAACTTCAGACAAATGGTTGTCCAATCTCTTCTTAAAAACTTCCAGTGCTGGAGCATTCACAACTTGTCTCGCTCTCACAGAGAGGGACTCCTCTGGGTGGGGTCCACCAGGCAGTGTCAGAGGGCGGCGCCCAGGAGTAGGGCCTTCTCTGTGATGGGCCCAGCCCTCTGGAATGACCTCCCCCCAGACATCAGGATAACGACCGATCTCCGCTTCTTCCGCACGAAACTCAAGACCCACCTGTTCCAACTAGCCGGCCTGGCTTAACTAGAACCTTCTAACCTCCCTGGCAATTTTAATTATTGTAAATGTAATTTTGGGTTTTTTAAAATTCTTTTAACTGTCTTAACTTATTGCTATTTATTTTAACCTAGTGACTTCTCATTTGTATCTGATTTGTTAAACATTGATGTTACCTCCTCCATGCCACACCTGTATATTTGATTTGATTGTACGTCGCCCCGAGTCACTTTGCGGAGAGGGGGCGACTGATAAATCAAATAAATAAATAAATAAAATAAACTTCTGGAGGCAAGTTGTTCCACTGGTTCATTGTTCTAACTGTCAGGAAATTCCTCCTTACTTCTTGGTTGCTTCTCTCCTTGATTAGTTTCCATCCGTTACTTCTTATCCTGCCCTCAGGTGCTTTGCAGATAGGTTTGAAACCTTTGCTTTGTTACCTTCACATATTTGTAAGAGGGATTTATTTGTTGGTCTGTAATGAATAATACCTGTGGAAGTCATGATTGTTATTTCAAAATGAGCATGTCCTCTTTAAACGACCCACTAAAGATGTGCAAAGGTCCAGCTGTCTGCAAGGAGTATAAATCCTTCCATTCCTCACCAACTGGTTAGAGCTGAAGAATCATCTTGGATGAGAAATGAAACATCTTCAAAGAAAAACAGGAAAGTCCAGTTGCTTCTTGAAAAAGCACCTTTGAGACAAACTATGACCTGGATGATGGAGAATCTCCATAGACATTGTCCTCTTAAAATATAACATTTGGGAGGAAATGGAGAAGCAAGGGATGGAAAATAACCAAGGAGAGAAGCAACCTAGAAATAAGGAGAAATTTCATGATAGTGAGAACAATTAACCAGTGGAACAGAAGTTGCTTTCAGAAGTTGTGGGTGCTCCATCACTGGAGGTTTTTAAGAAGAGATTGGACAACCATTTGTCTGGAATCGTACCTGCTTGAACAGTGAGTTGGACTAGAAGACCTCCAAGGTCCCTTCCAACTCTGTTATTCTGTTAATTAACCAGTGGAACCAGTTGCATACAGAACATATGGGTGCTCCAATATTGGAAGTTTTCAAAAAGAGAATGGACAGCCATTTCTCTGGAATGGTATAGGGTCTCCTTCTTGAGTAGGGGCTGGACTAGAAGACCTCCAAGATCCCTTCCAACCCAGCTATTCTATTAATCTGTTATTCACTTGAATTGCTAGATCACTCCATGAAATAAGCTACAGGTATTCTTCAATTGACAACCAATCATTTAGTGTTCCAAGTTAGAACAGCACTGAAAGAGTGACTTACCACCATTCCAGCATCCCCACAGCAACATAGCAAAAGCGCTTAGACTTCTATACTGCTTCACAATGCTTTACAGCCCTCACTAAGCGGTTCACAGAGTCAGCATATTGTCCCCCAACAATGTGGGTCCTCATTTTACCCACATTGGAAGGATGGAAGGCTGAGTCAACCTTGAGCCAGTCAGACTCGAACTGCTAGCAGTTGGCAGAATTAGCCTGCAATACTTCATTCTAACCAATGTGCAACCATGGCTCTATATCTATCTATCTATCTATCTATCTATCTATCTATCTATCTATCTATCTATCTATCTATCTATCTATCTATCTATCTATCTATCTATCTATTTTCTCTCTCTCTCTCTCTCTCTATCTATCTATCTATCTATCAAACATCTATCTATCTATCTCTATCTATCATCTATTATATCTATCTATATCTGTCTCTATATCTATCATCTATCTATCTATCATCTATCTATCTATCTATCTATCTATCTATCTATCTATCTATCTATATCTATCTATATATCTCTATCTATCTCTATCTATCTCTATCTATCTATCTATCTATCTATCTATCTATCTATCTATCTATCTATCTATCTATTTTCTCTCTCTCTCTCTCTCTCTATCTATCTATCTATCTATCAAACATCTATCTATCTATCTCTATCTATCATCTATTATATCTATCTATATCTGTCTCTATATCTATCATCTATCTATCTATCATCTATCTATCTATCTATCTATCTATCTATCTATCTATCTATCTATCTATCTATCTATCTATCTCTCATCTATCTTTATCTCTCTATATCATATTATCTATCTATCTATCTATCTATCTATCTATCTATCTATCTATCTATCTATCTATCTATTTTCTCTCTCTCTCTCTCTCTCTCTCTCTCTCTCTCTATCAAACATCTATCTATCTCTATCTATCATCTATTATATCTATCTATATCTGTCTCTATATCTATCTATCTATCTATCTATCTATCTATCTATCTATCTATCTATCTATCTTATTTACCTTATTTATCTTCCATCCATAACTATCTACCTACCTACCTACCTACCTACCTACCTACCTACCTACCTATCTATCATCTATCTATCTATCATCTCTCTCTCTCTCTCTCTCTCTCTCTCTCTCTCTCTCTCTCTCTCTCTCTCTCTCTCTCTCTCTCTCTCTCTCTCTCTCTCTCTCACAATAGCCTTAGCACTTAGGTTTATATATCACTTCATGGTGCTTTACAGCCCTCTCTAAGTGGTTTTACAGAGTCGACTATTGTCCCCAACAATCTGGGTCCTCATGGAAGGCTGAGTCAACTTTGAGCTGATCAGGATCGAACTCCTGGCAGTTGGCAGAATTAGTCTGCAATCCTGCATTCTCACCACTGTGCCACCAATGGTTCATCATGCAGATATTCAGTTATAACTTCTATACTGCTTCACAGTGCTTTACAGCCCCCACTGTAAGGGGTTTACAGAATCAGCCTCTTGCCCCCAACAATCTGGGTCCTCATTTTACCGACCTCGGAAGGACGGAAGGCTGAGTCAACCTTGAGCCTGGTGAGATTTGAGCAGCCAAACTGCAGGCAGCCGGCAGTCAGCAGAAGTAGCCTGCAGTACTGCACTCTAACCACTGTGTAATCGCGGCTCTTGATCAAAAATTGGGCATTTGACATATATTGATGATAGTTGCAGTGCATTGAGTCACGTGATCATCATTCATCAATTTCCCAGCCTTCTTCGGACAAGCCATTCATGGGGGAATCATTTGACCAAGATAGTATAAGGTATTCTGTCTTGAGTGGGTGGGGGGTTGGACTAGAAGACCTCTAAGGTCCCTTCTGTACTTATGATTCTATGTTCATCTAAACAGCCATGTTGGAGAATCTTCACCTGTTCGAATGGCAGGATGAACGGTGAGATCTTCGAATCCAAACCCCTGTCCAGCTTCAAAAGGCGTTTTTGCTGTTACAATTATTATCGCTTCTCGCTTTACCAACAAACTGGGGTGGGGAGGAGGAAACGGGGAGGTCGAAGAAATCTCCAGATATCAAGATGCCAGCTGTGGGAACCAAGGACATTTCTGCAGGTGGTTATCAGAGCCAAACAGACTTTCTCACAACAATGCCTCCACTGGACAATGTGACCTGGTCTAAAAGTGCGGGAAGGAGAACCTGCACTTTGACCATGTGGGTTTCTGTGGGAAATGATTAGATCTAGTTTTGCCCTCACCTTTGCTGATATGATGTGCTCAATCAAGTTTTGCATTTAGAATTTGAACATCTCAGTCGTGCTTGTTTTGATTGGGATGTAGGCATTAAACAAGATCCAGCCAACACTGAGTGGCATAGGAATCCAAATTAAAAGGAATAACAGAATAATAGAGTTGGAAGGGACATTGGAGGTCTTCTAGTCCATCCCGCTGCTCAAGCAGGAGACCGGTCAGAGTTTGTTGCAGAAATCAAATCCAGAAAGCACATACAGGTAACTGATTCAGCGGGATTCATTAACTTCTTTTTATATATAATGTAATACATGAAGTAAATATACAACACCAACAGCTGGTTCATAGGCAGAGGAGAGAAAAGCAGAGAAGAGTTTCAGTTTTGATTCAGAGTTGCAGACTAGATTAGTTCTCTTGCACAGACTCAGAGCTACATAGTTAAGCCACGCCCAGGCTCCGAGCCCTCTAGCATGGCTCTCAGTCACCAAATAGTTCCCCTTGGCTGACCCAGTTGCCATGCCTCTGCCAGTTCATGAATATTCTGACAAGACTCTATATCATTTCAGACAGGTGGCTGTCCAGTCTTCTTCAAAACCTCCAGTGGTGAAGCACCCACAACCTCTGGTGGCAAGCTGTTCCACCGGTCAATAGTCCTCACCATTAGGAAGTTTCTCCTTAATTCCCAGTTGCTTCTCTCCTTCATTTGTTTCCATCCATGGTTTCTTCTCTGCCTTCTGGTCCTTTGAAATGTCCCTCCAAACACACCCACCCACCCAATTCAGCTCAAATCTGTATTCCTGATGCTTTAATCCGTTATTTTGTGCCCTCCGCTTTAGGACAGGACCAAGCAGATTGCAAGAATGTTTGTTTTCTCCTTCTTGCACCCATTTGAGAAATGTTCTTCTGAATCATGGAGGCTCATTTTGCAAGGTGTGAGCACCTGGGCACAGTTGTGTGTGTGTGTGTGTGCGTGTGTGTGTGTGCGTGCATGCTTATATGTGTAAGGTTGCACCAGAAGAATGTGTCGGAGCAGCTCGGTGCCACCATTAGAATTCAGGGTGCTCCGAAGTAATTACCAAACAGCTGTAATGGAAAATTGGTAGTCTGAGCCATTTTCCACCAACTAGAACATTGAATGGTCTCCCATTATGCTCCTAATTCTCATTAACTTCATTTGCATAGGAAACAATGAAGGAATGCCTAATGAGCTGCAGGCAGACGGCAGCAGATCAATACCTCGTGAACAAAAGGTCCAAGACCCCAATTGTAGGACAAGCTGAAAAGAAGAGATGGTTGGAGATGAGAAATAAGGGAGGGGAAGGAGTGGAGAACGCCAGCAAAATGAAACTGCAGAACAGGCTGGAAACGAGATTGTTTGGACTTGGATCTAAGATGGTTTATTGGGTGCAATCCAGAGGTGGGTTCTTACTGGTTCAGTCTGGTTTGACTGAATAGGTAGTAACTCGGCCTGCCATGCCCCCGAACAACCAGTTCTAGCATCGGTTGCCGCCATCTTGATTTTCGGTTTCGCGCATGGACAGAACAATCTTCATTGCAAAGAATTATTTTGTTTCCCTTTTTCTAATGTTGTGTGCATGCACAGACCTTTTTTGCCTGCCGAGCTGGCAGTAATGCCAGTAGCAACCCACCCCTGGTGCATTAATTTAATTAATCACAGAATGTAAGACAATTGTACAAGCCATTAGAGAGCCAATTTGGGCTAATGGTTAAGGCAGTGGTGGGCAACCTTTTTTTTCAACTGAGCCAAATCTCGCAAAACCACGATTGAAATTTACTTTGAGAGCCACATTTTTAAAACCGAAAATACATAGGATGGTACACTGTTTTTAGTTTCAATAAGTTTTTATTGAGAATATTCTGCATGCAAGTATCCACATAGGTCGGGAGGATACAAATAACACAACTAATAAAACAAAAACTTTAGAACGATATTATTTATCGATAACGTTAAATTCCGTAAAATTTGCCTTACAATGTAGAGAAAATTACATCCTGACATTGACTGACAAAGTCACAACCACTAATGTGAACATTGGCCTTGCATTTCCTTGGATAGTTTGAGTAAGTCAGGTTTGTATGTTGTTGTTTTTAATTTCATCTCTCTCTCCCACTTTCTTTCTTTTTTTCTTTTTCTTTCTCTCTCTCTCTCTGGCTCTTTGTCTCTCTCTCCCTCCCTCCCCCATCTCTGTCACTCTGTGTGTGTGTGTGTCTGTCTGTCTCTCACTCACTCTGTGTGTGTGTGTGTCTGTCTCTGTCTCTCCATCTGTCTCTCTCCCCTCCCTCTCTCTCTGTCACTCTGTGTATGTGGGTGTGTCTGTCTCTCACTCATTCACTTAATCACTCACTCTGTGTGTGTCTCTCTGTCTGTCTATCTTTCTCTCCCTCCCTCCCCCTCTCTGTCTCTCTCTGTCTGTGTGTGTGTGTCTGTCTGTCTGTCAGTCTCTCTCTGATTCCCTCCCTCCCTCCCTCTCTCTGTTCCTCTCTCTGTCTGTCTTTCTCACTCACTCACACACACACACACACACACACACACACACACACACACACTGTGGTCACCTTGTTGAGTGTTCCAATCACATTTGAAACACTCAACAACTGGCCTGCATTTATGGTATTTTGCAGCATTCTGCAGTCATAGGACCAAAATTGGTTGTCACTCGCCCGGGCTTTTGCAGAAGCTTCCCTCCGAAGCCCGAGAGGAGGGAGGGGAGCAGGCACCCGGCACACAGAAGAGCCGCATTAAAGGGTGTAAAGAGCCGCATGTGGCTCCCGAGCCGCGGGTTGCCCACCACTGGGTTAAGGTGATGGCCTAGGAACCAGGAGATAGTGAATATGTACAATGAGAGCTTATGCACCGAAGACAAATTCCTTGCGTGTCCAATCTTACATGGCCAATAAAGAATTCTGTTCTGTTCTATTCTATTCTATTCTATTCTATTCTATTCTATTCTATTCTATTCTCTATTCTCTTCATTCCTATTCTATTCTATTCTATTCTATTCTATTCCATTCCATTCCATTCCATTCCATTCCATTCCATTCCATTCCATTCTCTATTCTCTTTCTTATTCCACTCTACTCTACTCTACTATATTCTACTCTACTCGACTCTCCACTGGTGAATTAACAGAATAACACAATTGGGAAGGGACCTTTGAGGTCTTCTAGGCAAGCGATGGCAAAGCTTTTTTGGCTCACGTGCCATAAGTGGGGGGAGCACAGGGGGGTAGTGTGCAGGCATGCCACACCCATAATGCAATGCGCGACCCCCCCCAGTGCACATGCGGGGACTACAGGCGCTTCCCCCCATTTTTTGCATGCTTTTTTTGCCCTCCCCAGGCTCCAGAGGCTTTATAGGAGCCTGGGGAGGGCGAAAACAGCCTCCCCTGCCCCCCCCCAGAAGCCCTCCGAAGGCTTGAGGGACCTTCAGGACGCTTCCCTGAAGCCTCTGGAGCAGTCAAAACGACCCTCCGAGAAAACCGGAAGTCTGTTCCTGAACTTCCAGTTTGCCCATAGGGCTGGTTTTTTTTCACTCTGGAGGCTTCAGGAAAGTTCATGAAGCCTCCCGAGGGTCTCCAGGGGGGGGGGCTCTTTTTGCCCTCCCCAGGCTCCTATAAAGGCTCTGGAGCCTGGGGAGGGCGAAAAATGGCTTTGAAAACGGGTGAACTCAGCTGACAGGGCAGCGCCTCGTGTGCCCTGGCAAATGGCTCCATGTGCCACCTGTGGCACGCGTGCCATAGGTTCGCCATCTCTGTTCTAGGCTAACCCTCTGATCAAGCAGGAGACCTGAGACCATTTCAGACAAGTGGCTGTCCAATCTCTTCTTAAAAACCTGCCTGCCTGCCTGCCTGCCTGCCTGCCTGCCTGCCTGCCTGCCTGCCTGCCTGCCTGCCTGCCTGCCTGCCTGCCTGCCTGCCTGCCTGCCTACATACCTACCTACCTACCTACCCACCTACCTACCCACCTACCTACCTATCTCTGAGCTGTGGTGGCCCAGAATGCATATTACAGCTAAAGCTGCTCACTGCCAGAAGTTCGATCCTGACCAACTCAAGGTTTTCTCAGCCTTCCAACCTTCCCAGGTGGGTCAAATGAGGACGCAGAGTGTTGGGGACAAGAGGCTGACTCTGTAAACCGCTTAGAGAGGGCTGTAAATACACTGTGAAGCGGTATAGAAGTCTAAGTGCTATTGCTAGATAAGTCACCCCCGTTAGAAAAATCTCCCCTGTTACGAAATCAACATGGCATGGGAAGAACTGGTGCCTCTAAAACGATGAAACCCCATTTCTCCGGCTGTTTATTGTTTGTTTACGCCTTTTGAAGGCAAGCTTCAAAAGACCCAGCCGTTGGAAGCGACACATTGTGTGTTTGTGTGTGTGTGTGTGTATTTTGGCCCTCACCAAATGCCATCCCGTGAAGCTAATCATATTTGTTTAATTAAAGTAACACATCTGTGTAGTAAATAGCCTGTGAGCGGTCAGTAACATAATGCTAGACAAAGTACGGCAATAATTGGATAATGTAATGAAATGCATGGGAGATTGATTTATTTATTTATTTTTGAGAGAGAGAGAGAGAGAGAGAGAGAGAGAGAGAGAGAGAGAGAGAGAGAGAGAGAGAGAATAAAATATGATGAGATTTCATCGTTTTATACACACAGGTAATTAGTTCTCAGAAATATGAAGAGAGGGAATGAGCTGCAGATTTCTGCTATCAGCAATTAATTCAGACAATCGGGGCGGTAAGGAAGGAGAAAGGAAGGAAGGAAGGAAGGAGGGAGGGAGGGAAGGAAGGAGGGAGAGAAACATCGCTGAAATCTGCAGGAATTCAAAGACGGAAAGAAGGATCTGAGGAAGATTCAGCCAGATGAAGGAGATTGGAGGAGAAACGCAAAAGCAGATGATAACTGTATGGATGGTTGCCAAAACTACAGTGGAAAAACCTCCTTATCATCATTAAATATCAGTGGGATGACACATTCCTTCATGCTTGTCGTTCAGAATCATTCTTCCTGATCACTGGTGTCCTTGTTGCGGACAAGGGGGGGAGGTCTTCTAACCCAGCCCCTTGCTCAAGGGGGAGACCCTAGACCAGTGATGGCGAACCTATGGCACGCGTGCCACAAGTGGCACGCGGAGCCATTTGTCAGGGCACGCAAGGTGCTGCCCTGTCAGCTGGCCAGCGCGCATGTGCGCGCTGGCCACCTGAGTTCACCTTTTTAAAAGCTATTTTTCGCCTTCCCCAGGCTCCACAGGCTTTATAGGAGCCTGGGGAGGGCGAAAAGAGCCTCCCCCGCCCCCCCGGAGGCTTCAGGGACCGTCCCTGATGCCTTCGGAGCGCTTAAAACGACCCTCCGAGCAACTCGGAAGTCACTTCCGGTTTGCTCGGAGGGTGGTTTTAAGCGCTCCGAAGGCTTCAGGGACGGTCCCTGAAGCCTCCGGGGGGGCAGGGGAGGCTCTTTTCGCCCTCCCCAGGCTCCTATAAAGCCCCTGGAGCCTGGGGAGGGCGAAAAAAGCATGTAAAAATGGGGGGGGTCGCGCATTGCATTATGGGTGCGGCACGCTCGCAGTCGACCCCCCTGCTCTCCCCCCACTTGTGGCACGTGAGCCAAAAAAGATTCGCCATCACTGCCCTAGACCATTTCAGACAAGTGGCTGTCCAGTCTCCTCTTAAAAGCCTCCAGTGATGGAGCACCCACAACTTCTCGTGGCAAGCTGTTCCACTGGTTAATTGTTCTCACTGTTAGGAAGTTTCTCCTTAGTTCCAGGTTGCATCTCTCCTAGATTAGTTTCCATCCATTGCTTCTTGTTCTGCCCTCTGGTGCTTTGGAGACTAATTTGACCCCCTCTTCTATAGGGCAGCCCCTCAAATACAAGAATACTTCTATCATGCCCCCACCCCGCCCCAGTCCTTTTTTTCTCTACCCAAATCCTGCAACCATTCTTCATATTTTTTTTAGTTTCCTGGGCTTTAATCATCTTACTTGCTCTTCTCTGCACTTTATCCATAGTCTGAAAATACACACTTGCTGCTCAGAGTTGTTCTACCTGATCCCCCTGGTGTGCTTGCTAGGGAAGAGGTGAGGCAAATGTTAGAATAAAATAGAATAACAGAGTTGGAAGGGACCTTGGAGGTCTTCTTGTCCAACCTCCTGTTTGGGCAGGAAACCCTACACCACTTCAGACAAATGGCTATTCAACATCTCCTTAAAAACTTCCAGTTTTGGAGAATTTGCAACTTCTCGAGGCAAGTTGTTCCACTGGTTAATTGTTCTGACTGTCAGGAAATTTCTCCCTATTTCTAGATTGCTTCTCTCCTTGATTAGTTTCCACCCATTGCTTCTTGTTCTGCCCTCAGGTGCCTTGGAGAATAGCTTGACTCCCTCTTCTTTGTGGCAACCCCTGAGATATTGGAAGACTGCTATCATGTCTCCCCTAGTCCTTCTTCTCATTAAACTTGACACACTCAGTTCCTCCAACTGTTCTTCCTGTGTTTTAGTCTCCAGCCTCCTAATCCTCTTCGTTGCTCTTCTCTACACTTGTTCAAACAAGGGTGATGAAAGCATCATGCAAATGTATTTAGTTAGCTCTTTATAGGCGGTCTTCAGTTTAGGAACATGATTGAGAACATAATTTTAGGGGTCAAATGAGTCACAACCAGATTGATTGATTGATTGATTTTCCTAAAGGTGCTTTTTCCAAGAGGCAACTGGACTTTCTTTGTTTTTCCTTGAAGACGTTTCACTTCTCATCCAAGAAGCTTCTTCAGTTCTGACTGAATGGTGGAGAATGGAAGGATTTATATTCTTTGCAATCATCTGGTCGTTTGGACTCATTCTGGGAATCGTGGAGGCCGCTTGGAGGTTGACCTGTGCTCTCTGGCTGATCTGAACCACACAGTCCCTTCAGCAGTTCCAAGAAGGCTCCACACCCGTTTGCACTAACCAGGTGACCTCGAGGACACAGATGAATCTCTCCACAAAATTTACCAGCAGGGTATTGGTCCAATCAGTGACGTGCCGTGACGTTTATGGCTGGTGAGGTTGGTGACGTCATCAGGAAGGCGGGGAATGGGACCACGTGTGCTGGAGGCTAAGGCTGCCTCAGCCTCCAGCACACGTGATCCCATTCCCCGCCTTCCTGAGTGTGCTCCGCCTGCTCGCGCTCCGCAGTCCTCGAAAGCGACTGAGGAACGACGAGAACCTTCCTGCTTCTGCTGGACTTTGCGCGCTTGCGAGGAGCGCGCGAAATCCAGCAGAGGCAGGAAGGTTCTCGTCGTTCCCCAGTTGCTTTTGTGGCTTCGTCATTTCTGCCTCCGCAGCTCCCAGGCGCGGACGGACGGAGGTAGCCAGAGTGGCGCCGAGGCAGTCCGGCAGGCGAGTGACTGAGGATCAGGCTGCCTCGCTCGCTCTTTTGTCCGGCAAGACCTCCTCGGCGTCGCTCTGGCTACATCCGTTTGGCCGCGCCCGGGAGCTGCAGAGGCAGAAATGTTGTCGGCGCTCCCGGATGACGAAGCCACGAAAGCGACTGGGGGAAGGTTCTCGTCGTTCCCCAGTCGCTTTCGTGGCTTCATCATCCGGGAGCGCCGACAACATTTCTGTCTCCGCAGCTCCCAGGCGCGGACGGACGGAGGTAGCCAGAGTGGTGCCGAGGCAGTCCGGCGGGCGAGCGACTGAGGATCAGGCTGCCTCGCTCGCTCTTTCGTCCGCCCGGACCGCCTCAGCGTCACTCTGGCTACATCCGTTTGGCCGCGCCCGGGAGCTGGGGAGGCAGAAATGTTGTCGGCGCTCCCAGATGACGAAGCCACGAAAGCAACTGGGGAACGACGAGAACCTTCCCCCAGTCGCTTTCGTGGCTTCGTCATCCGGGAGCGCCGACAACATTTCTGCCTCCCCAGCTCCCGGGCGCAGCCAGACGGATGTATATAATATTATATATATAATATAATATAATATAATATAATATAATATAATATAATATAATATAATATAATATAATATATAATATAATATAATATAATATAATATAATATAATATAATATAATATAATATAATATAATAAATATAATATAATATAATATAATAAATATAATGTAATGTAATGTAATGTAATGTAATGTAATGTAATGTAATATAATATAATATAATATAATATAATATAATATAATATAATATAATAAATATAATATAATATAATATAATATAATATAATATAATATAATATAATATAATAAATATAATAAATATAATATAATATAATATAATATAATATAATATAATATAATATAATATAATATAATATAATATAATATAATATAATATAATATAATATAATAAATATAATATAATATAATATAATATAATATAATATAATAAATATAATATAATATAATATAATATAATATAATATAATATAATAAATATAATATAATATAATATAATATAATATAATATAATATAATATAATATAATATAATATAATATAATATAATATAATAAATATAATGTAATGTAATGTAATGTAATGTAATGTAATGTAATGTAATGTAATGTAATGTAATATAATATAATATAATATTATTTCATGAAGAGAGGTGAGGCTCTGCCTCCCTTGCCTCCCCTGACCGCACGTCCCTGGGTCCAATTATCCTCCGCTGATGGTCACTGCATACTTGAAAGTACCATACAACGAAAATGGAAGATCCTTTAAGTTCTCATTGCTGTGTTCTTTACTATTATGCTAAAGTCAACAAATCAGCAAGTTGTCAGATTTGAAAGCTCTCGAATTTATTTGCCATCTTAATATTTTCTTTTCTCCTCCCCTGTATGGGCTTTTTTTCTTTTTTTTTCTTTTCTCTTTTCTTTTCTTTCCTTCCTCCCTCCCTCCTTTTCCTTCCTTCCTTCCTTCCTTCCTTCCTTCCTTCCTTTCTTTCTTTCTTTCTTTCTTTCCTCCAGAGCTTCAAGTGGTGAGTTTACCATTACAATACTCTGACTGCTTGTCTATTTTATTTATTTATTTATTTTCATAGTGGTTTGTCTTTCAAATTTTCATTCGTTTATCAGAATACGTAATACAAAATAAAGTAACAATAACATTGCTTATTGTATTATTATACAAAATAATGAAACAATTATCTACCCCTCCCATATACATACATACACACACACACACACACACAACACATTAAGTTGGGCTGGTAAAGTCATTTAGAAAAATTGCTGAACAAAAGACCACTTACGCATTTCTTTGTTGTTTTAATTCTTTACCAGAATTTCTCCTACCATAACTTTAGGCAACTCACAGCAACAATCTGTAAAGCCTAAGTAAAAGCCAAGGTGAGCCACTAGACATCTCCACAACTCGACTCCTGAGGTCGACCTTTCTTTGACTCTAAAACTTTGCAATGCAAGATTCCCTAAACGGATTGCTTTATCAACTCCTCAAGGTTCTCCCAAGGAACATCAGGCTGAGGCTTGGTTGACATGCAGGATTCAAGCCAATGTAACCCATGGCGTTGAGATCAATGGCCATTGCATTCTTGAAAGTTTCTTCAAGTTTCGCTCCTTATCTTCGCACGAGTTTTGCCTTGTAGTGAGCAGGGGACCCAGTCAGCAACGCGCTGAATAAATGACTTTCGTGGAAATTTGCATTGTTTTTGTTCTTTCTCCATGCGTCTCTCTTGGCCCTTTCTCTGAATTTCATGCAAACAATGCCAACTGGAAGAATGGGAAATAAACAAACAAACAGACAAAGAGAGACTTTCTTAACTTTCTCCAAAGCCTGCCTCGCCTCCTTGAAAGACACTTCCCCTGGAGCAGAATTTTCTTATCATTTAGCATAACTTTTCCATTGCCCACTATTGTTTCAAACTTCAATGGGTCTTCGGGGATTCAGGAACAATAAACAAATATTTTAGCATTTGTAGGATGGGCTTCTTTATTCCTTCCTCCCGCCCCCCCCCAACCTCCCTAAGTTTTGCCCTTATTACACATTCCTCTGCAAATCTCTTTGGCACGGAATAAAACTTTCAAAATAAGTCAAGTTTTCAGCTTGGATACACAGCCAGTTCACTTAGTAACCAAAGTTGGAAGGGCACTGAAAATAAGGGACTTATGACCGTTTTCCCCATTTGCAGCATTCCCCGGGGTCACGTGATTTACATTTTGTTACTACCAGTTCACCAGGTAGGCACCCGGCCTTCAGCACATGTGCTTTTTGTGTGTGCATGCCTTCGGTTCATGCGCCCGGCCTCAAAAATGTGCCTAAATAGGATGACATAGAACAGGGGTGGGTCGGCGGGCACACCTGCAATTTCCGCTACCGGTTCATTCCGAACTGGCTGAATATCACCTCTGATCTGGAAGATTGATGACTGGTTCATATTTATAACGGTGACCTTGGTGGTTTTCTTGCAGATGTATCATTACCCAACTAGGTAACATCATCAATGCTAGAAGGGAGTGGGGATTGTGAGAAGGAGGAGGAGGAGGAGGAGGAGGAGGAGGAGGAGGAGGAGGAGGAGGAGGAGGAGGAGGAGGAGGAGGAGAGGAGGAGGAGGAGGAGGAGGAGGAGGAGGAGGAGGAGGACTGTAGAAACTTTGATGCTCTCTGACCTTGGTGGCTTTCTTGCAGGTGTATCATTACCCAACTAGGTAACATCAGCAGTGCTAGAAGGGAGTGGGGATTGTGAGAGGAGGAGGAGAGGAGGAGGAGGAGGAGGAGGAGGAGGAGGAGGAGGAGGAGGAGGAGGACTGTAGAAACTTTGATGCTCTCTGACCTTGGTGGCTTTCTTGCAGATGTATCATTACCCAACTAGGTAACATCATCAATGCTAGAAGGGAGTGGGGATTGTGAGGAGGAGGAGGAGGAGGAGGAGGAGGAGGAGGAGGAGGAGGAGGAGGAGGAGGAGGAGGAGGAGGAGGAGGAGGAGGACTGTAGAAACTTTGATGCTCTCTGACCTTGGTGGCTTTCTTGCAGGTGTATCATTACCCAACTAGGTAACATCAGCAGTGCTAGAAGGGAGTGGGGATTGTGAGAAGGAGGAGGAGGAGGAGGAGGAGGAGGAGGAGGAGGAGGAGGAGGAGGAGGAGGAGGAGGAGGAGGAGGAGGAGGAGGAGGACTGTAGAAACTTTGATGCTCTCTGACCTTGGTGGCTTTCTTGCAGGTGTATCATTACCCAACTAGGTAACATCAGCAGTGCTAGAAGGGAGTGGGGTTTATGGAGAGGAGGAGAAGGATCAGGAGGAGAACTCTGGACTTCTTGCTGTTCCTGAGCTTGGTGGTTTTCTTGCAGACATTCCATGCCCTAACTTGGTAACATCATCAGTGTAGAAGGGAGTGGTGTGTGTGGGGGGAGAAGGACTGTGGGGTTCTTGGTGCTCTCTGAGCTTGCTTGTTTTCATACAGATGTTTCATTACCAGACTAGGGAACATCATCAGTGCTATAAAGGAATGAAGTTTGTGGAGAGGGAGAGGGGGAGGAAGAGGAAAAGGAGGAGGAGGAAGAAGAAGGAGAGGAAAGGAGGAGGAGGTGGAGATGTGATAGTGGTACTCTGAAAGTTGTTTTCTTGCAAGAGAGCGGTAGATGCTAATTTTCTTCACTGGGATGTTTACTGCTCTAAACCACCAATGCAAGCTAAGCTTGTTTTTAGATGCAGCCCTATTTTATCCTGATTTGGTTAATAAGAACCCCAATTTTAATTCCAGTTGGTTCTCCCCTCTTCTTCTGCCCTACGCCTTTCATTTCGTATCCAATCAATATTATTTGACATCACACAGGTCAGCAATGATGGCAGCATGGAAATTACAAAAGAAACTATTGTTTGGCTTGAAATTAAGAGCTAGTGCAATCAATAGTACATTTGAAAATTGATATCGATCACACCATGCATATGTGTATGGAGGTGGGAGAAGACAGAAGGAACAGCGTGTTTTTTTTTAATTCCTCCCCCCCCTCCCCCAGCCTCACAACTTCTGTCTTGTTCTAACAAAACTGACGATATCAACATAAAAATTATATGCAGACGAATCTTTTCTGAAGCAACTGGATCTGGGGGAGGATGGACTAAAAAATGCTATTGGCAAATCATACGATTGTAAAGAGGATAGATGATAGAGATGGATGGATGGATGGATGGATGGATGGATGGATGGATAGATAGATAGATGATAGATAGATGATAGAGCGATGATAGAGCGATGGATGGATGGACGGACAGATAGGTAGGTAGGTAGGTAGGTAGATAGGTAGGTAGGTAGATAGATGATGGATGGATGATAGATTGATAGATAAAGGTAGATGATGAGAGAGAGAGATGAGAGAGAGAGATACAATAAAAGATGACATATAGTTAGATAGATAGATAGATAGATAGATAGATACAGAGAGAGAGAGAGAGAGAGAGAGAGAAAGAAAGAAAGAAAGAAAGAAAGAAAGAAAGAAAGAAAGAAAGAAAGAAAGAGAGAGATCTTCCTCTTCCTTCACAAACCACACTCCTTTCTAGCACCGATGATGTTGCCAAGTTGGATAATGAAACATTTGCAAGAAAACAACCAAGCTCAAAGATCTCAGTAGTCGTCTTCTCCTCCTTCCTCCTCCTCCTCCTTCCTCCTCCTCCTCCTTCCTCCTCCTCCTCCTCCTCCTCCTCCTCCTCCTCCTCCTCCTCCTCCTCCTCCTCCTCCTCTCCTCCTCCTCCTCTCCTCCCCCACTCTTTTCTAGCACTGATGATGTTACTTAGAAACATCTGCAAGAAAACAATCTGGCTCAGAGAGGGCCAAGGACCCCGCAGTTCAACCCTGAGCTACAAATGTCCTCTTCTGTTTGTAGTACCTCCCTAACTTCACAACGACCCTCACTTTTGTATTCATGCCACACACTTTCATTCTAGATTGTAGATGGATGTCTCCCATTCCTACAGCATTCAACCTGCTTTTATGCTTCTCTTGGCATTCCCCGTTCTCACTTCCAGGTACTAAAGTAGGCAGAGGCATGTTCTGATACAAGCTATTTCTGCTTCTTCCAACAAATGTTCCTTTTCACAGCAAACCATGTGCTGCCCACTCCTTCTCAAAAACATTTGTACATCTTCGCAGTTCTCCATTTTCCCCATCTGAAATAAATCTTCTACCCTGAGCGTGCCAATTCGTTTTCTTCCTCTAGTTTGTCGCCATTTCTCTGCAACCTGCATACATTCGCTCTGCCTCAGAATAGCAAAAGCAAAAGCACTTAGACTTATATACCAATTTACAGAACTTTGCAGCCCTCTCTAAGTGGCTTTACAGTGTCAGCATATTGCCCCCAATAATTTGGGTCCTCGTTTTACTGACCTCGGAAGGATGGAAGGCTGCATCAACCTTGAGCTAGTCAGGATCGAACTCCAGACAGTGAGCAGAGTTGGCTTGCAGTACAGCATTCTAACCACTGCACCACCATGGCAAGGAAGGATGGAAGGAAGAAAGGAAGAAAGGAAGAAAGGAAGAAAGGAAGAAAGGAAGAAAGGAAGAAAGGAAGAAAGGAAGAAAGGAAGAAAGGAAGAAAGGAAGAAAGGAAGAAAGGAAGAAATGAAGAAAGGAAGAAAGGAATAGCAATAGCACTTAGACTTATATACCGCTTTACAGTGCTATACAGCCCTCTCTAAGCAGTTTACAGAGTCAGTCTCTTGCCCCCAACAATTTGGGTCCTCGTTTTACCGACCTCTGAAGGATGGAAGGCTGAGTCAACCTTGAGTAATCAGGATCAAACTCAAACAGTGAGCAGAGTTGGTTTGCACTACAGAATTTTAACTTCTGCAGTGCCATGACAAGGAATGAAGGAAGGAAGGAAGGAAGGAAGGAAGGAAGAAAGGAAGAAAGGAAGGAAGGAAGGAAGGAATAGCAATAGCACTTAGACTTATATACCGCTTTACAGTGCTATACAGCCCTCTCTAAGCAGTTTACAGAGTCAGTCTCTTGCCCCCAACAATTTGGGTCCTCGTTTTACCGACCTCTGAAGAATGGAAGGCTGAGTCAACCTTGAGTAATCAGGATCAAACTCCAACAGTGAGCAGAGTTGGTTTGCACTACAGAATTCTAACTTCTGCAGTGCCATGGCAAGGAATGAATGAATGAATGAATGAATGAAGGAAGGAAGGAAGGAAGGAAGGAAGGAAGGAAGGAAGGAAGGAAGGAAGGAATGAATAGCAATAGCACTTAGACTTACATTCTACTTTACATTGCTTTTACAGCTCTCTCTAAGCAGTTTGCAGAGTTAGTCTCTTGCCCACAACAATATGGGTCCTCATTTTACCAACCTTGGAAGGATGGAAGGATGAGTCAACCTTGAGCCTGGTGAGATTCGAACTGTCAAATTGCAGTCAACCGGCAGGCAGCAGAAGTAGCCTGCAGTACTGCACTCTGACCACTGCACTGCAGCTCTTACCATGTCAGAATCAAATACCTTGGCTTCTTATTTTCTGGTCTCGGCTCCTTATAATAGCATGAAAAGATATTGAGACTCTAGAAAGAATGAAGAGATGAGCAACAAAAAGGATGAGCAGTCTGGAGGCTAAAACATATGAAGAACAGTTGAAGGAATTGAGTATGTATATTCTAACAAAGAGAAAGACTAAGGGACACTTGATACCAGTTTTCCAATATTTGAATGATCACAGAGAAGAGGGAGTCAACTTATTCTGGAAAGTATCTGAGGGTAGGACAAGAAGTATCGGACAGAAACTTATCAAGGGGACATCCAATCTAGAAATGAAAAACTTCCTTACAATGAAAACATTAACCAGTGGAACAGTTCGCCTTCAGTCCATCAGCAATGGGTGGAAAATAATCAAGAGAGAAGCAACTTAGAACTGAGGAGAAATTTCCTGACAGTGAGAACAATTAATCAGTGGAACAACTTGCCTCCAGAAGTTGTTAATTCTCCAACACTGGAAATTTTTAAGAAGAGATTGGACAACCATTTGTCTGAAATGGTATAGAGTGTCCTGCTTGAACAGGGGCAGGATTAGAAGACCTCCAAGATCCCTTCCAACTCTGTAATTCTACTCTATTCAATTTTAGATGCTCCAACACTAAGAGATGTTTAAGAAGAGATGTCCATAATAACAAAATAACTGTCAAGCACCAGGAAGATCAGGAGCTCAGCTGGTTCAAAGATTTATTGTAAGATTAAGCTCACTACAAGAATCTGGACTACTAGCAGCCAAGGGAATTTAGCAGGAGATGAGAGTAGGAGGAATTCAAGGTGAGCTAGACTCTTGTAGGGGTGAAGGGACTCTAGACTCATGACATGTTTGACCGCTCCCTTGGGCTCAGCCTGGGCTTCTCCTACAATAACAGAGTTGGAAGGAACCATGGAAGTCTTCTAGTGCAACCCCCTTCTCAAGCAGGAGACCCTATACCATTCCAGATAAATGGCTGTCCAATCTCTTCTTAAAACCCTCCGGTGATGGAGGACCCACAACTTCTGAAGGCAAGATGTTCCTCTGGTTGATTGTTCCCACCATTAGGAAATTTCTTCTTAGTTCTAGGTTGGATCTAATATTTGCTAAAAATCAAAGACACTTAGAGGTGTAAATGATCAAACAGTTCATCAAAATAACCAGCTGATACACTGTAGAGGTCGTCCTCGGCCTACAAGTTCATTTAGTGATTGCTCCAAGTTACTGAAAAAAGGGCACTGGAAAAAGAGACATAACCTTGTTTCAAATTTATGACCAATGCGTCATCCCAATCCCAGTCATGTGATCAAAATTCGGGCACTTGGCAACTGATTCTTATTCATGATGGTTGCAATCAGGGGTGAAATTCAGCAGCTTCTGACAGGTTCTGGAGAACCGGTAGCGGAAATTTCGAGTAGTTTGGAGAACTGGGAAATGCCATCTCTGGGTGGCCCCAGAGTGGGGAGGGAATGGAGATTTTGCAGTATCCTTCCCCTGGAGTGAGGAGGGAATGGGGATTTTGCAGTATCCTTCCCCTGGAGTGGGGAGGGAATGGGGATTTTGCAGTATCCTTCCCCTGGAGTGGGGAGGGAATGGAGATTTTGCAGTATCCTTCCCCTGGAGTGAGGAGGGAATGGGGATTTTGCAGTATCCTTCCCCTGGAGTGGGGAGGGATTGGGGATTTTGCAGTATCCTTCACCCAAAGTGGGGAGGGAATGGGGATTTTGCAGTATCCTTCCCTTGGAGTGGAGAGGGAATAGGGATTTTACAGTATCCTTCCCCTGGAGTGGGGAGGGAGTGGGGATTTTACAGTATCCTTCCCCTGGAGTGGAGAGGGAATAGGGATTTTACAGTATCCTTCCCCTGGAGTGGAGAGGGAATGGGGATTTTAGAGTATCCTTCCCCTGGAGTGGAGGGGGAATAGGGATTTTACAGTATCCTTCCCCTGGAGTGGGGATTTTAGAGTATCCTTCCCCTGGAGTGGGGTGGGAATGGAGATTTTGCAGTATCCTTCCCCTGGAGTGGGGAGGGAATGGAGATTTTGCAGTATCCTTCCCCTGGAGTGGGGAGGGAATGGAGATTTTGCAGTATCCTTCCCCTGGAGTGGAGAGGGAATAGGGATTTTACAGTATCCTTCCCCTGGAATGGGGAGGGAGTGGGGATTTTAGAGTATCCTTCCCCTGGAGTGGGGTGGGAATGGAGATTTTGCAGTATCCTTCCCCTGGAGTGGGGAGGGAATGGGGATTTTGCAGTATCCTCCCCCTGGAGTGGAGAGGGAATAGGGATTTTGCAGTATCCTTCCCCTGGAGTGGGGAGGGAATGGAGATTTTGCAGTATCCTTCCCCTGGAGTGAGGAGGGAATGGGGATTTTGCAGTATCCTTCCCCTGGAGTGGGGAGGGATTGGGGATTTTGCAGTATCCTTCACCCAAAGTGGGGAGGGAATGGGGATTTTGCAGTATCCTTCCCTTGGAGTGGAGAGGGAAAAGGGATTTTACAGTATCCTTCCCCTGGAGTGGGGAGGGAGTGGGGATTTTACAGTATCCTTCCCCTGGAGTGGAGAGGGAATAGGGATTTTACAGTATCCTTCCCCTGGAGTGGAGAGGGAATGGGGATTTTGCAGTATCCTTCCCCTGGAGTGGGGAGGGAATGGGGATTTTACAGTATCCTTCCCCTGGAGTGGAGAGGGAATAGGGATTTTGCAGTATCCTTCCCTGGAGTGGAGAGGGAATGGGGATTTTACAGTATCCTTCCCCTGGAGTGGAGAGGGAATAGGGATTTTACAGTATCCTTCCCCTGGAGTGGGGAGGGAATGGGGATTTTAGAGTATCCTTCCCCTGGAGTGGAGAGGGAATAGGGATTTTACAGTATCCTTCCCCTGGAGTGGGGATTTTAGAGTATCCTTTCCCTGGAGTGGGGTGGGAATGGAGATTTTGCAGTATCCTTTCCCTGGAGTGGGGAGGGAATGGAGATTTTGCAGTATCCTTCCCCTGGAGTGGGGAGGGAATGGAGATTTTGCAGTATCCTTCCCCTGGAGTGGAGAGGGAATAGGGATTTTACAGTATCCTTCCCCTGGAGTGGGGAGGGAGTGGGGATTTTAGAGTATCCTTCCCCTGGAGTGGGGAGGGAGTGGGGATTTTGCAGTATCCTTCCCCTGGAGTGGGGAGGGAATGGGGATTTTAGAGTATCCTTCCCCTGGAGTGGGGTGGGAATGGAGATTTTGCAGTATCCTTCCCCTGGAGTGGGGAGGGAATGGGGATTTTGCAGTATCCTCCCCCTGGAGTGGAGAGGGAATAGGGATTTTGCAGTATCCTTCCCCTGGAGTGGGGAGGGAGTGGGGATTTTAGAGTATCCTTCCCCTGGAGTGGGGTGGGAATGGAGATTTTGCAGTATCCTTCCCCTGGAATGAGGAGGGAATGGGGGTTTTGCAGTATCCTTCCCCTGGAGTGGGGAGGGAATGGGGATTTTACAGTATCCTTTCCCTGCCATCCCCACCAAACCACTCCCACAGAACCGGTAGTTAAAGAAAATGAATTTTACCACTGGTTACAATGTTCCAAGGTGATGTGAAGAAACTTTGTCATCTTCTGACAAGTAAAGTCAAATGAGGAAGCCAGATTCACTTAACAACCGTTAAGGTTGTAAAATAGGGCAAAACTCACTTGGCAAATGTCTCATTTAATGACATAACTCTGGCGATCAATTGTGGTCGTAAGTCAAGGACTATCTTTATACTGCAAAATTCACGACAACATCTGTATTAGATGATTAGGTAAAGGCAAAGGTTCCCCTCGCACATATGTGCTAGTCATTCCCGAATTTAGGGGGCAGTGCTCATCTCTGTTTCAAGAGCCAGCACTGCGCGTAGATGTCTCCGTAGTCATGTGACCAACATGGCTGAACGCCAAAGGCGCACGGAACGCTGTTCCCTTCCCACCAAAGGTGGTTCCTATTTTTCTTCTTGCATTTTTGCTTGCTTTCGAACTGCTAGGTTGGCAGAAGCTGGGACAAGGAATGGGAGCTCACTCCATTATGCGGCACTAGGGATTTGAACCACCTAACTGCCAACCTTTCCGATCGAGAAGCTCAGCGTCTTAGCCGTTAGATGATTATGCAGCTTCTATTTGAGGGGAAATACGATATGCAGGAACCTTTCCCTTGATTGACAGCTTTTACCTCATCATTCAAATTCTCAGTGTACTAGGAGACACATATATTCATGTCCTCAGTCAACACACTTCTATCAACTCTACAAATATTCTCGATAAATTTATTCATAAATACATTAAATAATCAAGGGGATATCACACATCCTCGTCTTATTCTGTATTCGGCACCGATCTTTCGGCATTCTGTTTATTGACTTCCATCGCCTCCTGCCCTTATTGCATTCATCAGCCAAACCTTCTTATTTTCGCAAAACATTCCATAATTCAACTCTATTCATTTTATTGTTCGCTTTCATTCCATCAACAAAGATACCGTAAGCTGCCCGCCTCGCATTCATACATTTTTCAATGAAATGACAAGAAGCTAAAATCTGCTCACGGACACCTTTTGACTAACCTAAGTTCACACAGCACTTCTCAATTGTTGCACAATGCCTACTCCTGGAGCCTTTCCACAGAAGTGGGTGTCACATACTATAACAATTGGTTCACCCAGCACTAGAAATGGAAGTGCGCAAGCATGTGCCTTCCGCTCATGCATACAGTGTCAAAACGCACGGCAGTTCGCTCATTTGCGCCTTCCACACATGCATGCAGTATCAAAACATGTGGCAGTTTGCTCATTTGCGCCTTCCACACATGCATGCAGTGTCAAAAATGTGCATCAGTTCACTCATTTGCACCTTCCACGCATGCATGGAGTGTCAAAATCTGCAGCAATTCGCTCATTTGCACCTTCCACGCATGCATGCAGTGTCAAAACGTGCAGCAATTCGCTCATTTGCATCTTCCACGCATGCATGCAGTGTCAAAACGTGCAGCAATTCACTCATTTGCGCCTTCCACGCATGCATGCAGTGTCAAAAACGTGCAGCAGTTCACTCATTTGCGCCTTCCATGCATGCATGCAGTGTCAAAACGTGCAGCAGTTCACTCATCTGCACCTTCCACGCATGCATGCAGTGTCAAAACACATGACAATTCACTTGCACGTGCCTTCCACGCATGCATGCAGCACAGAGGTGGGTTCCTCCTGGTACAGTCCAGTACGCCAGAAGAGGTAGTGAAAATCTGGTGTACTGGACCGGACTGGTAGCAATGGCAGCCTGGCCATGTCCCCGTACTGGTGAAAGAAAGACCATCCTGCCGTCCTGGAACTGCGCCATGTTGAGTAGTTCTACATGGATGCGCCTGACAGCAGCAGCTGCAACAGCAGAGGCAGAGCACACCCTGCCTTCTGGGGCCCGTTTCCACAGCCAAATCAACTGCGGTGGCACCAACGGGCAGCGAGAGAAGGAAGAAAGTGCTCCAGGTAGGTAAGCAGTGCGCATGTGCAGTGCGCATCTCCAGTTGGCTGGGAAATTCTGGTAGTTGAAGTCTACAGGACTTAAAGCCACCAAGGTTGAGAAACTCTGCTCTACTGCCTCCTCTTCCTCCTCCTTATCCTCTCTGCAAACCCCCCTTCCTTCTAACAAGTCATGTTAGAAGTTAACTAGTCATGTAATGAAACATCTGCAAGAAAATAACAAAGCTCAGAGAGTACCAAGGACCCTACAGTTCAACCCCAAGCTACAAATATTCTTTTCTAATTGTAGCACACACATGTTCAAAATTCTGGAGCAGCCCAAGATCCAACTTCAGAGTCCCTGAAGACACAGTGAGCAAAGCTTTCAGCAGGGATTTGGTTACCCACTTCACAACTTTTACTTCTCTCGCCTAGTTCTCTCTCCCAATGTGATGTTATCTTTGGTTGGAAAACCAAAGTTGTGAACACAAGAACGCAGTAAGAAAAAAAGAAAAAAACTTCCTCCCTTTTCCAGCACCTTAAAGCTACAGGACATGAAATTAATTTTGAAGGAACCAGGTTAATCTCCAAAACTGAACACTTCAACGAGAGAATAATTATGGAAGCTATCGAAATAGAGAAACACCCCCACAACATGAATAAACGTTACGATACCTCCCGCCTACCAGACATCTGGAAACCAGCCCTCATCAACATGAAACAACAATGGACACACAGCCAGCACCAATCAGCACCAATCTACCAATCATGATACAACCACACAACCAATTATTACACTTACTGAAACAACACCAGCACTCCACACACACACACACCAAGATTTATAGAAAGACGGCAGCTCCAACCATGCTTTAACCCCAAAACCCAGCCTGAAGATGGCAAGTGAGACCTCGCCGAAACGTTGCCAAGACAATCTCAATCTTCCAAGGGAAAAGACCCGAATACAACAAGACCAGCATACCTACACCAGTGAAAATCTACGAATATATATATGTATGTATGTATGTATGTATGTATGTATGTATGTATGTATGTATGTATGATTGTATGTATGTATATATACATACACACACACACACACATGCATGCACATATACATATACATATACATATATTCATAGATTTTCACGGGTGTAGGTATGTTGGTCTTGTTGTATTTGGGTCTTTTCCCTTGGAAGATTGAGAGTATCTTGGCAACATTTTGATGAGGTCCCACTCATCATCTTCAGGCTGGTGCCTTCAGCTTCGTGCTTCTGCGAGCAAAGTGTGATCGGAGCTGCTGTCCCTCTATAAATATTGGTGGGTGGGTGTGGAGTGGTGGCCTTGTTGCTGTAAGCAGATTGGTTGGCTGTGTTGTAACATCTTGATTAGTTCATGAAGTTGATGTTTGAGATTAGTTGGCTGTTTCATAACATCCTGTGTGGCTGAGGTACTGGCTGTGTGCCTATTGTTCTTTTGTGTTGTAACGACCTGGGTAGTAGGCTGTGTGATGATATCCTGAGCTCTATTGTAGTGATATCCTGAGTCCTGTGCTGCAACCTCCTGGGGGATTGGCTGCGTTGTAACATCCTGAGCATTTGTGTTGTAACCTCCTGAGTTCTGTGATGTAATGTCCTGAGCAGATGGCTGAGGTGTAACATCCCAGGCTTTGGTTTGGCTCTGAGTTTGCGGTCTGGCTATGTGTTCATTCCATGTGTCAGTTTGCTTTGTGTGGGGGTCGGAGGAGGATGCAGCAGTTGGTGATGCCACTGTGGTTTGGCTTCTGGATGGTGGTTGCATTTGGTCTTTGGGCAGTGACATGCAGTGAGGTTTATGGCTGGTGAGGCACTGACCCAGTTGTGGGTTTCAAATTTTTTTAGACTTGTGGACTTCAACTCCCAGAATTCCACACCCAGGCATGCTCAGTTCCAATTTAAAGCGACAGCATTTGTTTTTCTCCTTTGCCAAAGAATTTTTCTTCTTTCTTTTTCTTTTCCTTCTCCCTTCCCCTCCTTCCTCTCTCTCTCCCTCCCCCCCTCTCTCAAACACACACACACACACACACACACGGAGTAGTTGGATTGGACTACACACACTTTCCCCCAGCCCCGGAAGGATCCAGCCCAGCTTCACTGATTACAGGTTTGAAAAGGCAACGTAGCTCTGCCTGCAATCAAACTACACTTTGAAGTTTGAAGTTTGAATTCCTCCCCGCTCCCTCCGACCCACACATACCTTTTCCAGCTGTTTCAGAGAGGATTTCAATTCTGCTCTTGCCTCGGGTCCTCTGAAGAAGCCCCGCCCAAACGAGCGCCCTCTACTATGAGGCAGGAGAACTGCGTGCCTCACCTACGTCAGGAATTTTTAGGCTTTTAACCCTTGCTTAACTCTGCTCGAGTGATCATAAAACGCCTAAAGTCAGACTAGATGAGGCATGCAGTTCTCCTGCCTCACAGTAGAGGGCACTTTTTTAGAGGCTTTTTTAAACAGTTAAGCAGAGTCATCCACGGTGAGGCAGCAACTAACTCAGCCTGACCTCAGCTCTCGCCTTTTTCCTTTTACATTTTTTTTTCTTTTCCTGATGACAGTGGTGAGGCTGTGCCTCCCCTCACTGCACGTCACTGTCTGTGGGATGGGCTTGGGTTTGAGTCTGGTGAGGGTAATTGGTGGTTGCGTACTGTGTTGTTCTGGGTCCGGTGTCGGTTTTCGTGGCTGGGACTCATTTGTTGACTAGGGCTAGTTTCCAGATGTCTGGTAGGCGGGAGGTATTGTCACATTTATTCATATTGTGAGGGTGTTTCTCTATTTCGATGGCTTCCATAATTATTCTCTTGTTGAAGTGTTCAGTTTTGGCAATAGGACATAAAATTGATTTTGAAAGAACCAAATTAATCTCCAAAACTGAACGGTGTCAGGCCTGCAGCCATCTTTTCGTTTGGATCTTTGGCCTGCCACACTTTCTATTATTCTACTATGCATTTTCTATTGTGGGAAAATGGGAGGGGGGAGTGTAGAGAGTTAAATGCTGTGTAGCCATAACAACATTCTTTCTAGAAAGCCAAGGTCATCCTTTGTCTCTGCACCTCTGCACCTGACCGGAACTGGTTGGGTGGAACTGCCAGCATGGCAGTGGGAGATTGGACCATGGGATGGACTTGTGGGTGTGGGGAAAAGATCTTGAACTTTCAACCAAGTGGGGAAAACTGGGAAGCTTTCAGATTCAGGTTTTCCCAGATGTAAACTAATAATGTAATGTAAGTTAATGTAAGTTAATAAATTGGAACTTGGAGCAATACTTTGCCTTGGACTCTGATTTACTTTTGGATGCTACTTGGGACCCTGACAGACAGGCTGTGACAAGTGTCATTTGCTTTGTGCCGAGGCCTCTTCCAAATCAGTTTTCTGTCCTCAGCAGAATGGGTGATTTCCATTTCTGAAATGGCCCATTAAGAGGAAGGTCGAGCTAGTTTTCTGCTTCTCCTGGCGAGGGTACCAGCCTAGTCAAAGCAGCTTAGCCAGAGTTGGTGAGTGATGGTTGCAATTGTGACATTGACTAAGTTGTCTGTGCTGTGGGCACAAGAGCCCAGACAATCTCCATCACTGCTTTCCCCGTTGCTCTCTCCCGAGGACGTTCAGGCCTTCTTCATTACTCCCCAGCTGGCAGACAGGTTGAGAGGAAGGATATTACAAATGTCACTCTTGCCACTTTGAGACAGACTTGAAGGAGATGAGAGGGGAAAGGGAGGGCGATGGGGAGCAGTTGCAAGCCCCAAAGAGATCCTTGTTTGCTGGGTGGAGGAGAACTCTCCCTGGACTTTGTTCTAATTGCCTTGCCCGTATTGTGCTAAGAAGGGAAGTGGGAGGCAGGTAGAGGGGGAATAAACCTAGAACTTACTCAATTGAGTTGACACCTTCCTGCAGGCAGATTGGGACAACTCACCACAGCCAACTCGCCATGGCCAATTTAATTGATCAGTCAGAATAGAGCTGGAAGGGACCTTGGAGGTCTTCTAGTCCAGCCCCCTGCTTCTTTCTCCCTCCTTCTTTCCTTCCTTGGATGTCTGTATGTCTATTCTATCTATCTATCTATCTATCTATCTATCTATCTATCTATCTATCTATCTATCTATCTATCTACGATCTCTGTTTATCACCTCTTTCTTATCATCTTTCTTTTCCTCCCTCCCTCCCACCCTCTCACCTTTCTTTCTTTCTATTTATTTATCCATCCATCTGTCATCTATCATCATCTATCATCTATCTAACTATTCATCTATCTATCATCTATCATCTATCATCTATCTATCTATCTATCTATCTATCTATCTATCTATCTATCTATCTATCATCTATCTATCTACCTATCTACCTATCTACCTATCTACCTATCTACCTATCTACCTATCCACCTATCCACCTATCCACCTATCCACCTATCCACCTATCCACCTATCCACCTATCCACCTATCCACCTATCCACCTATCTATCTATCTATCTATCTATCTATCTATCTATCTATCTATCTATCTATCTATCTATCTATCTATCTATCATCTCTGTTTATCACCTCTTTCTTATCATTTTTCATTTCCTTCCTTCCTTCCTTCCTTCCTTCCTTCCTTCCTTCCTTCCTTCCTTCCTTCCTTCCTTCCTTCCTTGTCTGTCTGTAATCTATCATTTGTGTGTATCCTTTTCAACTATCTATTTATCTCTCTCTCCCCCCCTCTCCACCCACCCACCCACCCACCTATCCATCCACACACATGTATGGACCCAAAGAGGGACCATGGTCTAAATTAAGTATCAGACATAGTTCTACATTGGGGAAACTATCTCCCAGTTGTGAAAGATCATTGTCATCGTTCTTATTAGGCACAACACAACCGTAATCAAAATTAACAAGCAAAGCCTAGCAACAATGAAAAATCACATCAAAGCAATAAAACCGAATCTATACCATGGAACATTTGCACTCACAATACAGACAACACCTAGACAACTGTAAAACTGTACAAAACCAGATACTCCGACTATCCAACACTAGTTAAGACTTGTTTGTCTGTCAGGTTTCCAGGCCATCCAACTTCAAAAAAAAAAAAACCTCTGAGCAGCTTCACACGATTAAAAACCAACAAACATATGCAAAATAAGCACAAAGCAATGCAACAAAAATGCCACAGGTGTGTCAGGGAAACAACAAAACATATTTTTTTTCCATTGGTTTCCAGGTTTGATTGATAACAAAACAGCCCCGGTCGTCACATTTTTCTAACCGTCGTTTCTTAGCATCTTCTGATAGGACCAGCCCAACAACTGGCTCAGTCTTTGAACGCACTCACAACCTTTCTACAAAGTGTTGTAAGGAGTTGGAGCATTCGAGTGATTAGAGCTGGTGTGACACGGTATGCTCTCACTTACCTCCCTCTTAGGGAATTTAACACAAATACTTCTCAGCTGCATGAATGAACACGGTCACAGAACAACACGAGCTGGGTAGATGGTTTCAACCATCAGGGTTAATTGACTTCCACATCACCGGTCCAATCTTGTTGCTGTGCGATTTCCAACATTGCCGTTTCTCATCCCACAGGCATACGCAAACAAACAAACAAACACACACACACACACACAACCAGGCAGTGACGTCCTATTGTCTCAAAATCCCCTCCCTCCGGGGCTGGGGGAGGAAGGGGAAGACAGCACAGAGAGCTGTCAAATTCTCTGGAACCAGACGGGTTTTTTATGAAATTAGACATATTCGTGTTGATGTTTAGTAGCACGCATGAAATTCAAATCTGAGTGTTTGGCAGTCGGCAGGCCGGCCCTTTAATAGTCAATGACATAACTTCATTGTGGTTTTGACAACATTGTGCAGCAGCTTGTGCTTACTGCTGGAAATTAAAGCCACCGAAAGAGATGACACCAGCAGAATCGCCAAGGCCAGCTTCCCAGCGCTTACGAGCTGTTTGTTATTCTCATTTGTTGAAGGTTGTTATTGTGTTTGTAAGACTGCCACATCCTATTTAGAGGTTTGCTTCAATGCCATTCGGGTTGGGTAAGAAACCTTCTGAGCAGGATTTCTTTTTTTCCCCCTCCACTAACAAGATTTCCCGTTCCCACCCCCCCTCCTCGTCTGCATCTTCATTGGTTCATTCATCGGCTCCTTCTTCTCACCTGCATTTTCATTTTATTCAACAGGGAGGAAAATTAACCAGCGGAACGGATTGCCTCCAGAAGTTGTGGGTGCTTCATCACTGGAGGTTTTTAAGAAGAGACTGGGCAGCCATCTGCCCCAGGTGGCATACAGAGCCCTCCCTGCGGGCACGCCAGCTGTTTGCCATACTTGGGCATAATAATAATATAATAATAAATTTGGATTTATTAGCCGCTCCCTTTCCAAGTAGGACTCGGGGCGGCGTACAATGGAGCATATAACATAAAATATATAACAACACTAAACGTACATACATATACACACATACATATACACGGAGGAGGAAACAAATTACATCAATAGACAGTTAAAAATCTGCTATAAAATACCCCAATTGTAAAAACCCAATAAAATTAATATTTAAGAGCAATTTAAAAACAGTTTGGAGGAATGGGAAAATTACGATTGCGATTGAGCCAGGCCGGATAATTGAAAGAGGTGGGTCTTCAGCTGTACACGGAAGGAGCGGAGATCGGAAGTAATCCTGATGTCACGGGGGAGGTCATTCCATAGGGCTGGGCCCATCACAGAGAAGGCTCTGCTCCTGGGTGTCGCCCCCCGACACTGTTTGGCGGACGGCACCCGGAGAAGTCCCTCTCTGTGTGAGCGAATTGGTCGTAGGGATGTGTGGGGCAGGATGCGATCCTGCATATAACTAGGCCCTGTGCCATGGAGCGCTTTAAAGATCATAATCAAAACCTTGAAACGCACTCGGTAGACCACAGGCAGCCAGTGCAGCTCGCGCAGGAGAGGTGTTACAGGGGAGTATCTGGTCCTCCCCATAATCACCCGCGCGGCCGCGTTCTGGACCAACTGTAGTCTCCGAGTGCATCTCAAGGGAAGCCCCATGTAGAGAGCATTGCAGTAATCCAGGCGAGACGTCACTAGCGCATGGGTGACTGTGCGTAGGGCATGTGTTTCCCGCCAAACAACTGGTCTTCAGGTCTCAGGGGCAGGGCCTTCACCGATCTCTGCAGTTTGCCACCAGCACACCCTACTTTTCTCCCCCCCCCCAGTGCGCCCTGGCTTTCTCCTGCATTCCTGTCGTCCCCCCCCCCAATGCCTTAACCCATCTTCACAGTTTCCACCCTCCGCAGGTGCCTCCCTGTGGCAGGAATGGAGGAGAAAGCCTGGGTGAGCTGGGGAGAAACTGCGGAGATCGTGAACCCCCTCCCCATTTTGGGCCTTCCTGCATCAACCTGGAAGCCAAAACAGGGGTGGGGGGTAGGGAGTAGGGCACATGCACCCGGGAGAGCATACGCAGGGAATGTGCATACATGCATGGGGGTGGGGCCCATGCGTGGGGAAGTGCTCGTGTTGCATTTTGGGGATTGGGGCACGAGCATATGCTTTGGTCATTCTGTACCAAAAAGGTTAACCATCACCGAAAAAGGATTTCCTGCTTGAGCAGGGACTGGACTAGAAGACCTCCAAGGTCCCTTCCAGCTCTGTTCTGATTCTGATTTACCCACGACCCAATAGATGAGATCATCATCATAAGCCCCTTTGAGAGAGCATCGCCCTGTGTGGGAGCAGAAGAATTAGGCAAGCTAGTTAGAGGAATATGCTTGTTATCTTCAGGAACCCCGTGCTTATTATTTTGGGGTGCCATGTTTTATTTTCTGCCAGACCCATTCAGTACCTAGAAAGAATATAGAAAAATAGGGTTGGAATGAACTGAAGAAGCATCTTGGGTGAGGAGCAAAACATCTTCAGCCAAAAACAAAGTCCAGTTGCCTTTTGGATGACTGTGAATCTCCATAGATTATAGAGTTGGAAGGTACTTTGGAGGTCTTCTAATCATAACTCCCTGCTCAAGCAGGAGACCCTCTATCATTTCAGATAAATGATTGGCCACTATTTTCTTTAAAATTTCCAGGGTTGAAGCACCCACAACTTCTAGAGGCAAGTCGTTCTGCTGACCAATTCTTCCCACTGTCAATAATTTTCCCCCCTTAGTTCTAGATTCGGTCTCTCTTTGATGAGTTTCCATCTCTTACTTTTTGTCCCTCAGCTGCTTTGAAGAATAAGTTGACCCCTTCTTCTGTGTGGTAGCCCCGCAAATACTGGAAGATGCCACCATGTCACCCCCTAGTCCTTTTTTTTCCACTAAACTAAACATATGCAAAAGCGGGGACATCATCCTGCCAAAAAAGTGTGTCTAGTCAAGGCTATGGTTTTCCCAGTTGCAATGGATGGCTGTGAAAGTTGGACATGAGGAAGGCTGAACACCAAAGAATGGAGGCCTTTGAACTCTGCTGCTGGAGAAGACTCCTGCAAGTCTCTTGGACTGCAAGGTGATCCAACTGGTCCGTCCTAGAGGAGATCAACCCTGACTGCTCTTTAGAAGGCCAGATCCTGAAGAGGAAACTCAAAGACTTTGACCACCTCATGAGAAGGAATGACTCACTAGAGAAGAGCCTAATGCTGGGAAAGATTGAGGGCAAAAGAAGAAGGGGATGACAGAGAATGAGGTGGCTGGATGGAGTCACCAAAGCAGTAGGTGTGAGCTTAAATGGACTCCAGAGGATGGTAGAGAACAGGAAGGCCTGGAGGAATGTTGTCCATGGGGTCACAATGGGTCAAACACGACTTTGCAACAAATAACAAGACATACCCAACTCCTTCAACCATTCGTCATATCTTTTAGCTGAACACCATCATTCTGCTAAACAAATAATTCCCTCACCACTGTCAAACTATTCACTAAGGCTGCATTACTATTACTATTAATCTTATCATCGTTCCTATCACCCATCTCCTCCCACTTATGACTGCAGGACTGTAACTTCTTTGCTTGTATCCTTTTGATTTATATTGATATTGATTGTTTCCTGATTTGTACCCTATGACTATCATTGATTATTGTACCTTATGATTCTTGACAAATGTATATTTTCTTTTATGTAAACTGAGAGCATCTGCACCAAAGACAAATTCCTTGTGTGTCCAATCACACTTGGCCAATAAATATTTCTATTCTATTCTATTCTATTCTATTCTATTCTATTCTACTCTACTCTACTCTACTCTACTCTACTCTACTCTACTCTACTCTACTCTATTATCTTCCTTATTCTATTCTATTCTATTCTATTCTATTCTATTCTATTCATCTAATCTACTCTACTCTACTCTATTATCTTCCTTATTCTATTCTATTCTATTCTACTCTACTCTACTCTATTCTACTCTATCTACTCTACTCTACTCTACTCTATTCTATTCAACAAGACATACCCAATTCCTTCAACCGTTCTTCACATCTTTTAACTTCCAGCCCCCTAATCATCTTTGTTGCTCTTTTCTGCACTCTTTCTATGGTCTCAACATCTTTTTTTTTTTTTTGTATTTTGCTGGTGTTTTCATTGTGGACCTTGAGCTGATCCTTTAATAACTGGACATTATCCCGTGTTCAACGCTCTTCAACACCCCCCACTGATCAACTCACATAAAATCATGAGACAGCTTTTCCACCACGGCAGACAATATCTTGCAAGTGAAGGCTTACTCCAATGACTGATTCTCCTTCAAGATCTCCATACTGGTTGGCACGAGGTCCATTTTATTTGTATCCCAGCAGGTGGCAGCACCAAGCCAACCATGGGTGATCTCAGCAAGCAAAGCAAGGTTGCACCTGGTTCATCATGGATGAGACACTGTCAGGAAATCCCACAGCTGACAAGGGCACTCAGAAAAACTCTTGGAAAAAGGCAACAGCAAAAGACGTCTGTGTGGTTACCCAGAATCCACCAAACCATCTCATGGGGTCACCAGGAGGCCATCTGGAATCCAGAGGTATTTTACCTTTGCCTTTATTGACTCATAGGTGGGCACACTCTTGTACTGCGGTGAGTCTTGGACCCGTTACGTATGGCAGGAGAGAAAGCTGAACACCTTTCATAGGCGCTGTCTCCGACATATTCTCGGCATCACCTGGCATGACAAAGTTCCAAATAGTGCAATCTTGGAATGTGCTGGAATCTCTAGCATGTATAGACTATTGAATCAGCGGCGTCTACGCTGGCTTGGGCATGTCGTGAGAATGGCTGATGGTCGGACTCCGAAAGATTTCCTGTAAGGGGAATTAGTGCATGGAAAGCGCCCCAGAGGGACACCACAGCTGCGATACAAGGATATCTGCAAGAGGGATCTAAAGGCCTTGGGAATGAACACTAACAGCTGGGAAACCTTGACTTCTGATCGTTCAGCTTGGAGGCTAAAGGCGCAGCATGGCCTTCTCCAATTCAAAGAGACACTCGTTCAGCAGGCTGAAGCAAAGAGGCAATTCCAGAACCAGTATAATTTGGGGGCTGGGCAGGAGACAGAATGTATCTGCCCTCAATGTGGAAGGGATTGCCACTCCTGAATTGACCTTTTTAGCCACACCAGATGCTGCTTGAGGACCTCTTTCCAGAGTACGATACCATAGTCTTTTGAGACGGAAGGATGCCAATGCAATTTTCATAGGTCTCCTCTGTATTGATTCTGTGTTGATTCTGTGTTGACTTGAGCACATTTTCCAAAATCTAAGGGGCTGTCAGAAAGAAGAGGGGATCAAAGCACCTGAAGGCGGGACACAAAGCAACTTTTTGGAAAGAGTTCAAAGAAGATAAAATGAAATTCAGTGGTGAAAAGAGTAAGGTTCTACATTTAGGCAAGAAAAAACAAAATGCACAGGTACAGTATAGGTGGTACCTTGCTCAATAGTAGTAACTGTGAGAGGGATCTTGGAGTCCTAGGGGACAACCATTTAAATAGGAGCCAGCCCTGTCCTGCAGCTGCCAAAAAAGCCAACACAGTTCTAGGCTGCATCAACAGAGGGATAGAATCAAGATCACGTGAAGGGTTAATACCACTTTACAAGGCCTTGGGAAAGCCACACTTGGAATACTGCATCCAGTTCTGGTCGCCACGATGTAGAAAAGATGTGGAGACTCTAGAAAGAGTGCAGAGAAGAGCAACAAAGAGGATTGGGGGACTGGAGGCTAAAACATTTGAAGAATGGTTGCAGGAACTGGGTATGTCTAGCTTAAGAGAAAGAAGGACTAGGGGAGACATGATAGCAGTGTTCTGATATCTCAGAGGTTGCCACAAAGAAGAGGGAGTCAAACTATTCTCCAAGGCACCTGAGGGTAGAACAAGAAGCAATGGGTGGAAACTAATCAAGGAGAGAAGTAACTTAGAACTGAGGAGAAATTTCCTGACAGTGAGAACAATTAATCAGTGGAACAGAAGTTGCCTCCAGAAGTTGTGAATGCCCCATCACTGGAAGTCTTTAAGAAGATGTTGGATAGCTATTTGTCTGAAACGGTATAGGGTTTCCTGCCTAGGCAGGGGGTTGGACTAGAAGACCTCCAAGGTCCCTTCCAACTCTGCTATTGTATTATAAGAGCACCAAAAACGATTAGGTTAAAACACATATGGAGAACAATTGCAGGAACTGGATACCTACTCTAGCGAAAGGAAAGATCAGGGTGAGATGATAACAGTCGTCCAATATTTGAGGAGCTGCCACAAAGAAGAGAGGGGGTCAACCTATTCTCCAAAGCACCAGAAGCCAAGGCGAGAAACAATGGATGGAAACTAATCAAAGGAGAGAAGCCACCTGGAATTAAAAAGAAACTTTTTAACAGGGAGGACAATTAACCAGTGGACTGACTTGCCTCCAGAAGTTGTGGGTGCTCGATCACAGGAGGTTTTTTAAGAAGAGATTGGACTAGGGGTGACATGATAGCAGTCTTCCAATATTTGAGGGTCTCCTACATAGATAAGGAGGTCAAACTAATCTTCAAAGCAGCACCCGAAGGCAACAGATGGAAACTAACCAAGCAACCTAGAACTAAGGAGAAATTTCCTAATGGTGAGAGCAATCAACCAATGGAAGGGAAGTTGCCTTCAGAACTTGTGGGTGCTTCATCACTGGAGGCTTTCAACAAGAGACCGGGACAGGCACTTTTCCTGAAATGGTAGAGGGTCTCCTGTTTGAGGAGTGGGTTGGTCTAGATGACTTCCAAGGTGTGTTCCAACTCTGTTACTGTTATCAACGAGGCACTATAGGCTAGCATGCTGACACTGTCGCTACTTCTTGGGAGATTCAAATATGAATCTACGTTTGTTTGTTTTTTGCTCAGGAATCAATTCAGCGAGGGTCAAATGACACCCCAAAATATCACCAACACCCCAATTTGCCACCTGCAAATGAAACAGTTCTTTCCCTGCTCAGACTATGGCTATTTGGAGGTCATCTGATCTTTATTCTCTAGTAGAGGTGGAGAAGCTCTGTGTAATTAAAACAAGCCATCCAAATACCTCTGCAAAATGACAGATATTTGTGCTCGCTGATAATTGTAGAAGCTCCAAGGTGACCAGAGTTCTTACTGTATTTATCGGGTGTGGAGTAGCAAATAATGGATCCCTTAATTGCGAACATCAGGTAAAAGGTCCCCTTTTAATATTTGAACTTCCCCGAATGCTCACGGTCCCGGAAATATCTCCATAAATTAAAAAGGGAAATTAATTGGCTATGTTTAACTTCGCTCTGGCCTAACAGACCACCAATTTTCTTTCTTTTCATTTTAATTCTTCTCATCTCTCGGTAGCGACGCTCATGTTGTCATATTTCGCACGGCACAAGAATGTGAACGGATAGAAATTCATTCATTCATTCTTTCCTGGACGGACGATCTCTGCTCACAATCCCTCGTGCCCCAGTGTCTTGACTACTGCAATGGGCTCTACAATGGGCTGCCCTTGAAAAGTATCCCTAAACTTCAATTGAATTCAAAGTGTGGTGGCTCACTTGGTTGTGGGCAGGGGTGGGATTGGAAAATTTTTAGCAACCGGCTCTCTGTCTGGTTGTTGGGTGGGCATGGCCATGGGGGCATGGCCTACTCTGCTTTCTGCGCCACAGCAAGGGGGCATTTTCATCCTCCCCATCCTCCGGAGGATTTTCTCAAGTTTCCAGGAGGACAAAAATGGCAGCTCCGGAGTTTAGAAATGGGCCCATTTCTAGACTTCCGGTACTTGCAGGAGGCCTGTTTTTCACCCTCCTCAGGCTCCGGAGGCTTTTCCTGAGCCTCTTGGAGGGCAAAAATAGCCTCCCCTGAGCTCCAGAGGCTGGAAACTGGCCCGTTTCCAGACTTCTGGCACTTCCAGTAGGCCCGTTTTTCGCCTTCCCAGAGTCTCGTTGCGGGCCCTGCACTTACCTGGAATCTAAAACAGGCCATATGGAGATTCCTTGGAGGGGTGGGGTGGGGTGGGGTTGGGCAGAGCCAGCTGGTCATCAGAACTACCGGTTCAACGAACCAGATTAAAATTAACATCCGGTTCACCCAAACCAGTCTGAACCGGCTGAATCCCACCCCTGTTTGTGTGTAAGCCTAGATTTCCATAGGTGCCCCATTTCTTACAGGAGCTGCCTTGGCCTCCAATCTACTTCAAGGTCCAATTCAAGGTGCTGGTTGTTACCTTCAAAGCCCTACATGCCCTTGGAGCAAGTAATTTGAAGGAGCGTGTGTCAGGCCTGCAGTCATATTCCTTTTTAGGATCTTTGGCCTGCCACACTCTCTCTTATTTCATTATGCTGTTTCATTAGTGTAGTAATTGGGAGGGGGAATAGAAAGGAGTAGAATTGTGGAATGTGTTGTTGTCATTCCTTTCTAGAAGCCCAAGGTCATCTTTGGTCTCCGCACCTCTGCACCTGACCGGAACCAGCTGGGTGGAGATGCCAGCATGGCCGAAGAAGATTGGGCCATGTGATGGATTTATGGGTGAGGGGATAAGATCATGAACTTTCAACTGGGTGGAATCCCAGAAAGCTTTTCGATTTGGGATTCCACAGCTTGTTGCCAACAGGCTGTCTTATTAAATTGGAACTTTAAGGATAGCTCTGCCTTGGACTCTGATTTAATTCTGCATCATATTTGGAACGCTGTCACTGTGTTTTCCCACTTACATCTACTTTGACACACCTGAGGACAGGGGCAGGGAATGCCATAGGTTCCTTCTCTTAAGGAGGTCCATCTAGTGTGACCAAGAAGAAGGGCCTTCTTTGTGGTGGCTCCCTCCTTGTAGACCATCAACTCTGCAGAGAGAGGATTGGCTCTCCATTACATTCTTTCAAAAGACCCCAAAGACATAGTTCTTCCAACAAGCCTGGGAACACCAGGATGATATGGAGCCCATCAAGTGTTTGGTTTGAATGTTGTTGCCACAATTGGGTTTTATTGGGTTTTATTGCTGTAAGCTGCCAGGAATCACCATGAGTGAGCAGGGAAGCCATAAAAATCTTCTTAATCTCTATATATAAAACCATAAAATGGCTGTATGTGTGTGTTTGTGTGTATGTTGCAGCATAACTGGAACACCTTGAGCAATTTCAACCAAACTTGGTACACAGATGACTTACTCTCTGGCAACAAGTACTGTGGGGGTAAGACGCCCCTAACGCCCCTCAGGGTGTGTGTTCTATTAAGATACAACCTATTGTGCCTTAAAATGGCTTCTACTGTACTGCCATAATATGGCTTCTACTGTACAGCACAGTGGAATTCCATGGTAACAGCTTCACACTGCTCCACAAGGCGGCTCCCTCTGGTAAGGGGGAAAAATGCAACATTAGAAATTACATTTGGTCCTGACATTTTCTCCCTATTAATAAATACCGGGGCAATGCCGGTTTATCGGTTAGTCAATAATAAAGATAAATATTCAAATAGAAAGGATTGTGAAAAGTCAATCATAGCTTGATCATGAAATCCATTTGTAAGACGCACCTTATAGCTTAAGCTAATGTTTCTCAACCTTTAAGAAGGACGGACTTCAACTCCCAGAATTCCCAAACTGCATGTCATTCTGAAATTCTGGGAGTTGAAGTCCACAGTTCTTAGAGTTGCCAAGGTTTGAAAAACACTGGCTTAAGCTACAGAATAACCAAGTCATTTTCCCCCTTCTTGGTGGTTCTTCTACCTGTCTTTTCTTAAAAACCTCCAGTGAATTTAGCCAAAAATAATGACAGAAATAAGGGGAGATAGGAAAGAGAAATTTTTTTGGGGGGAGGGGGGGATATCCAAACAATCTATCAAAAAGCAATAGAAAAAATTCAGAAGAAAAGATGTAAGACATATAAAAAGAAGAAAAAGAGGAAAGAAAATTTAGGAATAGGACATTAGTAGAATGGTAATGATATAGTAGAATGAAATGATATACTGTAAACAAGGTAATAGTATGTTTTAATTAGGATCCGTGTGAGTTATACTAATACTTCTAAATGTGGAAACTAATTATGTTAAATGCAGACCATATAAAAAATTAAATTTGAAGACATATGTTGCTAATAGAAAATAGATGGAAAAGAAATGATAAGTTGATTTATTTCTAAAGAGAAGAGGGAAAAAATGATATTGTTTATATATGTTAAAAATTAGAAATTGGAAAATATAAGAAGAAAAGTAATACAGCTAAAATTGGAAATAATGTAGAATGAAATATGTGTTTGTGGCAATGTTGAAGGGGGAATCCGGACATTATTGTTCACAAAGGAATTTTTTATTATGTAACAAAAAAACAAACTTTTTTGTTAAAATAAATAAAAAAACCTCCATTGATGAGCCGAAGAAGCTTCTTGGATGAGAAGTGAAACATCTTCAAATAAGAACCAGAAAATCCATCTGCTTCTTTAAAAAAACACCTTTGCGACAACCATATCCTGGATGACTGAGAATCTCCAGACATTTATCCCTGTTAATACAGCCTAGGATTGCATCGGCTTTTTGGAGCTGAGTTAAGATTCATAGCCTGTGTGATCACGAAGCGCCGGTCTATTTTATAGGTAAATGAATCTTGCGTTGACATCGCGTTAGCATCCGTTTCTTGTCACATTTTTGACAATGATGACCTGTTGAGAACGGATGAGGTAAGAGGGATATTTTGCCCACCTGGTTTTAAATGTGATTAACTTTTAAGCGGCTTAAACAACATGAACTGTGCTTGTCGCAAGCCATGGCCCTTTCACACAAGCGAGGAAGCTGCTGATCTTTGCTAGTTTCTGGAGGTTTGCTGAAACAGGTCACTCTTTACAAAGACGCTCCCTGACCTTATCTCTAATTAAGGGGTTCGTGCAGCCGACAACCGCAACCATTTGGGCAAGAGAATGGCTGTCTCCTGCTGGAGTTTCACTTCATTGGTGGAAACAAGAGGCACCATGCATATTGCTCCAACAGAGTGCTACCAATAAATAATGGTTTCCACCCTTCCACTATTTTCCACAGGAATCCACCACTTGTAGGGTGGTGGCAAGTCATGTGAATGGGATCTTAAAAGAAATTAGAAGTCAATCCACTTTATGTTTTTTTTAGAGTTGGAAGGAACCTTGGAGGTCTTCTAGTCCAACCCCCTGCCTAGGCAGGAAACCCTACACCAATTCAGACAAATGCTATCCAACATCTTCTTAAAGACTTCCAATGTTGGAACATTCAGAACTTCTGGAGGCAAGTTGTTCCACTGATTAATTATTCTCACTGTCAGGAAGTTTCTCCTCAGTTCTAAGTTGCTTCTCTCCTTGATTAGCTTCCACCCATTGCTTCTTGTTCTGCCCTCAGATGCTTTGGAGAACAGTTTGACTCCCTCTTCTTTGGGGCAACCCCTGAGATACTGGAAGACTGCTATCATGTCTCCCCTAGTCCTTCTTTCTATTAAGCTAAACATACCCAGTTCCTGCAACCGTTCTTCATATGTTTTAGCCTCCAGTCCCCTAATCATCTTTGTTGCTCTTCTCTGCACTCTTCCTAGAGTCTCCACATCTTTTTTACATCATGGCAATGTAAAAAAAAGAGCCAGTTTCATGTAGTGGTTTGATGTAATGGTTGAGAGCCAGTTTGGTGTAGTGGTTAAGATCCTGGCTTAGAAACTGGGAGATGATAATCCCAAAGAAGCTTTTTTTCAAAAGGCAACTGGACTTTCAGGTTTTTCCTTGAAGACGTATCACTTCTCATCCAAGAAGCGTCTTCAGCTCTTCTTAAGAACTCTTCAGCTTTTCTTCAGAGCTGAAGACCCTTCTTGGATGAGAGGCGAAACGTCTTCAAAGAAAAAATAGAAAGTCCAGTGTCCCTTGAAAACAGCATCTTTGGGACAACCCTGACCTGGATGGCTGAGAATCTCCATAGACAGGAGATGGTGAATTCTAGCATCTACGTCTTATCATATCTCAAGTTACAACATCCAAACCTTGCAGCCTTACCATTTTTCTACTTTCCCACAGGATGGATGACTTCCATTGTGTCAATCGCTTCTTGGATGCTCAGATTAAGAGTATTTGTTTCAGTTTCTTGCAATGGTTTGGTGCGATGGTTTGATATAATGGTTTGGCAAATGGTGAGGTTTGGTGTAATGGTTAAGGCATCAGATTAGAAATTGGGAGATGGTGAGTTCTGATCCTGCCTTAGAGAAAAAAAGCTGGCTGGATGACTTTGGGCCACTCACTGGGAGATGGTGAGTTCTAGTCTGGACTCAGTATCTCCATGAGGTTAATCGTCCCCAACTCGATCTCCTACTTTTATACTAGGATAAATTCAGGATATCCCAAAGGAAATGGACAATGGCTATTTTTACTAAAGAAAATTCAAGTTATAACTGAATATCTACATGATGAGCCAGGGGTGGCACAGTGGTTAGAATGCAGCAGGAAGGAAGGAAGGAAGGAAGGAAGGAAGGAAGGAAGGAAGGAAGGAAGGAAGGAAGGAAGGAAGGAAGGAAAGAAGGAAGGAAGCTATTCTTGGTACTCTCTGAGCTTGGTTTTTTCATTGCAGACGTTTCATTACCCAAACTAAGTAATATCATCAGTGCTGGGAGGGAGGGGGGATTGCAAGGAGGAGGAGGAATGACTTGCCAACTGGAGTTATGGGTGCTCCATCATTGGAGATCTTCAAGAAGAGACCCAACAGTCATTGGCCCAAAACTGAGCAAGGTATTGAGCAAGGTCACTTCCAACTCTGTTGAGCTGCATTTTTTATTTAGATTTTTATCCTACCCCCTATTACCTTCTTTTTTAATAACTCAAGCCAATGTCCATGCCTAATACTCTTTCTTCCTCCTATTTTCCCCAAAACAATAACCCTGTGAGATGGATTGGGTTGAGAGAGAGAGGGAGTGAGAGAGTGTGTCAGTTATTGAGCCAGTTTTCATATATAAGGTGAAACTAGAACTCACAGTCTCCTGGTAACTCCGAACAGCTAACAATTATATATATATATATGTCACCGTGAAAGACCGAAATTGGTGAATGTCGACATTCACCGGTGAATGTTGGTGAATGTCGACATTCACCGGTGAATGTCGACACATACCAATTTCGGTCTTTCACAGTGACATATATATAACGAGTCAGCCTAACGCTTTACTTTTGCTTTTCAATTCGCGGTCCTGGAAACTACTCGTTCTAACCGTGCAGGATCGCAGGTTTTTTATTATTATTATTATTATTATTATTATTATTATTATTATTATTATTATTATTATTATTTCTTAGCGCTTATAGACCGCCCCCTCTCCCAAAAGGGACTTGGGACAGTGTACAGTCCATATCAAAAACATCATAAATAACTATAAAATTTAAACAATTAAAATTATTAAGTGGATAGATACATAAATAAGAGGAGGATAAAAAATATACAGAACTGTAATTGCTAAGTAAATAATTTTAAATATACAGAATTTAAAACCCCAATGTCCTATAAAATTAAGCCCCCTAAAAAACCAGTAGGAAATATATATGCCAGGAGGTAGACGTTAAAAATTATGCCAGGCCAGCCAGTCGGAACAGGTGTGTCTTCAGTTTCTGCCGGAAGGAGCGGAAGTCAGTGGTGGTTCTAATGTCGGGGGGGAGGTCATTCCAGAGGGTTGGGCCCATCACAGAGAAGGCCCTACGCCTTGGTGTCGCCCGTTGGCATTGCCTAGTGGACGGCACCAGGAGAAGCCCCTCCCTGTGAGAGCGAATTGGCCGCAGGGATGTGTGTGGGAGGATGCGATCCCGCAGGTAACTAGGCCCTATGCCATGGAGCGCTTTAAAGATGGTGGTCAAAACCTTGAAACGCACCCGAAAGACCACAGGTAGCCAGTGCAGCTCGCGCAGGAGCGGTGTTACGTGGGAGTACCTAGTACTCCCCATGACTGCCCGCGCGGCTGCGTTCTGGACTAGCTGCAGTCTTCGTGCGCGTCCCAAGGGAAGCCCCATGTAGAGAGCATTACAGTAGTCCAGGCGAGACGTCACCAGTGCATGAGTGACCGTGCGTAGGGCATCCCGGTCCAGAAGGGGGCGCAATTGGCGCACCAGGCGAACCTGGTGGAACGCCCCCCTTGCCACGGCTGCCACATGGTCGTCCATTGACAGCCGGGCATCTAGGAGGACGCCCAAATTGCGCGCCCGTTCCACAGGGGGCAGTTGTTCGCCCCCTATGGCCAGCGTTGGAGTCAGCTGACTGAACCGAGGTGCCGGTAGCCACAGCCACTCAGTCTTGGAGGGGTTGAGTTTGAGTCTGTTGTCCCCCATCCAGACCCCGACGGCTTCCAAACACCGGGACATCACTTCGACAGCCTCGCTGGGGTGATTTGGGGTTGAAACGTACAGCTGAGTATCATCAGCGTACAGATGGTATTCAACCCCAAAACCACGGATGATCTCCCCCAGTGGCTTCACATATGCGTTGAACAGGAGGGGCGAGAGGACCGACCCCTGCGGCACCCCACAAGTGAGTGACCTCAGGGTCAACCTCTGCCCCCCTGTCAACACACATTGCGACCGGTCGGAGAGGTAGGAGCCGAACCACCGTAAAACGGTGCCTCCGACTCCCATCCCCTCCAGCCGGCGCAATAGGATACCATGGTCGATGGTATCAAAAGCCGCTGAGAGGTCTAATAGGACCAGGATAGAGGAACAACCTCTATCTCTGGCCCTCCAGAGATCATCAACCAGCGCGACCAAGGCTGTCTCTGTGCTGTGCCCGGGTCGGAAGCCGGACTGGCGTGGGTCTAGATATTCGGATTCGTCAAGGTGTCGTGGAAATTGCTGTGCCACCACATTCTCAACAACCTTCGCTAAAAAGGGAAGGTTGGAGACTGGACGATAATTAGCCAGCTCCATTGGGTCCAGTGAAGGCCTCTTGAGTAAGGGCCTCACCACCGCCTCTTTCAAGGCAGTTGGTAAGGATCCCTCACCCAATGAGGCGTTCACCAGGCCCAGAAGCCAGCCTCGTGTCACCTCCCAGGATGCCAGTACCAGCCAGGAGGGACACGGGTCCATTAAACATGTGGTGGGTCGCAGCCGTCCACGCAACCTGTCCAAATCCTCGGGGGCAACAGAGTCAAACTCCTCCCAGAATGGTCTCACAAGACTCACTGTTGACGGCTCGTCCGGCCCACTGGAGGGGGCCCATCCGCTCCGGATCTGAGCGACTTTGTCCTGCAGATATTCCCCAAACTCCTCTGCTCTACCCTGCAAGGGTGCCCCCCGCGTCCCCTGTGACAGGAGAGAGCGGGTCACCCTAAACAGGGCGGCAGGGCGGTTATCCGCGGACGCAATAAGAGCGGCACAATGTCTACGTTTGGCCGCTCTCAATGCCACAAGGTAGGTCCGTAAATAGGCTCTTACCTGTGTTCGATCAGACTCGGAGCGTGAGGATCTCCACCTGCTCTCTAGACGTCTCCTATGGCGCTTCATCACCCTCAGCTCCTCGGTGTACCAAGGAGCTCGGGTGGATCGCTGCCGCAGGAGAGGTCGCAAAGGCGCAACCCGGTCCAAGGCCCCAGCCGCCGCCGTATTCCAGGCGGCCACTAGGTCCTCCGACCGAGCGCGGGTCAGGGCTACAGGTAGTGGCCCAAGCTCCGTCTGGAACCTATCCGGTTCCATCAGGTGCTTGGGGCGGTACCAGCTTGGACAGGCTGGCTCCGCCTCCTCGCGGTGGGGGGTAGCGGCAGGGAAGTCGAGCCGGAGACATGAGTGATCTGACCATGACAGGGGAGTAATAACTAAATCCCCTATTCCCAGATCACTCGTCCACTGTTCAGATACAAAAATAAGGTCCAGTGTGTGACCGCCCTCGTGTGTGGGGCCCTGAATTAATTGGGTCAGGCCCATGGCTGTCATGGAAGCCATGAACTCCCGAGCCACCTCAGATGCTGCTCCCGTCGACGGCAGGTTGAAGTCCCCCATGACCAAAAGCCTGGGGATCTCAACCGCCGTCTCTGAGATCAGCTCGAGGAGCTCGGGCAGGGCCGCTGATGTATAGCGAGGAGCCAAGTATACAATCAGCAGGCCCAACTGCCTCCCTGGGCCCCATTTCACACCTAGGGATTCACAACCGGGTATCTGAGGAACAGTGAACTCTCTCGGTTCTAGACCATCCCGTATAACTACCGCCACCCCACCACCCTTACCCAGGGCCCGAGGCTGATGGAATGCACGGAAACCCGGTGGGCACATTTCCACGAGGGGTAAACCACCCTCGTGGCCCAACCAGGTCTCCGTTATCCCTGCAAGGTCCAGCTCCCCCTCGGAGATCAACTCGCTAATGAGGGGGGCCTTGTTGGTTACGGACCTTGCATTGCAAAGCATCAGCCGCAGGCCCTGGCTCTGTAGTTCCTGACCACCTAGGCTGCGGGGGTTGGTACAAACGACCGGGCGTAGCCAACAGCCACGGTCTCCCAACCGACCTTGTGATCTTCTCTTGTCCTCGCATCCCCCCCTCCCCGCGACCGATGTAATAAAACAACCCTCTACTGGAATAATTTGTTCCCTCTCCCCCCCCACCCCGCTCACTTCCCTCCTGGACTCACCTGTTCGTCTGGCGCTGGCTTCCCTCCCGGCCTGGTTAACCCACCCCCCCCTCCCTGGAATCCCCTAGAAACAATGTAAAACATTTGGCTAAAAATCCCCTCAGCTTCCGTTTCTTCCACCTCTCGGGGTTCGCAAACCCATCATCAAGGCAGGCCCTTGTAAGAGCCAAGGGCCATACCTGCGAGAGAGGGGCCTCCCGCAGGCGGAGCAGGTCTAACCTTGAATAAATTGATAAAATATTAAAGCCCAATTTGGTAAGGGTGCTGGTGATAAAAGTTAATAGCCGGAGGGCTAAGGTCTTAATGGGGAGCTGGAGGCTTTAGTATCCAGATAGTACTTGGAAAGAAGGTGTGGGGGAAATGTTCAAATATTCCCAAGTAGTGAAGCAAGGCAGAGATGTCATAAAAATGGGAGACAGTCCAAGGTGGTTGAAGATGGATATAGTTACAGATGTGGGTTCCTTAGTGGGGGGGGGGCATTCTAGGCCCAGCTGTTCTTAATCTAGGCAGTCAATCAGGCCCATCCATAGCCCTGAAACGGGCCTCCAGTGGCCTCTGAAGTTCTAGGCCATCCCCAGCCGTTGTTTTAGATCTTCTCCTCACTTCTGGTTCCCCAACACACTCACCTTGGCCCCCCCATCCGGCGCCTCAGTGTTCTCTGCAGTTTGGGGTAAAGCTCTCAAAAATTATAGGAACATTCTCCAGGTTCCCGGGAGCATGGGAGCAGCCAGGATACGGCCAAATGTCATAGAGGAGTCCCTGGCTGCAGCTCTTTCCACACCTCCGACGCTGCAGCCATCTCCCTTTGCCGTTCCCGGCTGCCTCCCTGTTCTGCTCACCTCTCCGGTGCCTCCAGTGCCTCGTTGTCTTCTCTGGTGTCATAGAGTGGCTCTGGTACCTCCGGTGCCTCCTTGTTCTCTCTGGTGCCATTTTCCTGTTTTTTTCCCATTTTTTTCGTAACGCAGTTTAAAATCCGCGCCGCGCTGCGCGCGCCGCCACCATTGCCTCACGGCTTCCTCCTCAGCCGCTTACAACCGCTCCGCTCCTTCTTCTCTCCGATCTTCTCCGGCCAACCCTGGTGGGCTAAAACGAGCCCAAAACAAGCCAGGGTGGTCGGGCTACACAATTCTCGGGCCTCCGATGACATGAGGGCCGGCAGCAACCTCCTACCCAGTCGGGCGCTCCATGGTAAGCTTAGGAGCTTAGGATGGCGACCGCCATCGCCAGAAGCTCCTCCTCCTCCTTTTTAAAAAAGCCCGCGAATAGAAGACGCTTAAAAGGAAGCCAGGAGCCGAGGTATTAGGGTAAGGGTATTAGGGTAAGGGTGTCGAGAGGATAAGGGTATTTAGCAAATATTTCGCACATACACCAAGCGACTATGTGAATGTGGTTTTTTAAATTATATATATATTAACTTCACAAATAATCTTAAGGCCTATAAAGGAGTTTTAAAGTTAAAAATCAGTTTGATCCTAGGACTGTTAGATGGCACTCTTCAATATGTAGTGCACAGCTGTCAAATATTCCCATCCATAGTTTAAAGAAAACAGCCTCACATAAAAAGAAGGATTAAAACACAACGATGCAACAGAAATAATAAATAAAAGTATGAATGATGATATTCAATGACATGGCAAAGAAAATCCAGATCTAAATCAAAAGCAACTTATAGTCATTAGACATGAAACCTGTATCAGAAGTGGGTTATAATCCTCCAACTTCCAAGGCTCACCCGATGAGCCAAATTTTGAAGATTTACAGAAACACAGAAGGTTTGAAGCAGGGGTGAAATCTACTTACTTTCGCTACTGGTTCGAATATGTGAGGCATGTGCCACCTCCGTGCATGCGCCAGACCTTCCATGCATGCGCAGAGCATCAAAAATGGACTTGATGATGTCCGGGCAGGTGGGCGGAGCCTGCTACTGAGCGCACCTGAAAAGTAAGTAGAACAGCAAGTGGGGAGGGGGGGGGGGGAAATCTGCTGTGCCATGTGATTTAGACCTAAAATGGCCACCTAACAACAAAAACGTCATAAAAAAAGCACCACAAAGAATGTTCTCTCTGTGCCAACTCAGGAAGCTCAAACTGCCCAAAGAGCTGCTGATTCTGTTCTGCAGAGGAGTGATTGAGTCCATCATCTGAACCTCCATGACTGTCTGGTTTGGCTCTGCAACCCAACAAGACAGACACGGACTTCAGAGGAGAAGCAGAACTGCAGAAAAAACAATGGCTGCCAACCTGCCTTCCATCGAGGACCTGTACACTGCACGGGTCAAAAAGAGGGCTGTGAAAATATCTACAGACCCCTCACATCCTGGACATAAAATGTTTCAACTCCTACCCTCAAAATGATGCTATAGAGCAGTGTTTTTCAACCTTTTTTGGGCAAAGGTACACTTGTTTCATGAAAAAAATCACGAGGCACACCACCATTAGAAAATGTTAAAAAATTTAACTCTGTGCCTATATTGACTATATATAAAGTAATTTTTCAATTTTTCCCACGGCACACCAGGCAACATCTCGCAGCACACTAGTGTGCCGCGGAACAGTGGTTGAAAAACACTGCTATAGAGCACTGCACACCAAGACAACTAGACTTGTTGGATTTCCTGTTTTCTAGCTAATATAAATCACGTGTCACAGCTGATTGTCAGAAATACTGCTTCGCTTGAACCGGTAGTATTTTTTTTACTACTGGCTTGGGCAAACTGGTAGCTTTTTTTTTTTTTTTTTTTTTGCTACCTGTTCAGGCAAATCAGTCCAAACTGCTAGCATTTCACTCCTGGTTTGAAGCCATACAGACTTCTGGGGAAATGGTGTTCCGAGAAGCTTCTTGGATGAGAAGCGAAATGTTTTCAAAGATGGGGGTGACAAGAAAGTTGACTTCTGGAAAAACACCTTTGAGACATAAGGCAACTGCAATCTCAACCACTTCTTGGGTTTCTCAAGACTCTCTAATAACAGAGATTGGTTGACAAATCCAATTACCTTTGATTTGTCAGTACTGACAATTAGTACATTGTCAGCGCTCATAAGGGATCTGGGAATCCTCGTGGATAATCACTTCAATATGAGCCAGAAAATGTGCAGCCGCCACCACAACAGCCAATGCAGTGGTAGGTTGCATTAATGGAGGATAGAATCAAGATCACACGAAGTGTTAGTACTGCTTGTAAGTTAAGATGAGATGAGATAAGGTAAGAGATAAGAGAAAATAGGATGGGATGGGATAGGATAGGATGAGGTGGGGTAGGGTGGGACAGGACGGGATGGACAGGACAGGACAGGACAAGATGAGATGAGAAGATAATTGTTAGATCGGGTAATGGATAGGCACACACAGGCTTAATGGTAACAACAGCTCTTTATTGTACTTAATATTGTACTTAATAACTTACAAGTGAGAACAATCCAGCGAAGGTTGAGTCTGACAGCAGCCCTTTTATAGGGAGCTGTCAGACCCTTCGACCAATAGGATTAAACCTCTGTCCTTCAGAGGACCTTGGTGGAAACCACTATAGTTAGAACAACTATCTAACAATAACATGATGATAATTTAAGAGATAAGATAGATTAGATGAGGCAAGATAATAAGGTAAGGTAGGCAGAGGTGGTATTCAGGCAGTTTGGACTGGTTTGAGTGAACCAGTAGTAGAAACATGTCGGTGGGCCCCACACATGTACAGAAGGCACACATGCTCACAACAGCCTAAACTGGCAGATGGAGTTAAACATGTCATCAGTTAATTGAATGTGAATTTTTGCGGGGGGGTTGGGGGGGTATAGCATTTGTATGAGATTTATATTGTATGGAGGGGGGGGTGAAAAGGGGGAAAATTTGTTTGTACAAAACTCTTTTAATAAAAAAAAAACATGTCATCAGTTTGGAATCTTTATGCTCCCACAAGAGAGACCCCCCCCCCGGTGAATTACTTTGACCCTTATCTAACGCCAATTTAGCTTTGACTGTTAGTTGACCAGATTCTTGTGTATGTGTAAGAATGATAAACCCTTCGCTTCTTTCAACTCAGTATGTGTTCCTCGTGCTTTGTGCCAGACATCCATCACTGGAGGTTTTCAAGAAAAGATTGGACAAACATTTGAATGAGATGATATAAGGCAGTCAGCCCCAATCTTTCCAGTTTGGTGGACAGATGGGCGAGGGGGGGAGGATGGTTCTGTGCGAGCGGTGGCATGTACACAAGTATGTACAACTCCATTTGCGGGAGCGGTTGGCATGCTTCCCCAATACTGAAATAGGCAGAGGCCTAGTAGTGGGCCGAATAGGCTGTGGATTGGTAGTGGGCCGAATAGACTGTGGCCTAATAGTGGGCTAAATAGACTGAGGCCTGGTAGTGGGCCGAATAGACTGTGGCCTAGTAGTGGGCCGAATAGGCTGAGGCCTGGTAGTGGGCCGAATAGGCAGCAGGCCTTGTAGTGGACCCAATAGACAATATGTAGTAGGCCAAATAGACTGCGGCCTAGTAGTGGGCCGAATAGGCTGAGGCCTGATTGATGGGCCCAATAGACTGATGCTGCGTAGTGGGCCTAATAGGCTGAGGCCTGGTAGTGGGCCGAATAGGCTGAGGCCTGGTAGTGGGCCAAAAAGGCTGTGGTCTGAAAGTGAGCTGAATAGGCTGAGGCCTGGTAGTGGGCCAAATATGCTGAGGCCTGGTGGTGGGCCGAAGCCCAGGGGATTGGGGACCCCTGATGTAAGGTCTTCTGCCTCTGGCAGGGGGGGTGGTCTAGAAGACCTCCAAGGTCCCATCCAGCTCTCTGATTCCTATTCTCTTGAAATGGCTGTTGACATACACGGTGGGAGCTTGGAGGCAAAGCGATTACCCCTGCATTAGGATGGGCGGGAACGTCAGGCCAATGCCTCGAATCTGTTCTGGCACTGCTATTATCCTCACTAATGATGTTTCTTCGGAAAAAAAAAACCCCATAAAGATCAAGGAAAGCAAAGGGAATAACAACATCTTTCATTGTGTTTCTCTACGTCTGATAAAGTCATTAGGGAAAACAAGAAAATGTCTTTTTGATGCTGATGTTGCATAAACATCTTTTTTTTTTCCGAGGGAAAATGTTTTCGCATTATCTTAAGAGATGAAACAGGGTGGAGGCGGAGGGAGCAGAAATCCTCCAGCTCTCCATCGCGAGGGCCTTGAAGAAACACAACAGAAAGGTGTTTTTTTTTTTCTCCCCTGTCCATTCAGTCTTGTCCTGCCAAGAATCTGGGAGACAATTAGAAACAAGTAGTTCTCAAATTACAACCATTCGTTTAGTGACTGAAGTTACAATGGCCCTGAAGAAGGGGACTAATGACCAATGGTGCTTTCTTTTCAACGGGCAACTGGACTATGTAGTTTTTTTTCTTGGAAGACGTTTTGCTTCTCATGCAAGAAGCTTCTTCAGCTCTGACTGGATGGTGGGGAACGGAAGGATTTATATTCCTTGCAGGCAGCTGGTCATTTGCATCCTTTTAGAGGGTCGTTGAGGCCACTTGGAGGTTTGTCTGTGTCCTCAAGGGTCACCTGAGTGGTGCAAATGGTTCCTGTAGTCCATAATTTTTTCCTCTGGAAATCCCTTCCTACATCCCACACCATTCCAAGGGTGTCCATCCCAAATTGTATAGTCAAAAGCCTGTAGAGATTCTCAGTCCTCCAGGTCACGGTTGTCCCAAAGGTGCTTTTTCCAAGAGGCAACTGGTCTATTTTCCTTGAAGACGTTTTGTCCATTCAGTCTTCTCCTGCCAAGAATCTGGGAGGAAAATAACACAGGTAGTTCTCGAATTGCAACCATTTGTCTAGTGACCAAAGTTACAATGGGCATGAACAAAAGGGACTAATGACCAATGGTGCTTCCTTTTCAACAGGCGACTGGACTTTCTGGTTTTTTCTTGGAAGACGTTTTGCTTCTCATGCAAGAAGCTTCTTCAGACTCTGACTGGATGGTGGGGAACGGAAGAATTTATATTCCTTGCAGACAGATGTTTGTTATTTTATTTATTTATTTTATTTGCTTCCGTCAAGCATGTATGAGAAAACAAGTATAAGTATGAATATAACCTATAAGCATAGAAGTATAAGCAGGTATAAGTATATGCATAAGAAATGAGTACCAATTAGTGGGGATAGTAGGACAGGGAGGGAAGGCACGCTGGTGCGTTTATGCACGCCCCCTTACAGGCCTCTTAGGAAAGGGGTGAGGTCCACGGTAGACAGTTTAAGGTTAAAGTTTTGGGGGTTTGAGGATGTAACAACAGAGTCAGGTAGTGCATTCCAGGCGTTGATCACTCTCTTGCTGAAGTTGTATTTTCTGCAATCGAGTTTGGGGCGGTTTAACTTGAGTTTGTATCGTTTCCTCCATGTATTATTGCAGCTGAAGCTGAAGTAGTTATTGACAGGTAGGACAGTTGTAGCAGACAATTTTGTGTACTATGCTTAGGTCAGACTGCGGGAGGCGCAGTTCCAGATTGTCCAGGTCCAAAATTTTAAACCTGATGGCGTAAGGGATTGTACTGCAAGCAGAAGAGTGGAGGACTCTTCTCGTAAAATACCTCTGGACCCGCTCAAATGTATTAATGTCTGTTGTACAGTGTGGATTCCAGGTAGACGAGCTGTATTAGAGAATTGGTCTGGCAAAGGTTTTGTATGCCCTAGTTGGCAGTACAATGTTACTGGAGAAGAAGCTTCACAAAATTATGTTAACAACCCTTAATGCCTTTTTGGCAACGCTGTTACAGGCAGCTCTGGGGCTTAGATCGTTTGTGATGAGGACTCCTAGGTCCTTGACAGAGTGGGGGTAGTTTACGAGGTTGAATCCGCCCAGCTTGTATTTGGTGTTCTGATTTTTGTTGCCAATGTGTAGGACAGAGCATTTGTTAGATGAGATTTGGAACTGATGAAAGGACTGTGTTGTAGACTGGAGACAGGATGTCGTATCCCTCTGCCTTTGTTGAGAAAGGGCTGCTCAGTTTTGACATAGATGGCTCAACAACAGCCTCCACAACAGTGAAGGGACACAGGGCAGAAAACATGCTGCAGCCAAGAAGGATCCGGCCCCATTTGCACCACTCAGGTGACCCTGAAGATAGGGACAAAACTCCAAGTGGCCTCAACAACCCTCTAAAAGGATGCAAATGTCCAGCTTTTTACTGCAAGGAGTAAAAATGTTTTCAAAAAGGATATATTTCAGGTGCAGCTGAGACCTTCAAAAGATTATTTAGAGGAGTTTGCATTTGAAATATGATATGTTCAGGAGCACCAAGCTTGTCCCAATTTATCAAAGCTGTTTTTAAAAACCCATATCTTTAGACAGACTTAAAAAGATTTCGGAAGGAAAATTGTATGCAAAACAACTTTTTAAAAATGGACAAATAGGTACCAAGCTGCAATAACTTGCATATAAAGCTGGCTATATGCTAAGCAAACAAATTTAGCAATTTTTTTCTTCCAGTTTAAACTCATATACACAGACAAATAAATGGATGGAACAGAATAAAGAAAAGTCTGTTTGATCCCTGGGTACCCCAGGTAGTTTTCCTGGCAAAAATATTGAAAAATTGTTTTGCATTGCTGTCTTCCAAGAATGTTCTTCCATCCCATAATTTTCTAGTCTATATCACAGCCCTTGGATTTCCTATATATCCTTCATCCATAGAACAAAAAATAGAACATAGAATAATAGAGTGGGAAGGGGCCTTATAGGTCTTCTAGTCTAACCCCCTGCTTCAAACAGGAGACCCTTTACCATTTCTGACAATTGGCTGTGAACTCTCTGCTTAGAAGCCTCCAGTGAAAGAGCACCCATAACCCACTAGTTGTTCCATTGGTTGATTGCTCTAATCTAACCAACAGGAAATTTCCCCTTATTTTAGGTTGCTTCTCTCCTTGGTTAGTTTCCATCTATTGTTTCTCATCTTGCCTTTTGATGCGTGGAAAATAGTTTGATTCACCTCAAACTATTTTGGAGGAATCCCTCAAATATATGTAGCCTCCTCCTCCTCCTCCTCCTTCCTACTCTTCTTCCTCTTCTTCCTCTTCTTCCTCCTCTTCTTCTTCTTTCTTCTTTTTGTTTTTCTTCCTCCTCCTCCTCCTCTTCTTCTCCTCCTCCTCCTCCTCCTCTCTCCTCTCTTCTTCTTCTTCTTCTTCTTCTTCTTCTTCTTCTTCTTCTTCTTCTTCTTCTTCTTCTTCCTTCTTTTTGTTTTTCTTCCTCCTCCTTCCTCCTCCTCCTCTTCTTCCTCTTCTTCTTCCTCTTCCTCCTCCTCCTTCCTCCTCCTCCTCTTCTTCCTCCTCCTCCTCCTCCTCCTCCTCCCCTCCCCCTCCCCCTCTCTTCTTCCTTCTTCCTTCTTCTCTCTTCTTCTTCCTTCTTCTTCCTTCTTCCTTCCTCTTCCTTCTTCTTCTTCTTCTTCTTCTTCTTCTTCTTCTTCTTCTTCTTCTTCTTCTTCTTCTTCTACTTCTAACAACTACAAGAGGCATAAACACTGATCATCCTGAGCTTGTTTCTCAGTTACCCAATCTATTCCAGCATCTCTCTAGGCTTCTTTATGCCATCCAACAAGTTGGCATCCCTCTGCTTACAAAGATGAGTTTTCAATCAATCAATCAATCATCAATCAAATCAGAACAGAGCAGGAAGGGACATTGTAGGTCTTCTAATCCAACCCCTTGCTCAAGCAGGAGACCCTTTGCCAGTGATGCCAAACCTTTTCGACACCAAGTGCCCAAACCGTAACACAGGTGTTCCCATGCATGCACTTCAGCCCCGGAAACTTGAAGACCAGGTGGAAGGTGCGCATGTGCATGCCGGCCAGCTGGCCTTCAGGTTTCAGGATCTCCGGTGCACGTAGAAGACCAGTTGCATGCACCAGAAAGAGCAGCTGGCGATGGTGCACATGCCCACAGAGAGGGTCGTGTGTGCCACCTCTGTGCACATATGCCACAGGTTCACCGATGCTATTTCTGGCAAGAGGCTCTGCATTCTCTTTTTGAAAACCCTCAGTGATGGAGCATTCACAACTTCTGAAGGTAAGTCGTTCCACTGATGAATTGTTTTCACTGTCAGGAACTTTCTCCTTCGTTCCAGGTTTTGAATTTTTTTTTGGGGGGGGAGTTTTGAGTCATCGCTTGGAGCTGCAGCTTCAAGTGACACGGTGGGTTTCCCTAATCAGGAGAAAGAGTAGAGCTTCTACAATGTTCCAATGTTCGGAACGCTTAAAACCACCCTCCGAGCAAACCGGAAGTGACTTCCGGGGTGCTCGGAGGGTCGTTTTAAGCGTTCCGAAGGCTTCAGGGACCATCCGAGGCTTCCCTGATGCCTTCGGAGCGCTTAAAACGACCCTCCGGTTTGCTCGGAGGGTGGTTTTAAGCGTTCCGAAGGCTTCAGGGAAGCCTCTGGACAGTCCCTGAAGCCTCTGGAGGGCCTCCGGAGGGTCGGGGGAGGCTCTTTTCGCCCTCCCCAGGCTCCTATAAAGCCCCTGGAGCATGGGGAGGGCAAAAAAAACATGTAAAAATGGGGGGGGTCTTGTGTTTTGCACGCATGCACACTGGGGGGGTCGCACGTTGCATTATGGGTGCGGCACACCCGCACTCGACCCCCCTGCGCTCCCCCCACTTGTGGCACGCGAGCCAAAAAAGGTTTGCCATCACTGTCCTAGGTGTTTGTCTGAGCTACATTGGTTGAAGTTTGGTCTGCTCTGAGGCTGATGCAATGAAGGGGCTGGTGTCCTGAAACAGTGTTGGCTAATTCCTATTGTACTAATAGCTTTCCTCCTGTTTTGGCTCTTGGGTTAGGGTATTTGCTTATGAATAGAGCTATCTAGATACTTGTCTTCTTTCAATAATCTCTTTATCTCTTAAGTGCTGACATCTGCTGTGAGCTAGGAAGGAAAGTGGGGATTGCTTTCTGCCTCTAAAAACACATATTTCTCCATTTCTCCCTTTGGGAAATATAATAATCTGCCTCTTTTAATATCACTCAAAATATTTCATTCTTCTACGAGGAGTGTATGTGGCTTCTCACAATATGTTTTAACCTGCAGCCGTGTAATTCCTCTGTTGCTCTTCTCCGCACTCTTTCCAGAGTCTCAACATCTTTTTTTTTACATTTTGGTGACCAGAACTGGGTGCAGTATTCAAATTTGCATTAAATATGCCTTTTTAGTTTAAGAGAGGGAAAGAGACAGATATGCCCTTCTATAGATTTTGTAATTTCCAGAGAACAAGAGAAACCAGAAATGGGGATAACTCTGCATCTCCATTTTTCACCTCTGCTTTTAAGTGACGTTCTATCTGGAACATTCCTAATGCACTCATTGATTTTGTCACGTTCTCGCAGCGAACAAATAAATCTACTTTTTCTGCTAAATTTTGGGTGTCTTTTTTTAAAAGGAAAGCTTTTGTGGAACGATGAAGTCAAGGTGCTTAATTTTTTATTTTTTATTTTATTTTTAGCAACCTTCATTGTTTTATATTCATTAGTGGAGTTGAATCTCTGAAAAGGGGTGATTACGCCCCAGATAAATGAGGGAGAAGAATATGCATAGATACTTTCCCCCCCCCCTTCTCTTCTTCCAGATGATTGCAAATCGCGCAGGCTGACTTTTGTCTTCAGAGAAGAGTAATTGGAGGTCCCCTTGTTTCAGAGTTGAAGAGGTGGAGGGAACCGAAACAATGCTTAATCAATGGTAAAGCAAAATTGTTAATTTTAGAGGCCTGGGTTTTATTAGCAGAAGACGCCTAGTTGGAATCAGCAAACTTTAGAAAGTTGCAACAGTTTTCCAAACTTTTGTTTGTGTATATGTCTGTCTCTGTCTCTGTCTCTGTCTCTGTCTCTGTCTCTCTCTCTCTCTCTCTCTCTCTCTCTCTCTCTCTCTGTGTGTGTGTGTGTGTGTGTGTGTGTGTGTCCGATTAATTGTCCTTACTGTTAGGAAGTTTCTCCTTAGTTCCAGGTTGCTTCTCTCCTTGATTAGTTTCCATCCATTTTGCCAACCCAGAAGATCATCTTTTTCTTTGGATCTTCATGGCTGCCACACTTGGTACTGTGGGGAAGGGAGGGAGGGAGGGAGGGAGGAAGAAAGGAAGAGAGGGAGGAAGGAAGGAAGGAAGGAAGGAGAGGGAGGGAGGGAGGGAGGGAGGGAGGAAGGAAGGAAGGAAGGAAGGAAGGAAGGAAGGAAGGAAGGAAGGAAGGAAGGAAGGAAGGAAGGAAGGAAGGAAGGAAGGAAGGATATTTTCCTTGTTTTCTTACAGACGTTTCATTACCCAAACTAGGTAACATTATCCATGCTAGTGAGGAGTGCAGTTTTCTGTCAGGTTGCATTCTAGTGGCTTGCCCTGTCAGTGGGGATGGTCTTAGAGATATTTGGGTTGGGCTGTTATCTCCACATGTCATCCTTAGTGAAGTGCGCAAACCAGCATCTGCATTTCCTGTGTCAGATGAGGAGAGCACATCTTTCTCCTTCTGTCTTGGCCATTTTTTTTTACAGAGGCACAATTGAGAGCATTTTCACAAACTGCACCCCTTTTACCCTATACCATTTCAGTGGGGAAAAATGGCTGTCCAACCTCTTCTAAAAAAACCTCTGGAGGCAAGTTGTTCCACTGATGAATTATCCTCACTGTTGGGACCGTTCTCCTCAGTTCTAAGTTGCTTCTCTCCTTGATTAGTTTCCACCCATTGCTTCTTGTCCTGCCCTCAGGTGCCTTGGAGAATAGCTTGACTTCCTCTTCTTTGTGGCAACCCCTGAGATACTGAAACCCTGCTGTCATGTCACCCCTGGTCCTTCTTTTTTAAAAAATATATTTTTATTATTTTTACATTTAAAACAGTGCAGCACCGTGAAGTCGTAGTGCCCATACAATCATATTATATACAGATAATCTCATCCAATAACTATTAGCCTAGTTAATACATTATCCATCCTTCTATCCAATCACATTATTTAGTTTGTGTCAGTCTTGTCACCTTGTCTTATACCAATATTAAAATCTGCTCCAAACTTCATAATATTCCGATTCCCCTTTATTTTTTAGTTCAAGGGTGAGCCGATCTGCTTTCCCCACAGGGCACATTTTTCCCCAATTATGTCTGACTCTGATGGTGTATTTTGTTTTTTCCAATATTGTGCATAAATCATATGCACCGCAGTTAATACATGTGTAATTAAATAAAGCACATCCTTCTTATACCCCTCCGGTATTATGCCTAGGAGAAAAATGTCTGGTTTGAACAAAATTTGATCTCCCACCATTTGTTCCAACCACGATTGCATCATTTTCCAGTATCTTTTTGCTTCATTGCATGTCCACCACATATGATAAAAAGTGCCTGGTGGTGTTTTTTGTACTTCCAACAATTTGGGGCCAAATTTTTAAACATTTTGGAGAGCCATGCTGGGGGAAGATGCCCCTAGTCCTTCTTTTCATTGAACTAGACTATACCCAGTTCCTGCAACTGTTCTTCATATGTTTTAGCCTCCTGTCCTCTAATCATCTTCCTTGCTCTCCTCTGGACTCCTTCTAGCTTTGAGGCCCTCAGGAATCCAGGTGATCAGAAATCATCTTCTATTGTGGGATGTTAACCCTTTTTTTTAATTCCACTCCACCATATATTCTAGATCCTTCTGAAGAATCTCATCCTAAGGATACAATCCTGCAGAATCCGAATTTTATCCCTCTGGCATTTTACGGTTCTTATCCCAGAGGTTAATATCGGTGCAACAATGTCTCAAAAGTTCTTTTGCCAGGGCGTGCAATTAGAAACCTGGCAGGTATATAATTTAGTGTGGCATTAATTGGCTAAGAGTCAGCGCATAAAGGAAATGTTTTGTCCGTGAGGCTGCAAAACTTTCCCACTTCGGGGAGGACCTCTTCGCCAAGATGATGGCAACAATTCACCCGTGAAAACCGGTTGGCTCGCATTTCTGACCACTGCTACTTTCCTTGCACGAACAGTTGGATTAGACAAAGTGTGTTTCTCGTTTATGTTTTCCCTTCTCCCTAATTTAAGGGGAATAAATCTCCAGAGATTCATTGGGGCTTAAATTGCTACGGTGATATAAACAAACTAAAAATCCAAGTATTCTGACCCAGCTCCCCAAACATGTCAAACCCTCTGTAGTTGAAGCCAGAGGTGGCATTTAGCAAGTTCTGACCAGTTCTGGAGAACCGGTAGCGGAAACTTTGAGTAGTTCAGAGAACTCGCAAATGCCACCTCTGGCTGGCCCCGCCCCACATCTATTCTCTGCCTCCGGAATCCCAGGTGATCGGGAGGGAAAGGGGATGTGTAGTAACCTTCCACTGCCACGTCCATCAAGCCACGTCCATCAAGCCATGCCACACCCACCAAAGCATGCCCACAGAACCGGTAGTAAAAAAAATTGAATCCCACCACTGGTTGAAGCAATGATTCTTTTATTAGGAGTGCCGGCAGACCCGGTAAAAAGTTTCTCTTTCACCGCAGATTAACAAGTCCATCCAGTGGGGAAATGAGTAGTTGTCTGCCACATTTATGCATCTCCGGCCCTTGCCTTTTATCCCCAGAGATAGGGTGGGGCTTCACTAGTAGCAGTGGCCCTTCTTTCTCAAGGACTGGCCCATAGATTTCCACTGCTCTCCTCTCCTCTGTCTTCTGGGCTTCCGCATGTCAGGCACTGGGCACAGCTGTTCCTCCTCTTCCTCATCAGCCACCTCCAGATCTGGGGGCTGTTGACTCTCCATCTGAGGGCTGATGGATGGCTCAGGCTCCCCCTCTGTCTGTCTCTCTCTCTCTCTGCCAGCTCCATTCCCTCTTCCCCCTAGGAGCTCTCAGGTTGCCTTGATGCTGACCCTGATTCCCACACCTCCTCCTCTTCCTCCTCTGATTTAGCTGCTGGCATTGGGGCTTGTTTTAACTCCTGAACCCAGGAATCCAATTCAGCTCCTAGAAATGCTGAATTGTATATTATAATTGAATGGAATGGTATAGGATCTCCTGCTTGAGTAGGGGACTGAACTAGAAGACCTCCAAGGTCCCTTCCAACTCTATTTGCATTCAGATTAGAATCCAATTAGATGGGGAAATAAACATAATCATATACCAGGGTTGCCAACCTGATCCCAATTCTATCATTCCTCTTCATGATTGGGAACATCTGGGAGAATTAAAGTCACCGAATTGGAAGGTACCTTGGAAATTATCTCTTTTTCAGGAGGCAACTGGACTTTCTCGGGGTTTTTTTTTCTTTTAAAGACGTTTCACTTCTCATCCAAGAAGCTTCTTCGCCTCTGACAGGATAGTGGGAAATATAAATATAAATCCTTCCATCCCTCACTATCCTCTCAGAGCTGAAAAAGCTTCTTGGATGAGAAGCGAAACGTTTTTAAAAGAAAAAAAAAAAGCAAGAAAATCCAGTTGTTTCCTGAAAAAAAAAAAGCATCTTTGTGACATTCCTCATGTGGCTTACTGTACGTCTATAATCCTTACATTCTTTTTTCTTCTTTCTGCCTTTGCAAATTTCGTTTGAATCTTCAAATTTTGTACAGTAATAGAAACAGTCTGTTGCACATCATCAATAATTTAGCCGCAAACTGAATAAATTGCCCAGACTGATCAAATAAAACTCAAGCGGTGATACTACTTAAGAACGATCCTTAGGAATGATATTACATCACAATTGTTTGGGGGCTTAATACTTTTATTTAGAAAATGCTTCTTCTTTTCTTTATTTACTAAATTTATGTGCCGCCCATCTCCCTGATCAGATGGTTCTGTACAGTGGGGTAATTCTCTTGGGTGAGGTTGGTTTTCTGCAGGGAAATGGGAAATTTATTTATTTGTGCCTGCTTGTTTAACTTATGTGCTTGTCAGACCAGTGAGATTGTCCAGAAAAGATGTAGATAAAAATGGCATTGGGTCTCCTGCTTGAGCAGGGGGCTGGACTAGAAGACCTTTGAGGTCCCTGCCAACTCTGGCATTCTATGTTCTAAACACACCCTTTCAAACCAGTTAGAAGCCAATGCCAAAAAAAAGAAGTAAAAAAGATGTAATGTAAACACTACCTCATCAGCAAACAACACCCAGATGACCAAAATTTTATTGTCATTTTGACATTATCATATCATATTGTCAACTTGTAAAGCATTTCCATGCCTGTTATCAAGTTGACATTGGAGGAAAGGGGGGAGAGAATTCCACGCATACCTTGGGCTAGATTCAGATCTCAGGTTACTACAGCAGGCTTGTGAGGCACGAAATTTTACAACCTGCTGCAGCGCCTCGTTGGTGAATGTGATTTATGATACAGACTTGAGGGGGGGTGGGGAGAAACGGGGGTAAAGTTCAGCCATAATTTAACTGAGGTTAGATCTGACTGCAGGCGAGTTATTGCCAAGATGTTGTTCCTAATAAATGACTGGATTTGTTTTGAAACTTGGCTCGAGGCTCGTAAGTTAATTAGGGCATCTTTCAGAAACCTGACACATATCATATCATTGACGGATTCTCATAACGTTCTTTATCATTGTTTGTTTTATGGTTCTGTTAATTTTACCTAATGTTTAAACGTATTAGTTAAGTATGAGAACAAGGTTGCAGCTCTATCCCATCAGTCAAGTGGATCTATATCAGTGGTTCTCAACCTTCCCAATGCCGCGACCCTTTAATACAGTTCCTCATGTTGTGGTGACCCCCAACCATCAAATTGGTGTCTCGGTTCCTAAAATCATCGAAAATATGTTTTTTTCCGGTGGTCTTAGGCGACCCCTGTGAAAGGGTCATTCAACCTCCAAAGGGGTCCCGACTCACAGGTTGAGAACCACTGCTTTATATAGATTAAAAAAAATTGAGTTGGATAAATTAGAATTTTCTTCTGTAACTGGGAAGACTAACTTTAATCCAACTCCCCTGCTCAAATAGGAAACCCATCCCAGACAAATGGCTGTCCAGTCTCTTCCTGAAAATCTCCAGTGACAAAGCAACCACAACTTCATTCTATTTATTAATTATTCTCATAATCAGGACATTTCTTCTTAGTTCTAGGTTGGATTTCTGTTTAATGCTCTTCCATCTGTTACTTCTTATCTTGCCATCATGTTGCTTTGGAGAATAGGTTGACCTCTACTCGTGACTGCCTCTCAAATAGTGGAAGACTGCTATCACCCCTAATTCTTCCCTTCCTTCTCCTTCTCCTTCTCCTTCTCCTCCTCCTCCTCCTCCTCCTCCTCCTCCTCCTCCTCCTCCTCCTCCTCCTCCTCCTCCTCCTCCTCCTCCTCCTCCTTCCTTGATCCAAAGATGCTTTTTTAAAGAGACAATTGGACCTTTTGTTTTTTTCTTTGAAGACATTTCACTTCTCATCCAAGAAGATTCTTCAGCTCTGAAAAAGAGCTGAAGAAGCTTCTTGGATGAGAAGTGAAATGTCTTCAAGGAAAAACAAGGAAGTCCAGCTGTCTCTTGAAAAAAGCATCTTTGGGTCAAGGAAGGAGGAGGAGGAAGAAGTAGAGCTCTTCTTCAGAGCTGAAGAAGCTTCTTGGATGAGAAGTGAAATGTTTTCAAAGAAAACCCGAAAAGGTCCAGTTGTCTCTTGAGAAAAGCACCTTTGGGACAATCATGACCTGTATGACTGAGAAGTCCATAGACACTTCTCCTTCCTTCTTCCTTCACCCTCTCTTCTGGAGAAGATCTCTCTATCTGATCTTTAACAGTTGATGCAGACTAAGTGGCATATAACCACTCAATGGCCCCAATCATTCAATAATTCAGAACTTCTTTCCTAGGTTCAGTTATTGCGTTCTGTATTTACTGAACCCTTAGACCTTAGAGTGGTCAGAAGTGTGCAACAAATGAAATGGCTGTCCAATCTCTTCTTAAAAATCTCCAGCAGCACATCTGTACTCCCATCATGGACATTAGGTGTTAGATCACCTCCACGGATGTATCGTGTTAGGAGAAGATAGCATCAAAAATGGAACAGCTAAATATAACTGCTACTGTGGACCAAGGAATGAGCTGAAGTCAACCTCAGGAAGACATGGCATTTAAACATGGTTTGTTGGGCGTCTTCATGGGAAAGATTAGAAGACAGGAGAAGAAGACTTAAAAATTGCCTTGCTCCAGAGACCCAATGGCCTACCGTCCTTGAAACAGTTATGGTAAGGGAATAAGTTTTCCCTTTGCTAAGTTTATAGTTATCTATAACTAGGTGATAACCCAGTGCTGCCCGATATTTATTCATCTCAATCCTCCTTCCATGAATGTCACCACAATTTCTAATGTTGGATTTCCCCCTTTACCAGAGGGAGCCCCCTTGTAGAGTACTGTGAAGCAGTTGCCATGGCAACTTCACTGTGCGCACGGTACAGTAGAAGACATTTGAGGCAGTATGGTAGAAGCCATTTTAAGGGACAACAGGCTTTATCTTAACAGAACATACACCCCGAGTGGTGTTAGGGGTATCCTACCTCCCACAGTATTTGTTTGCAGAGAGTAAGTCATTTGTGTACCAAGTTTGGTTGAAATTGCTTGAAGTGTTCCAGAGTTATGCTGGAAGAAACACACACACAGAGAGCCACTTTTATATGTATAGATCAGTAGATTGTAGATCTTCAGTCAACCCTAGAGACTACAGTTGGGAAATGGCACATCCTAGAAGAAATCCAGTTTAATTTGAAGACTGCCTCCAGTTTAATCAACCTGAATTAAGTAGCATACAAAGGGAACCGATACAGTGCAACAAATTCATCTCAATTCCACTACCTGTGCCAACAAGGTTTGTAAAAATTATCCGTAGAGGTGACATTCTTAAAATGTCACAATCTGTTTTGGTTGGATCTCTAGTTAGTGGTAATATTGTCTGGAGCAAATGCTGAGTTTGGCCCTTTATCAAATCATTCTATGGGAAACCTGGAAAAGAATTCGGTAATGAAGAACCCTTGGTGCTCTATGAGCTTGGTTGTTTTCTTGCAGGTGTTTCATGACCCAGCTAGGTAACACTATCACTGCTAGAAGAAATTGGGATCTGGAGGAGGAGGAGGAGGAGGAGGAGGAGGAGGAGGAGGAGGAGGAGGAGGAGGAGGGGGGGAGGAGGAGGAGGAGGAGGAGGCGTGTGGGTTTCTTGGTGCTCTCCAAGTTTGATTGTTTTCTTGCAGAAGTTTCATTACCTAATTAAGTCACATCCTCAGTGCTAGAAAGAAATGGGGTTTGCTCTCTATTTAGGTCAAGTGGCTTGCCCCATGAACTCCCAGGGTTCATGGGAGTGTTCTTGGCAGTTTCTTGATTGGCATATTGTTTACTGCTTGATTGATGGTTTAGTAGACTAAATAGATAGATAGATAAACAGATAGACAGACAGACAAATAGTGTGTGAGAGAGTGAGATAGACAGACGATAGAGATAGATGATAGATAGATAGATAGATAGATGATAGATAGATAGATAGATAGATAGATAGATAGATAGATAGATAGATAGACAGATTAGATAGATAGATAGATGATAGATAGATAGGTATGATAGGTATGATAGACAGACAGACAGACAGATTAGATAGGTAGATACAGTCAGACAGATGATAGGGGGAGGAGAGAGAAGATGATAGATAGATAGATGATAGATAGATAGATGATAGATAGATAGATAGATAGATGATAGATAGATAGATAGATAGATAGATAGATAGATAGATAGATAGATAGATAGATAGATATAGAGAGATAGATGATAGAGAGATAGAGAGATAGATAGATAGATAGATAGATAGATAGATAGATAGATAGATAGATGATAGATAGATAGATAGACAGACAGACAGACAGACAGACAGATAGACACACAGACACACAGATATACAGGTAGATAGAGTCAGATGATAGAAGGATAGATAGATAGATACATACATAGATACATAGATAGATACATAGATGGATGGATAGATAGTGTGCATGAGAGAGAGAGAGAGACAGACAGACAGAAAGACAGATTAGATAGGTAGATACAGTCAGACAGATGATAGGGGGAAGTAGAGAGAAGATGATGATAGATAGATAGATAGATAGATAGATAGATAGATAGATAGATAGATAGATAGATAGATAGATAGATAGATGATAGATAGATAGATATGGATGGACGGATGGAGGGACGGATGGACGGATATAGATACATGATAGACTGACAGATACCAACCGAAGGGAATATTTGTAGCTCAAGTTTGAACTCTGGAGTCTTTGGCATTCTCTGAGCTTGGCTGTTTACTTGTTGACCATGATGATGTTCCCTAGTTTGCCTCCCAAAACAACTGAGCTCAAAGAGCTGAGAGTTCTTGTTGTCCATTTCAACCCTTGGTCATCCATTTGTTCCAGCCTCCAGGCTCCACTCTTGCATTTACGTTTTTTTGAATTCACGTAAAATAATTCTGTATCCACTGTTAATTTTTTTCCCTGCCAGAACTTTAGCCACTTCATCACCATTTGGATGCGGTGGCTCAGTGGCTGAGGCACTGAGCTTGTCGATAAGAAAGGTTGGCAGTTCGATGGTTCGAATCCCTAGTGCTGCGCAATGAAGTAAGCTCCCTTTACTTGTCCCAGCTCCTGCCAACCTAGCAGTTCGAAAGCATGTACAAAATGCAAGTAGAAAAATAGGAACCACCTTTGGTGGGAAGGTAACAGCGTTCCGTGTGTCTTTGGCGTTTAGTCAAGCCAGCCACATGACCACGGAGACATCTTCAGACAGCACTGGCTCTTCGGCTTTGAAACGGAGATGAGCACCGCCCCCTAGAGTCGGGAATGACTAGCACATATGTGCAAGGGGAACCTTTACCTTTAACCACTGGAGATTAATAACAATCTCCCAAGAATCTCTCGTCCCGTGATGCTCTCATTTGTGCAGTGATAAAGTTCTCCTTTTTCGCATAATAAAAACAAGCCACAGATAAATAAATGTGCAAAGTGTGGAACTTTTGAGGAATTAATTCCACAGCATGCGGCAAAGGGTTTGTTTTTCTGTTTTTTATGATGCTGTAAGCACCCAAAAGGGGAAGAGTACTCTTTCTTCAAACAACAAATTACGCATGGGTTTGTCATCACCAAGTTCATGGCAAGAAGTTCCTCAGACGGAGCTGCAGCCCCCTGAGAAGAAAAGGGAGACTCTGCATGCATGACTGGGTCTTTCGAATCTTCAAAGGGGGTCCGTTCCTTTGATGAAAGTTGTGCTAGAATCTTTTTGAAGCAGGTTTGAAGCAGGAAACTCCTTGAAATACGGCATCCAGTTTTGGTCATCACGACATAAAAGAAAGATGTGGAGACTCTAGAAAGAGTGCATAGAAGAGCAACCAGGATGATTAGGGGACTGGAGGCTAAAACATACGAAGAACAGTTGCAGGAACTGGGCATGGCTAGTCTACTGAAGAGAAGGACATGATAGCAGTCTTCCAATATCTCAGGGGCTGCCACAAAGAAGATATGTAGCCATATAACCCTTACTAAGCTTGTGGCTTAGGGGCTAATACAACTGCCTAACATGTAGAAACAGCCCAGGTTCAAATCCCAGTAAGGGTATGGCTAGCTGATGAGAGCTAAATAGCTTGAAATAGATCTATACTAGTCTCCCTTTATTTATTTATCAGCACAAATACAACACACACACACACACACACACTCATAGATTTTCACAGCTGATTTCCAGAGAACAAAAGCGAGACTTGGCACATGTGGCTGTGTTTTGCCATATCTTCAAAGGGAGCACTTTGGTTTGATGCATCTCTGCGTACAAAGGATCTCTCTGAAGCAGGTCTACAAATGGATGGAGACACTTGGTTCCAAACAGCAGAATGGAGCGATGGTGATGCTTGGCTTCATGGGGAGAAAAAAATGCTTTTGGCAAGGGTCTTCACATGTGCAGACCACCACAGCTGACTAAAAAAAGCCCTGGACAGATTAACTCATACTTGTGATGCCATCATTTGTGGTAAAAATAGTGAAAATGGGTGTAGAGCCTTCTTGGAACTCCTACAATAGTTTGGAACCTTTCAGCAGTTCCAAGAAGACTCCACACCCATTTTCACCACTCAGGTGGACACAGAAAAACCACCAAGTGGCCTCAAGGACTCTCTAAAAGGATGCAAATGACCAGCTGTCTGCAAGGATTAGAAATCCTTCCATCCTTCACCATTCATTCAGAACTGAAGAAGCCTCATGGATGAGAAGTGAAATGTCTTCAAAGAAAAACCAGAAAGTCCAGTTGCCTCTTGAAATAGCATGGACAATCATGATTTGGATGACCGAGAATCTCCATAGAAATCTAGATATGTAGGTTTTCTCCTAAAAGACAAGGATTAGATTATCTACAAGGTCCCTTCCAACTCTGTTAATGTGTTAGAACTTCAACAGCATCTACAGCTCTGCTTTGTTGATCTTTTTGAACCTTGCTTCTAATCGCCACCTCATAAAAACGTTTCCCGACCAGTAGTGAAAATTCAGAATTTTTAACTACCGGTTCTGTGGACTTGGCTTGGTGGGCATAGCAGGGAAACAATATTGTAAAATTTCCATTCACTCCCCACTCCAGGGGAAGGTTACTGCAAAATCCCCATTCCCTCCCGATCAGCTGGGACTCAGGAGGCAGAGAATAGATGGGGCGGGGCCAGCCAGAGATGGTATTTACCAGTTTTCCAAACTACTCAAAAGTTCCACTATCAGTTGGCCAAAACTGGTCAGAACCTGCTGAATACCATCTCTGCTTTGGGATAACCATAACCTGGATGACGGAGAATCTCCATAGACATCTAGATACATAGATTTTCTCCTAAAAGACAAGGTGCAGTGGACAAGATGACCTACAAGGTCCCTTCTAACTCTGTTAATCTGTTAAAACTTCAACAGAATCTACAGCTCTGTGTCAGGCCTGCAGACATATTTTCTTTTGGATCTTTGGCCTGCCACACTTTCTATTATTCTACTATGCATTTTCTGTGGTGGGAAAATGGGAGGGGGGATTGTATGGAGTTAGATGCTATGTAGCCATAACAAAATTCTTTCTAGAAAGCCAAGGTCATCCTTTGTCTCTGCACCTGACCAGAACTGGATGGGTGGAACTGCCAGCATGGCAGTGGGAGATTGGACCATGGGATGGGCTTCTGGGTGTGGGGAAAAGATCTTGAACTTTCAACTGGGTGTGGAAAACCGGGAAGCTTTCAGATTCAGGTTTTCCCAGATGGGCCAACATGACTCTCTTAATGAATTGGAACTTTGAGCAATACTTTGCCTCAGACTCTGATTTACTTTTGGATGCTATTTGGGACCCTGACACTCTGCTTTGTTGATCTTTTTGAGCCTTGCTTCTAATTGCCCCTTCATAAAAATGTGTCCTGACCACAGGCTGTGAGAACTTCTCAACTCAACTAGAGTAGCAAAGCCAAAGTAATAAAAAGAGAAGGGAATGTTGTGATAAATGGTTCACTCTGTGGCCTTTTCCTGCCTTTTTGCATATAGATACACACAGATGCATGCACGCACCATTGTATGAATTCTTCCCTAAGAAAATGAGAAGCTTGTTTCATTAAATCACCGGTCCCTTAATCAGGGAGACTTTAAAAACATTCTTAAATAAAACACTACTTAAAAATGGGTGCTTTTTTTTGCACTGAGTGGGAGAGAGATAGCAATGGAATATATAGTATATCAGCCTGAATTAGCTTTTCATGGCACAAGATGTAAACAAATCTATTTAATTAGAACACCTTGTTCGTGTCGCATCCTAAGTTATTTTTCATTACAGGGTGGGGGGAGGAGGAAATGCTTACTGGGAAATTTCAGGCAGCATTACGCAAACTATCTAACAGTTGGGTAAGATTTAATTGTTCTTATTTCTGCATTTTTATGATTATAAATACTCTCTGCCAGCTTTTGTTCACTTACTGGTGTTTCGGTGAAATTCAAAAGTTCTTTTTGTTTTTTAAGTCAAAGATGATGAGAGTTGTAGTCAATACAACAGGAGGGGGAGGGGGAGGAGGAAGAGGAGGATAAAGAGGGAGAAGGAAAGATAAAGGGGAGGGAGGAAAGGAAGGGCCTGGAAGGGAAAGAGGAAGGAAGGAAAAAGGAGGGAAAGGAAAGGGATGAGAAAAGTGGGAAGGAAGGGGAAGGAAGGAAAGAGAAGGAAAAAATAGGAAGGGAAGGGAAATGGAAGGAGATGGGAGGAACAAAGGAAGGGGAAAGGGAAGAAGGAAGTAAATAGGAGGGAAAGGAAAGGGGAAACAAAAGGGGAAAGGGAAGGAAGGGGAAGAGGAAAGAAAAATAGGAAGGGGAGGAAAATGAAAGGGGAGGGAGGGAGAGAAGGAGGAAGGAAGGAAGGGAAAGAGGAAGGAGGAAGGAAATAGGAGGGAAAGGAAAGGAGAGGAAAAGGGAAAAGGGAAGGAAGGGAAAGAGGAAAGAAAAATAGGAAGGGAAGGAAAATGAAAGGGGAGGGAGGGAGAGAAGGAGGAAGGAAGGAAGGAAGGAAGGAAGGAAGGAAGGGAAAGAGGAAGAAGGAAGGAAGGAAATAGGAGGGAAAGGAAAGGAGAGGAAAAGGGAAAAGGGAAGGAAGGGAAGGAGGAAAGAAAAATAGGAAGGGAAGGAAAAGGAAAGGGGAGGGAGGGGGAGAAGGAAGGAGGGCAGGAGGAAAGAAGGGAAGGAGGAAAGAAGGAAAGAAGGAAAGGAAAGAAGGAAATAGAAGGAAAAGGAAAGGGATAGGAAAAGTGGTTAGGAATGGGAAGGAAGGAAAAGAGGAAAGAAAATCTAGGAAGGGAAGGAAAAGGAAAGGGGAGGGAGGGAGGGAGAGAAGGAGGAAGGGAGGGAGGGAGATTACATCCAGACTGGCAATTGTATTTCTGACCCAAATCAATCTTTCAGAAAAAATCTGGGGAGAGGCTCTCCTTACCAGCTGATGGACTGACCAATTCTTCCAAGGGGGGAAAAGGGGTCAGTGAGTGCAACTTCCCAGGCTGAAGCCCCAACCCTCCCGATTGTCCCTCTGTGTTTGGATTTCTTCTGCCTGCTCAAAAGATGCTGGATGGGGAGGCAGAAACCCTCGCAGACCTGCAGGAGAAACATCTCCATCAACTCCGTCTTAATTCTTTGTGGCATCGGAACTCCCTCCTGTCTAATGGAATGTGACTTTCATACACCAGCTGGAAATGTAACCTTGGCCAGAAGTGATGGTTTACATTACAAGGGGAGGGGAGGGGAAGAGGGAAGGGAAGGAGGGTAGGAAATAGGAAGGAGCAGGGAAGGGGGGAAGGGAAGGCAGGGGAGGAAAAATGGGAAGGGTAGGGAAGGGAAGTGGGGAAGGTGGGGAAAGAAAAAATAGGAAGGGTAGGATAGGAAATGGTAGGAAAGGGAAGAAAATAGGAAGGAATGGGGAAGGGGAAGGAAAGGAAGGGAAAAATAGAAAGGGTAGGATAGGGTACGGTAGGAAGTGGTAAGGAAGAGAAGGAGGGAAGGAAATAGGAAGGAATGGGAAAGGGGAAGGAAAGGAAGGGAAAAATAGGAAGAGAAGGGAAGAAGGAATGAAGGAAAGGGAAAGGGGAAAGGGAAGACAAGGAAGGAAAAATGGGGGGAGGGAGGGAAGAAATGATATAGGAAGGGAAGGTGGAAGGGGAGAGGGAAGGGAAGGAAGGAAAAAAATAGGAAGGGAAGATGAAGGAAGGAAGGAAGGAAGGAAGGAAGGAAGGAAGGAAGGAAGGAAGGAAGGAAAAAAGTAGGAAGGGAAGGGAAGACCCATTTATTATGGGACTTGGTCCTGTGGCTGCTACTTTAGCTCACCCTATTCCCGTCTGTCTGTCTCATCCGTCAGAGCCTCGGTGGGGATATTAGCATGCAAATATTTGTAGGGTTTTCAGCTTTTCTTTTTTTGAAAGGGGGGTGGGTGGTTCGGAGAGAGAAAATTTAATATACTCTCCTAATATGCCAGCCAGAGGGGGAAAACTGTTTATGAAAGAATGTCTTTATTTATTTATTTCCCTCCTAACTTCTTTTCCAAGCAACTGAAGAAGATAGAGAAGCGGAGGAGAAAAAGAGAAGTGAAAAAAAAAAACCAACCTCCATCATTTTCTGTCTCTCTCTCTCTCTCTCCAACTCTTTTAAAGCTAATGATGCAGTTTCTAATAAAAATAAAAGGAAAACAAAATACATTGGAGGTGGTTGTTCTTTTCTTTCTTTCTTTCCTTGCAAACATTCCACAATATACCGAGGACATTAATATTGGGGGAGCGATCTTTGCTATATTACAGTCATATTTCAGTAAGGATGGGTTCGGAAGCAGCTGCTAACTTGGATTAGTTCTTATTCAGTGGGAAAATATGCAGATTTCTGCTTCGTCTCACCCCCCCCCATGCACCCCCCTCCTCTCAGGTTGTTTATTGCAAGATTTGCCAGCTGAAGGAAGAGAAGAATGGAACCGCCCTTACAGACCCCCCCCCCACTACACAAAACAAGATTCGAACATTTATTTTTATTTATTTATTTTGTCAAGGATGTATAAGATGACAGATATACATATAAACATGATTCTGAATACAGGAAATGGATAGCAACAAGTGGGCAGTAGGACAGGGACGGTAGGCACATTGGTGTGTTTATGCACCAACCTCCAAGTGGCCTCAATGACTCTGTAAAAGGGCGCAAATGACCAGCTCTGTCTGCAAGAAGTATAAATCCTTCCACCCTTCACCCTTTATTCAGGACTGAAGAAGCTCGTGGATGAGAAGCGAAACGTTCTCAAAGAAAAACCAGAAAGTCCAGTTGCCTCTTGAAATAGCACCCTTGGGACAGTGGTGGGATTCACATTTTTTTACTACCAGTTCTGTGGGCATGGCTTGGAGGGCTTGGTGTGGCTTGGTGGGCATGGCTTGGTGGGCATGGCTTGGTGGGCATGGCAGGTGAAGGATACTGCAACATCCCCATTCCCTCCCAATCAGCTGGGACTCAGGAGGCAGAGAATAGATGTGGGCGAGGCCAGCCAGAGGTGGTATTTACCGGTTCTCTGAACTACTCAAAATTTCCTCTACCGGTTCTCCAGAACTGGTCAGAACCTGCTGAATGCCACCTCTGTTGTGCACGCCCCTTACAGACCTCTTAGGAATGGGGTGAGGTCAACAGTAGACAGTCTAAGGCTAAAGTTTTGGGGGTTTGGGGAAGAAACCACAGAGTCAGGTAGTACATTCCAGGCGTTGACTACTCTGTTGCTAAAGTTCGTATTTCCTGCAATCGAGTTTGGAGAAGTTCACCTTAAGTTGGTATCAGTGGTGGGTCTCCTAACCGGTTTACTGCCAGTTCGCTGAGAGGGCATTTTGCACATTGCTGCACATGTGCAATTGACTGAAAACTGTTTTGCACATGCGCAGAAACATGCCGGTGATGGCAGAAAAGACTGGTGAACCGGTTCGGGGACATGGCAGGCCTGGGTCACTGCTGGTCCCAGCGACCCAGGCTGCTATACCACTACCAATTTGGCTGAACCAGGCCAAACCAGTAGGAACTCACCACTGGTTTGTATCTATTGTGTGCTCATGTGTTGTTGTGGTTGAAGCTGAAGTAGTCATTGACAGGTAGGACATTGCAACAGATAATTTTATGTACTACGCTTAGGTTGGATTGAAGATGGCGAAGTTCTAAGTTTTCCAAGCCCAAAATGTCAAGCCTGGTAGCATAAGGCATTCTGTTGCAATCAGAAGAGTGGAGGACTCATCTCGTGAAATAACTCTGGACTTGATGAGATATCCCTTTCACGATGCTCTTTCTCCCCAGTGAAACAGCGGGGTGATGTTCAACGCTACCCAGCATGAGACGGCGATAATTATTCTTAGGGCAAAACTTAATTCCCGCCAAGAAGAGATGGAGAGATGAAGATGAAATCCTGTAGAGCAACTTTCACAGGGCTCCGGGGCCCGTTGTGCTTTCACACCATAAAGGTCCTTTATGGCAAGAGCTGCGCCGACAAAGATGTTTCCTTGGAGCAGGGGTGTCAAACTCAAGGCCTGGGGGCAGAGGTGGGATTGAAAAAAAATTAGCAACTGGTTCTCTAGCCATGGTGGGCATGGCCTACTCGGCCTCCTCCACTATGGAAGGGGAGGGGAAAGTTTTCGCTCTCCCCAGGCTCAGGAGGTTTGAGGTTTGAGACTCCGGGAGGGCAAAAATGGCTTATCCAGGGCTCCGGAGGTCCTTTGGAGGCTAGAAACAGGCCCATTCCTGGACTTCTGGAACTTCCAATACGCCTGTTTTTTGCCCTCCTAGAGCCTCCATGCACTGCACTTACTTGGCATCCAGAATGGGCCACATGGAGACTCCTGGGAGGGGTGGGCGGGGCCAGCCAGTCCTTGCAACTATCATTTGGCAAACCAAATGTAAAATTAGCATCCGGTTCACACGAAGCAGTCCGAACTGGCTGAATCCCACCACTTCTTGGGGGTCACATCCATCCCCTCAGGATGCTTAGATCTTGTCCATAGGGTCACCTTGGAAACGGAGAAGGACCTGCCCATGGCGCCTCTTCCAGTGAAAATGGAACTCACGAGAGGCCACCCGTGGCCCTCCTGAGCTCTGCTTTTGTTGGCAGAGGGTTGAAGGAGGCTGTTGCAGCCGAAAATGGAGCTTGGGAGCCTGTTTTTGCTGGCAGAGCACTTGGGCCACCACAGGCACCCTTGACACGAGTGAGGTTGAACTGCCCCTTCAAAAATTACACCAAATTACCATTTTATATTTCTATATTAGTCTATTTTACTATAAGCAATATATATCCTCTAGTCATGTTTCGACATAGAGAGCATTTCTTTCAATTTTTTCAATTTGAACAATATACTATAATTACTTTATTTCTTAATTAGTTGCACAACAATACCAATCACACTACTATTCAATTTAATCTTGAGAATCCTTGTAGGGTTGTTGTTGTTAGTTGCGAAGTCCTGTCCAACCCATCGTGACCCCATGGACAACGTTCCTCCAGGCCTTCCTGTCCTCTACCATCCTCCGGAGTCCATTGAAGCTTACGCCGATTGCTTCAGTGACTCCATCCAGCCACTTCCTTCTCTGCTGTCACCTTCTTCTTTTGCCCTCCATTGTTCCCAGCATGAGGCTCTTCTACAGGGAGTCCTTCCTTCTCATCAGGGGGCCAAAGGATCTTGAGTTTCCTCTTCAGGATCTGGCCTTCTTAAGAGCAGTCAGGGTGGATCTCCTCTAGGACTGACCAGTTGGATCGCCTTGCAGTCCAAGGGACTCGCGGAAGTCTTCTCCAGCCCCAGAGTTCAAAGGCCTCCATTCTTTGGTGCTTAGCCTTCCTTCTGTTCCAACCTTCACAGCCCTACCTTGCAACTGCCCCTTTAAGTACCTGGGTTAAACAAGAACCAGGTAAATTCACGCCTGCACCTGGATTGCTGCCTATGGAAAGCATTTTGCTGGGGCTTTGCCAACCGGATTACATATGACAGACCGCATTAGACTTCTAGTTTAGATGGATGACATGCCAGAGACAGATTCTCCATGAAATATGCTTGCAAACTCCACTGCTCTCTTTTCCTATGGGCTACAATTTCAAGCCACTAGAAAAAAAAAAGAGAGACAGAGAGAGATGAGGGAGGGAGAGAGGGAGAAACCCTACAGGCAAATGAGAGCCAAGGTGCAATGATACATGCATCCTAAGTGCAAAAACGTTCAGCTTTCTGCTCATTCTTTTCCTTCAATTTCCTTCATTTTTTTTGCAACGGTGCCTGGAAGAGCAAGCTTTCTATTGCTGCCATTATGGTGAAAGACAGACTCAGCTCACACAGCTTCCATTCCTTTTCAAAATACTTTTTGCAAGCATATAAAATTGCATTTGTTATTTTAAAGATAAAGATTCCCCTCCCACATATGTGCTAGTCGTTCCCAACTCTAGGGGGCAGTGCTCATCTCCGTTTGAAAGCCGAGGAGCCAGCGCTATCCGAAGACATCTCCATAGTCATGTGGCCGGCATGACTGAATGCCAAAGATGCACGGAACGCTGTTCTCTTCCCACCAAAGGTGGTTCCTATTTTTCTACTTGCATTTTTTATGTGCTTTCGAACTGCTAGGTTGGCAGAAGCTGGGACTAATCACGGGAGCTCACTCTGTAACGTGGCGCTAGGGATTCAAACCACCGAAATGCTGACCTTTCTGATCAACAAGCTCAGTGTCTTAGCAACTGAGCCACAGCGTCCCTTCTATTTATTGTACTGTACTGCATAGTATTCCTTTTGTTTATTTTGTTTCATTTATTGTTTTGTTTTGTTTTATTTATTATTTATTTATTATTTATTTATTCATGCTTCTAGACCGCCCCCTCTCCCAAAAGGGACTCGGGGCGGTGTACAGTCCATGCAAAATATATCAAAATACAATAAAAATTGAATATGTACAGTTGGAATGGAGGAGGTTAAAAATGGAATTAAAAGAACTGTACAAAGCAATATATATAAATATAGGATTTTGAACCCCTAAAACACACACAATAAGTTAAAAACAATACCCCTAAAATAACCAGTTAATGCATTTGCCAGGAGGGACAGTTGTAATTATGCCAGGCCTGCTAATCGGAACAGGTGAGTCTTCAATTTTTGCCGGAAGGAGCGGAGGTCAGTAGTGGTTCTAATGTCGGGGGGGAGGTCATTCCAGAGGGTTGGGCCCATCACAGAGAAGGCCCTACTCCTTGGTGTCGCCCGTTGGCATTGCCTAGTGGACGGCACCAGGAGAAGTCCCTCTCTGTGTGAGCGAATTGGCCGCAGGGATGTATGTGGGAGGATGTTTTGTTGCATGTTAGTTTATTGTATCAGTTTATATTTTATTTTATTTTGATTTATTTAATTTGACTTCATTGTATTTTTGAAATTTTTTTTTATATTTTATTTTATTATTAGATGTTTATCCTACTTTCATTACTTTAGAAGTAACCCAAGGAGACAAACATACAAAATAGTCCTTGCGTCTCCTATTTTACCCCCTAAAAACAACTCTGTTCAACATTCACGGTAATCAGATCAAACCTGCAAAGATCGTACATACACACCGGTTGCCAAGTGCCTGAATTTTGATGATGTAACCACGGAGACCTCGTGAACAGTTGTGCATGTGAGGACAGGTCATCATCCATTCTTTTTCCAGCCCTGTTGTAAGTTCAAACGGTCCTCAAATGAATGGTCTTAATTCAAGGACTATCCGTATTCCGCCGTATGGCAAATTCATGGATTTCAGTATTGATTGACTTGTTCTTTTTCTCCCCTTTCTCCCCAATGCCAGATGAATACCTTTCTGTTGGGAAGCATCGGGATGCTGAATTCTGCACCGCAGCTCCGTTGTATTACAACCTACCAGGTGTCCCCTGTCCAACCTGCATCACCAGGTTCACACAATGCCCTCAAACTGGTCTTATCTGGACTTTGAACCCCCCAAAAACAACTCTTTGGGTGGAGAGTAACCCAAAATCCCCAGCAGGCTTTCATGATCAAGGCAGGACTAGAACTCATCATCTCCTGGTGATTGGCCCTAGTCATCCTGCTGACTTTTATGCGTAACGTAGAACTAGAACTCACCCACTCCTGGTGATTGGCCCAAAGTCACCCTACTGTTCTGACCTAGGCTTCCCAGCAGCACGAAGCTAAGTCCCCCCCTTTTATTTAATTTACAGTGAATTTCTCTCCCAGAGTTTTTCAGGATAGTTCACAATTACCGACCTTTATCAGGCTTGGAGAGTGGCCAGGCTGATATCTTACAGATGCCACAATACTTAGCAAGAATGCAGGAATGAACTAATTGCCTCCTGCAAACTCCACTCCCCTTTCGCTCCTCTTTTATTCCCCAGGGGAGGGGCCATTTACCGTCCACCTGTGGCCTTACTCCCAAGTCGGCCCCTGTTCCTTAGTTGTTACCTTCATTTGGTAACTGTGCGCATGAGCACACTGGGAACAGGCTCCAGCTGTTCTTCTGCCTCAGTGATGTCTGACTTTGAAGGCAGCTGATAACTGTCAGACGGCCCTGGCCTCCTCTCAGTCTCTGATGCAGAGCCCTCATCAGAGCTTTCCCCAGACTCCAGGACTGGCCCAGGTTCCTCCCCAAACTCTTCACGGTCCGAATCTACTACCATCTCTGCTGGCGGGACACAACACCTGCTGACTTTCATGCCTAAGGTAGAACTCACCCTCTCCTAGTGATTGGCACAAGGTCATCCAGCTGGCTTTCCTGGCTAAGAGGGGACTAGAACTCATAGTCTCCTGGTGATTGGTCCAAAGACATTCAGCTGGCTTTCACGCCTAAGGTATAACTAGAACTCACCCTCATCTATTTTAGACCTGTTTGGAACTGAAACTCAGTGCATAAAATATCATCTACTAATCATCTCTCTCTGTCTCTGTCTCTCTATCTCTATCACTGTCTCTCTGTCTCTTTCTCTCTGTGTCTCTCTGTCTCTGTCTCTATCTCTGTCTCTCTCTGTCTCTGTCTCTGTCTCTCTCTCTGTCTCTCTGTCTGTCTGTCTCTGCATCTCTCCCTGTCTCTCTCTGTCTCTCTGTCTCTCTATGTCTCTGTCTCTGTTTCTCTCTATCTCTATCTTTATCTCTCTGTCTGTCTCTCTTTGTCTCTCTGTCTCTCTGTCTCTCTCTGTCTCTCTCTCTCTGTATCTCTGTCTCTCACTCTCTGTCTCTGTCTCCCTCCCTCCCTCCCTCTCTCTCTCTTTCTCTCTCTGTAGGTAGGTAGATAGATGTATAGATAGACACACACACACACACACACACACACACACACACAAACACAAACACTGTTCCTATTTTCCATTACTAATGAGTACATACCCAGAAATAAAACACCATTAACAAAGCATCAAATAAAGCAATCTGGAACGTAACTGTTGTCTCAAAATCCTTTCGTGTAGAATATGTATTTTTGTCAATGTTTATCGGGGCATCTGCTTCTTGACAAAATCTATATTTAAAAAAAAGTCACCAAATCCTGTTTCTTTAGAACTGTGCTTGAATCAATACGCAGAGGACTGATATCTGTCTGAAGAGGCCCAGAAGCTAAAGTCTGAAATTTGTGGAAATTATAGTCCAAGTCCAGAATTCGTTTTGGAAATTCTCAGCATATTGATTGATTGATTAAATCTGTATGCTGTCCATATCCCTTATAAGATGATTCTGGGCAAAGTTAGTCTTGAAAAGTAATGGGATCCTTGACTTTTTTTGAAAAAGAAACCAAGGTATAGAATGGATTAAATGGTACTATAGATTGTGACCCCAACTGAGCCCACATTTCTGTTGTTAAATGAGACATTTGTTAAGTGAGTTTGGCCCCATTTTATGATCTTTCTTGCCACCATTGTTAAGTGAATCACCACATTGCTAACTAGTAACACTAATATTAACAACTAACAGTAACATTAGTAAGAATGATTATGGAGCTGGAGGCTAAAATATATGAAGAACAGTTACAGGAACTTAGTATGTCTATTCTAAAGAAAAGAAGGACTAGGGGACAGATGGTGTTCTTCCAATATTTGAGGGGCTTTCACAAAGAAGAGAGAGGCAAGCTATTCTCCAAAACACCGGAAGGTAGGACAAGAATCAACAGATGGAAACTAGCCAAGGAGAGAAGCAACCTACAACTAAGTGGAAATTTCTTAACAGTTAGGGCAATTAATCAGTGGAACTGTTTGCCTCTAGAAACTGTAGATGTTCCAACACTGGAGGCTGTCAAGAAGAAATTGGACAAGCATTTGTCTGAAATGGTGTAGGGTTTCCTGCTCAAGCAGGAGGGTGGAGTAGAAGGCCTCCAAGGTCCCTTCTGACTCTGTTATTCTCTTCTATTCTCTATTTTCTATTCTATTCTCTATTCTCTATTCTCTATTCTCTATTCTCTATTCTCTATTCTCTATTCTCTATTCTCTATTCCATTCCATTCTCTATTCTCTATTCTATTCTATTCTATTCTATTCTATTCTATTCTCTATTTTCTATTCTATTCTCTTCTAGTCTCTTTTCTCTATTCTTATTCTATTCCATTCCATTCCATTCTTCTATTCTATTCTATTCTATTTCATTTCATTCTATTCTCTATTCTCTATTCTATTCTATTCTCTATTTTCTCTTCTATTCTCTTCTATTCTCTATTCTTATTCTATTCTATAGAACGGAAGAGAGAGAGGAGCAGGAGGAAGAGGAAAAGAGGAAGAAGAGAGGAGGAAGACTGTGGGGTCTTTGGTGCTCTTTGACCTTGGTGGTTTTCTAACAGATGTTTCATTACCCAAACTAGATAACATCTTAAATGCTTAGTTCTGCCATTTGCCAAATGTCCTAACAGTTAGGAGAATTAACCAGTGGAACAGAAGTTGCCTTCAGAAGTTGTGGGTGCTCCAACACTGGAGGCTTTCAAAAAGAGATCGGACAACCATTTGTCTGAAATGGTGTAAGGTCTTTTGCTTGAGCAGACGAATGGACTAGAAGACTTCAGTGGTCCCTTCCAACTTAGTTGTCCTATTATTCTACTATTCTGAATCCCCCAAGTTCTTTGTTGGAGACCTGATGGTTACGCTTTTAAAGCAATAGTTGGAATTTCATGAAGGAAACCTCAAAGGTGGTTTTTCAGGAGGCAACTGGACTTTCTTGTTTGTTTGCTTGTTTTCTTTTGAAGATGTTTCGCTTCTCATCTGGATGAGAAGCGAAACGTCTTCGAAAGAAAAAACAAGAAAGTCCAGTTGCCTCCTGCAAAAGCATCTTTGGAATAACCATGACCTGGAGGACTGAGAATCACTACAGATTCATGAAGGAAAAGAAAAAAATATCAAGTCAACTGACCTGCCTGAAAAGACCAAATCCATAAATACTGTAAAATTTGAGAACTTGGCCAACTCTGAACTATCCCTCTCTCTCTCTACCTTTTCATCCACAGCTCTCCTTTTATGTTATTTCATAAGGTTTTGTCCTCCTTCAGGCCAAAAAATGGGTTCCCAAGACACAGCAAGCAAAAAATTATGGATTGTTGCTTCTATGTAAAAAATAATCTCTACTTGCCCACGGTCCAATACATGTTGAGTTTTTTGTTGTTTGCCTGTCATCCCTTCCAGCTCTGCCTCTTCCTATCTTGAAGGAACTTTTATTTCCCTTTAGAATATTCCCACGAGTTCCATTGGATCACTGATAGACTTCCCAAATTCAGTTCACATGGAAATCTTTGTTTTAAAGAATTTTATTGGTTTTTTAAAATTTATGAGAAAAGGGTAGGAGGATATGCAAAAAAATTTTGGCAGCTCCATCGTGCTAGAGGTAGGAATCTCTCCAATTCTCAAAACTTTTACAGAAAGAAAAAAAAGATAAAAGCAGAAACAGCATCTTATTATACATTGTATCAACCATGTGTTCAATCATCTCTTTTGCCACTTTCTAATATATCAACAATTAGAATGATATTCCAGATATATTTATTTTTATGACCTGAGTCTTTCCATTATTGTTCCATCCCCCCTGTCCCCAGGCGGAGCCGCAGCCCCTCCCTCCTTCATGTCTTGTGCATTGTCGCCTTTTTCACTACCTCTTATATTTCCGTCCTCTAGGAGGGCACTATGTTTTTTAATGAAGGCCTCTGCCTCCACGACTGTGTTAATTCTAATTCTGTTTCCCTCCCAGAAGACCAGCATTCCTTCTGGCAATAACCATCTAAACCAAATTCCTTTATTATATAATTTCTTTGATAAGGAGGAATACTTTCTCCTCTTATCTCTTATTTTTTTCGGAATTTGCTTAAGAATGGCAATTTCTTTATCTTTATATTTTAGTGGTCCCCCCCCTTTGAGCCCCTAGAATCTCATCCCTCGTGGTCTTCCTAAGAAATTTAACATGTACTTCCCTTGGAACATTATGTGTTCTGGCATATGCTGAATTAATCCTATAAACCAGATCTATATCCCACCACAACTGTTCTTTAGCTCTTTTAATATATTCTGCTAAAATTGTACTCATAATATCCTTAAGATCTTCTTCTGTCTCCGGTAAGTTCTGGAATCTGAGAAAGAAGGACATTCTTTCAAGTTCTATCTTTGCCATAAAATTTTCCAATTCTATATTCCCCTTCTGGACTGCCTTAACCGCCTCCCCCAGCCCAACCACGCCCTCCTCCAGCACACCAATTCTCTGTTTATTTTCTGTTATTTGTTGCTGCACACTTTTAAGCTCTTCTCTAAAATCTGCCACCTCCTTTTTCAACTCATTTTGTCCCTGCATAAGAGCCTGAAACATTTGAGTACAGATAAATCTTTTGAACTCTCTCCAGTTCTTTCTTGTTGTGAAAATGATGAAATTTTTATCTGTTGAGTCGTTGGACTGGATGTAGAAGAAGTCGGTGCTGAGGCTGCTTTGCCTGAGGGTGGTTTTCTGGGCCCCATTGTCTAAATTCAGAGATGAGTATAAATCTTTTGCAAAAGAAATGGCATCTGTGAAGCGTGCAGCCGAGCGAGTCCAGAGAAGACACTAAAAAAAAAGAAAAAAAGAAATCAAATAATCCAAATCCAGAAAGACCACGTAACAGGAGAGGCTCCAAGAGTCCTTCAGGGGGGCTGGGTAGTATAAAGCCAGACTTTCTTCAAAGGTAGTTTCAAAAGGCAGACTTCATTTATAAGTGCGAAGAAGAAGGAAGCAGGCCATCTTGGCTCCCCCTTGGAATCAGGAGCAAAACATTAACAACTTCCATAAAGCTTTCAAAACAACTCAGCAATCACCTCTTGCAGTTATGATATAAATCTTTTCACATAGTTAGTTCAAGTGGCTAATTCAACTTTTTGCTCTCTCTCTCTCCATTCCGAGATTGAGAGATAGTCCAAGTGCCGCTTTGCCTGAGAGGGGTAGAAGAAAAAAGCAACCCCCCTCCAATCTTCCAACTTCAAAGAGATTGAATCCACAATTTACAAAAAAGCAGCTGCTCATCAATTAAAAGCAGTTAAGGAGATTGGTGCAAACTTCTCACCTCCAGCACTTCAGCCGCTGCATGTAGTTAACTCTTTCCTTCTGGAATCCATTCAGCGAAGGAAACCAGCCCTAGCCAATAAACGAACACCACCCACCACCCAAGCCGTTAAAATACAAAACAACAATGCACACACAGCCTGCACCAATCAGCACCAATCTACCAATCATGATACAACCACACAACCAATCATTCCACTTACTGAAACAAAGCCAGCACCCCATCCCCTCCCACCAAGACTTACAGAAAGACGGCAGCTCCGATCACATTTTAAGCCCACAGCTTGAAGATGGCAGGTGAGATCCTGCCGAAACGTTGCAAAGACAATCTCAACCTTACACGGGAAAAGACCCGAATACAACAAAACCAGCATACCTACACCCGTGAAAATCTACGAAAACATATATATATATTTGTGTTACAACCCCTGGTATGCCTAAATATGGGAGGAAGGTCACTACTCCCTCTTTCTGTCCTTCGGCTTCATCACAGAAGACCATGCAGGCAGAAAACCATATTCTTATTTTTAATGTTGCCTTTTTTATATTTGTGTTGTATTTGTACTGATATTTATTTATTTATATATATATGTTGTATTTGTACTGATAAATAAATAAAGGGAGACTAGTATAGATCTATTTCGAGCTAATTAGCTCTCTCAGTAGCATACTTACTGGGATTTGAACTGAGGTAGTGATGAGATATTAGTCGAAATGATCTATACTAGTCTCCTTTATTATTTATCAGTAAAATGAAAAATATAAAAGGACATTAAATAAGATATGGTATCTGTGATGGTCATCTGTGATGAGCCAGGTCAGAAAAGTAGTAGTGACCTTCCTCCATATTAGGCATACAGGGTTGTACACAAATATATATATATATATATATATATATATATATATATATATATATATATATATATATATATATATTATATATATATATATATATTATATATTATATATATATATATAATCAATAAATGCCCCTTACAAGCAATAACTGAGCCAAGGTAAAAAGTTCTGAATTATGGAATTATTGGGACAGTTGATTGATTGAAGGAATTAGGGAGGAGGAGGAGGGGGGGGAGGTGGACGACGACTGTGGGGTCTTTGGTGCTCTCTGAACTTGGTGGTTTTCTTACAGATGTTTTCTTACCCAAGTAGGTAATGTCTTCAGTGCTAGAAGGGAGTGGGGTTTATGGAGAGGAGGAGGAGGAGGAGGAGGAGGAGGAGGAGGAGGAGGAGGAGGAGGAGGAGGAGGAGGAGGAGGAGGAGGAGGAGGAGGAGGACAATGACAACTATTGGGTTATTGATACTCTCTGAACTTGGTTGTTTTCCTGCACACATTTCATGACCCAACTGGATAACATCATCAGGGCTAGGAGGGAAGAGCTTTGTAGAGAGGAGGAGGAGGAGGAGGAGGAGAAAACTGTGGTGTCCTTGGTGCTCTCTCAGCTTGGTTGTTTTCTTGCAGGCATTTCATGGCCCAACTGGATAACATCATCAGTGCTATGAGAGGGCCTTGTAGGAGAGAGGAAAGGATAATGGGAGAGATGAAGAAAGCTAGGAATGAATGAATGAATGAATAAAGGAAGGAAGGAGGGAAGGGAAGGGAAGGGAGGGAGGAAAGAAAAAAGAAAGAAAGAAAGAAAGAAAGAAAGAAAGAAAGAAAGAAAGAAAGAAAGAAAGAAAAAGAAAAGAAAAGAAAGGAAAAGAAAAGAAAGAGATTTCAGATACAATCTTTCTTTTTTAAAGAATGTCATTTGAGGAAATCAAATGTATTCTTCATTCCTGAAATCCTTACTTGCAGCTGAAGCTCATAAACTCCTTTTTGACTTAACCAGATCTGGCACTAAGTAATAATACTTTTGGAAATACCTTTTGCCCCCTCCCCTTTCCACCTATAACTGTACCTGATCTTGTCTAATGCATCCATAAATGTTGTTTGTGCCTAGTGCAGCTGTAATAGAAATGTTCCAAATTGTTCTTACGGAGGTATTATGGATGCATCCAGAGGGAAAACTTTATTTTAACCAGGTACATTATCAGAAAATAACCATCTGGGAGATAAACAGTCCAAGTGTGCATCATCTTTATGATGTCAAAAATTTCAAATAATGCACATCGTTTTTTCCCCCCTTCGCCGTTACTTTATGTTTGATAGTTTTTTTTCCTCCCGTCTTTGCATCCTGTTATTATTATTAGCAAGCATCCTGGGTTGGATGCTTCTGAGCTAAATTCATTCATGTCCCATTAAATCCGAGGTCCAAAGTTCACGGAAGCTTCTTAGAGGCTCTCAGCCAAATTCCATATTTCTCTTGTTGTGATGTATGGAATCTATTTCAGCCGCACAAACTATTGCCCTTGACATTAACTTTAACTTTAACTTTATTGGATTTCTAGACCGCCCCTCTCTCAAAAGAGACTCGGGGCGGTGTCTTACAGGACACTATCCCAGAATTTCTCCTTGAACCAGAAGAGCAGCTGGTAATGGTGCTTGTGCCCACAGAGAGGGTTCTGATGGCACCTCTGGCACGCGATCCATAGGTTCGTTGGCCATCACGGAGATAGTCCATAAAAACTCCCTTTTTATGTTTTATCAAGAGGGAACATTTACTGATTTAAAAAACAACGAAGATAACTGACGTCCCCCCTCCCTCTTTAACCCTTAAAAATGCTTGTAGCAACAAAACATTTCTACAAGTTTCAGCCGTTTTCTGGCCGTTCATGGATTGACCGTGGATTTTTCCGGGAAGTGGAGCAAAATCTCAGAAAACACCTAAAAATAGAAGACACCTCCACTCTCCTTACTCAGAGTGGAATATTATTATTATTTTTTATTTATGTTGCTTTCAATCTTTGGTGTGTGTGTGTGTGTGTGTGTGTGCGGGAGGGGGGGGTAAGCAAATGACAGATGGGCTGAGAAATCTGCATGCAGGAAATGGATGTTTGAGGATCTGCACAACTTTTGTTGATCAGAATGAGAAAATACTTTTTTAAAGGAAGTCAACAGAGAAATGCAAACGTTGCTGGGTTACAAATATTCAAATATTCAGATGGAGTCCACACTTGGCTACTTTAAGACGTGTGGACTTCAGCTCCCAGAATCCCCCAACTAGCACTGGGGAATTCTGGGACTTGAAGTCCACAAGTCTTAACGTTGCAAAAGTTGGCCATGCCTACTATAGCTATTTCTAGTGATGCACAGATGGTACACCAGGGACTAGAAGAAGGGAGTAAATGAAAAATGCCCTTCCATAAATGCAATCTCTAAAAATTCAGGGGTGATACTTACTCCATCACTGAAGGTTTTCAAGAAGAGATTAGACAACCGTTGGTCTGAAATGGAATAACATCTCCTGCCTTGAGCAGGGGGTTGGACTAGAACAGAGGTCACGAACTAGTCCGTGTGAGAAAATTTTGGTGGTCCGCAGAAAAATTACTTGCATTTTTTATATTGCACTAAATCAGGGGTCCTCAAACTATGCCCCCCTGGGCTGGATACGTGCAATGAATGCTTGTGTTGCTGCAGAGAGTCTCCCCCTTTGGGGTCTTTTTGTGTGGGTCAGAGGGGGGCAGAAATTCTGACTTGGGGTCTGCTTCAGCCTCCTGGTGGGGGGCTTTGGGCGAAGGCTGGAGGGAAGTAATGATGGTGGCAAAGAGCCAGAGGGCCCTCGTTCCAGTGGGACTGCATCATGGCCTGGAACTGGCTGACCATCTCAGCTCTCTGAGACTCCAGGTGCCAGTACCTGGCCTTCCACTCCTGCAGGCCTTGCCTCTGCTTGGAAAGCCTATTCTCCTAGTCCTCAGTGAGGTGCTTCTGCTGAGACTCCTTCTCGGCCAGATCCAATTTGAACTGAGCTGTTTTGCCAATTCTTTCTCCTGGTGGCTGCTTAGCTCCAGCAACTGCTCCCTGTTGGGGCCCTAAGGAGCCCAGGTGAGCAGGCGAAGTGTGGCTGGGAGGGGAGGGGTGAGTAGAGGTTGGCGAGGTGCACCTTGATGTGAGTGACATCGAGTTGGTCACGCCCACCCAGTCACATGGCCACCTAGCCACGCCCAGCCAGCCAGTCATTAAGCAGATCATTTTAGTGGTCCGCGGGATTTAAAATTATGAATTTAGTGGTGCCTCAGGTCCGAAAGGTTGGACTAGAAGACCTCTAAGGTCCCTTCCAACTCTGTTAATTTTTTATCCTCTTATTAATTCTCCACCGTTCTGTTCTCTTTTCTCTCCCTCACACACCTATTATACCAATGGACAGAAGGCACACACACACACACAGAGAAGAAATTTTGCCACAAGATGAACTACACTATCAAAGCACCTGAAAGCCACATTTTGAAAACTGTTTCTTTGCCAGTTCTCTCAGCCCATGGAGAATCAATACGCCAGAAGAGCGTTGCCTTAAACATTAATATTAGAGAACACACACACACACACACACAAATATCGTTCCTGATGGATTGACGGTGCATTTTTCTTTAAGGGCAAGCCGTAACGGGCACAGCAAAGTTTTTCTTCCTCTTTTCCTTCCCTCTATTCCAGCCTTCACTTTCTACAGCCCCAGTCTCCTCCTCCTCCTCCTCCTCTTCCTCCTCCCCATCACTTGCCCCCAATGGAGATTGCAGTGAATTATTGGTTAGCATTTGCCATACCGGAGCCCCATCTGTTATTAGGCGGTTGAGATGCTACAACGCAGCCTGGTGCCCTCAACTCTCTCTCTCGGCAAGGAAAAATGAGAAGAAAGATGAGGTTTCTTGCCTCTAAGGTTTGGCTCTCTGAGTCAATTTAGAGAAAGGTTTGCTTTTGTGTATTGCCGACTCATAATTCCTGCTGCCCTCCGGATGGCAAAGGCCCCTTAGTGGCCGAGCTTAAAAGCAAATCTGTGTAGCCTCCATAATTTTAACATCAAGGCTCGTGTCGAGTCGTAGCCTCCACAAATCAGGGAAAGGGCAGTCAGCTCCCTGTTTTTTACAGAGACGACAAATGTGTGTCGTTGTAAGGCATGTTTGGGAATGAGGACAGGGCACCACTAGTACACAATGCTTTGCGTTGTGCAAAGGCTGCCCCAGCTGTGACTGGTATCTGCTCCAGAGGTGGGCGGCTGTGGGTTTGCATGAGTTCAGGCGATCTTCTAGTTAAGAATCTGGCCAGTCCTGAGAACCCACAAATCCCACTACTGGCAATCCATTGTTTCTTATCTTGTGTTTTGGTGCTTTGGAGAATAGTTTGATTCCCTCTTCTTTGTGGCAACCCCTGAAATATTGGAACACTGTTATCATGTCTCCCCTAGTCCTTCTTTCTATTAAACTAGACATACCCAGTTCCTGCAACCGTTCCTCATATGTTTTAGTCTCCAGTCCCCTAATCATCTTTGTTGCTCTTCTCTGCACTCTTTCTAGAGTCTCCACATCTTTTCTACATCATGGTGCCCAAAACTGAATGCAGTATTCCAAGTGTGGCCTTACCAAGGCATTATAAAGTGGTATTAACACTTCACGTGATCTTGATTCCATCCCTCTGTTGATGCAGCCTAGAACTGTGTTGGCTTTTTTGGCAGCTGCTGCACACGGCTGGCTCCTATTTAAATGGTTGTCCACTAGGACTCCAAGATCCAGTTACTACGATTGAGCCAGGTACCCCCTAAAACTTCACTTAGGGATGTGGTGGCTCAGTGGCTAAGACACTGAGCTTGTCAATCAGAAAGGTAAGCAGTATCGGTGGTTCGAATCCCTAGCCCTAGCGCTGCACAATGGAGGGAGCTCCCGTGACTTGTCCCAGCTTCTGCCAACCGAGCAGTTCGAAAGCATGTAAAAATGCAAGTAGAAAAATAGGGACCACCTTTGGTGGGAAGGGAACAGCGTTCCGTGCGTCTTCAGCATTGAGTCATGCCGGCCACATGACCACAGAGACATTTTCGGACAGCGCTGGCACCTCAGCTTTGAAACGGAGATGAGCACCACCCCCTAGAGTCAGGAATGATTAGCACATCTGTGCAAGGGGAACTTTATCCTAGAACTTCACGTGGTCTTGATTTTATTCCTGTTAATGCAGCCTAGGTTTGCATTGGCTTTTTTGGCTGCTGCAGCACACTGTTGGCTCATATTGAAGTGATTGCCCACTAGGTTAATTCTTATAATTAATTATAATTAACATAATTCTTAAGATTCCAATAAATGAAGGCGGCAATATTCTTGTATCTTACCAAAATACCGCGTTTAATCTTCTCTTACCCACCTACCAGGTGTTCCACAGCCTCCTCCCATTCTTTGCCTAAGCAGCATTTACCATTTTGCTGAATTTTCTCAATTTGAATTTTCCTTACATTTTTGAGCATTATTGTTGTTATTCCACAGCACCACAAGCTGACAGCTCTGCGCAAATTTAACAAATGAGCTAAAGGGGGGGGGGGAAAGGTATTTTAATATTTTCTTCGTCACCATTTTTGCTGCCATCCATATTGCAACAAAATGCCTTTGCAAAACTTGGTTGCGGATATTGCTTTTATTGTTCCTAATTTAAAAGCTGTTCCTGATTTTATGTTTGTGTGTGTGTGTGTGTGTGTGTCTTTGTGAGTTTTTTAAAAAGACATTACTTATAATACATCTGCTCAGCCTCACTGGGGAATATGCTTAATGGCTAGCAGATAAAATACATTCTGCTTGGTCAGATGTGAATTTATTTATTTGTTACATATCACTTTTGTTATAGGTAACAAAAGTGTAGTTATGCACATATCCAAGTCACGGCACCATTCTGTCGTAAAAAATATTCTGATAAAAAAAAACAAAGGCAAAACCACAAGCAATAAATCTTACTTTAAGATCAGAGGTGTATTGTTTTGTAATAATTTGGAACAAAGAAAGAAGCAGAAGATATAATAGTAACAGAAAACTCAACAAAATTTCAACAAAATGAAATTCAATGGTGAGAAAAGTCAGGTTCTACATTTAGGCAAGAAAAGCAAAATGCACAGGTACAGTATAGGTGGTACCTTGCACAATAGGAGTAACTGTGAGAGGGATCTTGGAGTCCTAGTGGACAACTATTTAAATAGGAGCCAGCCGTGTGCAGCAGCGGCCAAAAAAGCCAACACAGTTCTAGGCTGCATCAACAGAGGGATAGAATCAAGATCACATGAAGGGTTAATACCACTTTATAATCCCTTGGTAAGGCCACACTTGGAATTCGGCATCCAGTTTTGGTCACCACGATGTAGAAAAGATGTGGAGACTCTAGAAAGAGTGCAAAGAAGAGCAACAAAGATGATTAGGGGACTGGAGGCTAAAAACATATGAAGAACGGTTGCAGGAACTGGGTATGTCTAGTTTAATAAAAGGAAGGACTAGGGGGTGACATGATAGCTGTTTTAATATTTGAGGGACTCTTACAAAGATAAGGGGGTCAAACTATTTTCCAATGCACCAGAAGGCATAACCAAAAACAATGGGTGGAAACTAACCAAGGAGAGAAGCAACCTAGAACTAAGGAGAAATTGTCCTGACAGTGAGAACAATCAATCAGTGGAACAACTTGCCTCCAGAAGTTGTGGGTGAAGAATGGTTGAAGGAGCTGGGTATGTCTAGTTTAATTGAAAGAAGGACTAGGGGAGATATCTCAGGGTATGCCATAAAGAAGATAGATAGATAGATAGATAGATAGATAGATAGATAGATAGATAGATAGATAGATAGATAGATAGATAGATAGATGATAGATAGATAGATAGATAGATAGATAGATAGATAGATAGATAGATAGATAGATAGATGAGAGAGATGAGAGATTGATGGGAGAGCGATGAGAGAGATAGATGATAGATGGGAGAGAGAGAGAGAGATGAGAGATTGATGAGAGATGAGAGAGATAGATGATAGGTGAGAGGTGAGAGAGAGATGATAGATAGATAGATAGATAGATAGATAGATAGATAGATAGATAGATAGATAGATGATAGATAGATAGATAGATAGATAGATAGATAGATAGATAGATAGATAGATAGATGATAGATAGATAGATGATAGTGATAATTTAGAGAGAGATATTACATATATATGTGTGTGTGTGAATGTTCTCAATCACTTTGATATACCCCTAACTCTCAGGACCCTCCAACAACTTGCTGCCTTTTGTTTTTTGTTGCCCCCATCAGACATCAACCCCTTCAGACATTCACCCCTTCATGGATTACTGCCTTGTGGCGAAGGGGCTTGCGTAGCTCAATGAAGCTATGAGCTATGCTGTGCATGACCACAGAAGATGGGTAGGTCATAGCAGAAGTCTCGGACAAAACGTGATCCATTGGAGAAGGAAATGGCAACCTACTGCAGTATCTTTGCCCTGAAAACCCCATGGACAGCGTTGTCCATGGGGTTGCGATGTGTCGGACAAGACTTCACAACTAACAACAACAACAGACATCAAAGCCAAAACCCATCAGACCAAACGTAGGTATCCCTCTTGTTCTTCGTCCAGTGGACACTTTTTGCCCAGTTGTACAAAATAACACACAGTTGCATGTTATTGACTTTCTGCAAAAGCCTTTCCAATCAACCTGAAGACAAGGATTTGCAGAAAACCTTGTCAAGCAGGGTCCTTTTTAGCAAATTTCATTTTGTCTTGGCTCACATTCTCTCTTTCCTTCTCCTCCTTCCTGCTCTTGCCCAAAACAGTAATAATAACTTTAAAAGCATGTCATGCTAGGGACCAAGGAGGCACAATACATCATGTTGAATGCCACCGTCCTCGTTTATGGTGAAGCATTTGATATTAATGTCTCCATCCCTTATCACAGACACTGGCATTATAACTGCTTAACCCAGCCTGCTTTATTTATTTGAGTGGGTTTCGTTGCTCTTTTCTTAAATAAAACGCCTGTTCTCCATGTTGTAGGAGGTAGTCTCCATTCATCATCTAGACGGACTTGGGTAAAAAGCATGGCGTGAGTGCGTTAATAAATGTTATTTTGCCAGTTGTGATCAAGAGACCTTTCCTGTTAGAAGGAATGTGTGAGAGAGTGAGAGAATGAGAGAGAGGGTGAGAGAAAGAGAGAGAGATTCTTTCATCTACTCAAAATGGCGGCCAACATCCTTAGTAGAGATAATGTTCTCAATAATTTTGATGCACCCTGTTTGATTGCACCAAAGGGAAAGAGAGAAAAAGAGAGGGAGGGAGGAAGATGAAGAGAATTGAGAGATGGGTAGAGATAGTGATAGAGAAGGAATGATACAGAGAGAAAGAGATGATAGATAATAGATAGATACATAGTTGGATGAATGAAAGATGATAGATGGATGGATGGATGGATGGATGGATGGATGGATGGATGGATGGATGGATAGATAGATAGATAGATAGATAGATAGATAGATAGATAGATAGATAGATAGATAGATATTCTTTCATCTAAGCAAAATGGAGGCCAACATCCTTAGTGGAGAGAATGTTCTCAATAATTTTTATACATCTTGTTTAGATTGCACCAAGGGGAAAGAGAGAAAGAGAGAAGGAGGGAGGAAGAAGAAGAGAGATGAGAGATATGGAGAGATAGAGATCGTATTAGAGATAGAGAGAATGTTCTCAATAATTTTGATAACCCTTAACTCTCAGGGCTGTCCAATAATTTATTGCCATTTCTTTTTTGCTGCCCCATCACACAGTCAAAACAAAATCCATCAGACCAAACTTTGGTATCTCTCTCTTGTCCTTTGCAACAGTTGTAGAAAAACAACACACCCTTGTATAGTCGGAGTTCCTGCAAAAGCTTTTCCGATAAACCCAAAGGCCAGGTTTTACCAAAAATCCTGCCAAGTATTTTCTTTTTTTAGCAGATTTCATTTTGTCTTGGTTCCTGCTCTTCCTCCCTACTCTGGCCCCAAAACAGTGATCGTAGCTTTAAAAGCATATCATGCTATTTGGCCAAGTTACCCCCTGCAAAAAAGATTGAAATCAAGAAGAGACTGTTTAGATTGGACTGAGGAGATGGTTACTCACCTCAAACAGAACAATGAAAAAGGTGGAAAATTCATGGAAACGCATCACTTTTGATCCTGTTGCGAGAAATATCCATCGGGGTTCAGTTCCAAGCTAGGAGAAAGACACTGAAAATAACATGGTGGCTGATTGGAAAGATGATTTAATTGTGAATAGAACCACCATCGTTTATGGTTCTGGTGCAACTCCACATGGAGTTGAGAATGAGGAGGTTTTATACCTTCTGTTGGGAGAAATGTCCTTCTGGGTTCAGTTCCAAGTGGGGAAAAAGACACTGGATTCATGGAAGTTGCTTGGAAATATGGTTTTAATGGTGGACAGGACCACATGGTTTGAGGTCCTGGGCAAAAAGGCACATGGGGGAGGGAGGGAGGAAGGGAGGGAGAGAGAGAGAGAGAGAGAGAATTAGAATTTGAGCTTGCATTCTGATTTATTGTCAGACTCCCATGGGGCCATGCAGGGGCAACTCTGAAGACCATCCTGAGTCCCAACCTTTTTTGACTTTTGCTGGGCGATGATGTAATGAAAGGGTTTTGGTCAATTCCTACTATGGCTCTGCCTGAAAGAGGTAGATCTTTGTTATGTAGAGTAGACTGGCTCAAACCTTAATGGCCCATTGACAAAGGTGGGGGGAGATGAGTTTCTGCCTCCCTTTTCAAGGGAAATATTCTGGCCTTTTAATATTTCCTAAAAATATTTCATTTTTCTAGGAGAAGGATGGGTGCGAACTTCCTACACTTCTCTTGGGCTTTGTATTTGAGCTTCCTGTTCCTGTGCAAGAACATGTCCTCTATTGGCTGTTGTCAGATTCCTATGGAGGTCATGCAGGGGTTATGTAGGGGTCATAGTCAGAGGTGGGTTCCTACCTATTCAGTCCGGTTCGGCTGAATAGTTAGTAACTCCGGTGGACGCATGACCGTACTGGTACTATGATCAGTGATGCCATCTTGATTTTCAGAACAATCTTCACTTAAAAATATAGTTTTTATTTATTTTTTAATGTTGTGCCCATGCACAGATTGTTTTAAACGAAAACTTTTTACTAACAAACTGGTAGTAATGATGGACGGAACCCACCCCTGGTCATAGTTGGCGCTACGGGCAAAAGCCGAAATGCAAATCCTAAGTGTTTGATTGAGCTAAACTGCTCAACCTCTGGCTTATTATTTATCTGAGCTCCTAGGTGACCTTTGGACTGCTCGGGGATGGTGCAATGAAGGTACTTGTGTTCTGACACGGGTAAGTCCTATTGTGGCTAATGACTTTCATCCTGTGTTCAATCTTGGGCGAGTGGCTGCTTGTTCTAATCCTACCAGTGGTGGGATATGACCGGTACACCCCGATACGGGCGTACTGGTACCTGCTGGGAGCACCAGGTATCGTTCCAGTACGGATCTCCAGAGGGCCCGCCTGCCCGCCCTCCTTACCACTATTTGAGTCGATCAGGACATTTGCACATGCAAGACGCTCTGCCAAGCAGCTGGAGCATCGCAGGCAGTGGGTATGCATGCACATGTTGCGCGCATGCTGCACATGTGCATGTGGTGGGCGCACTGTACCGGTTGCACCGGGATCCGGAACCCACCACTGAATGCTACCATTCTGCCTTTGTTTCCAAATCTCCTGTCTTGAATGGATCGTCAAATCGGCATTTCTAAAAGTTGGCCTCCTCAGTTTCTGCTTGGGGTCAGGGAGACTGGGGCTGGTTTAAGAGCATGTTTCTCCATTTCTCCCTTTTGGGAAATATAATAACTTGCCTTTTTCATAGTCCTCAAAATATTTCATTCTTCTAGGAGGGGAGTGGGGGACTTCCCACAATCCATTTTGGAGGACTTGCTAAAGGAGGCTGGTAGTTTACCAGTAAATTGCCAGATACCATGTCAGATACCACGCACCGGCTGAGTCTACTCGACTGTGGGTTATTCAATTTGACAGTTGGCTTTGATTTTCCCAAACAGTTTGATCTGATTGAATCAGCCGGGAGTCGAACCTCATTGTAAGTAAAACATGGTTTATGTCAGGGTTCCAAATAGCACCCAAAATTAAATCAGAGTCCAAGGCAAAGTGTTGCTCAAAGTTCCAATTGATTAAGAGAGCCATGTTGGCACATCTGGGAAAACCCTAATCTGAAAGCTTCCCAGTTTTCCCCACTCAGTTGAAAGTTCAAGATCTTGCCCCCACATCCATAAGTCCATCCCATGGTCCAATCTTCCACTGCGATCCGGGCAGTTCCACCCATCCAGTTCTGGTCAGGTGCAGAGACAAAGGATGACCTTGGCTTTCTAGAGAGAAATTTGTTATGGCTACATCACATCTCACTCCTACCATCCCCCCTCCCATTTTCCCACCATAGAAAATGCCTAGTAGAATAATAGAAAGTGTGGCAGGCCAAAGATCCAAAAGAAAAGATGGCTGCTGGCCTGACATACCGTATTTTTCAGAGTATAAGAAACTCTTTCCCCTCCCCCTAAAAGAGGCTGAAAATTTGGGTGCATCTTATGCTCCGAATGTAGCTTTTTCGAAGCTTTTCTTAACCCCTAATGAGGCACTAATGAGTGAAGCAATCTTCCTTGCTTTGCCTGCTTTTCCCATTGCTTCTCCCTCTGACAATCAGCTGTGCTTTAGAAGCTGTTTTTCTATCACCAATCAGGAGATAAAAAGCATGCACATGCTCAAAACCAGTTAACTTATGTGCTGAAGCTGACCGGATTAAGAACATTAGCCAGCTGAATACCTGGCAGGCAGAATTTATCCCCCCTATTTTTCTTCCCAAAAACTACGGTGTGTCTTATACTCTGAAAAATATGGTGTGTGTGTGTATGTAGTGTGTGTGTGTATGTGTGTGTGTGTGTGTATTTTAAACATTTTAAGCCCACAGCTTGAGGATGGCAGGTGAGATCCTGCCGAAACATTGCAAAGACAATCTCAACCTTACACGGGAAAAGACCCGAATAAAACAAAACCAGCATATATATATATATATATATATATATATATTGTGTGTGTGTGTGTGTGTGTGTGTGTTGTGTGTGTGTGTGTGTGTGTGTGTGTGTGTGTGTGTGTGTGTGTGTGTGTGTGTATGCTGGTTTTGTTGTATTCGCGTCTTTTCCCGTGTAAGGTTGAGATTGTCTTTGCAACGTTTCGGCAGGATCTCACCTGCCATCTTCAAGCGTGGGCTTGAACAATATATATGTTGTATTAACAATATATATGTTGTATTTGTGCTGATAAATAAATAAAGGGAGACTAGTATAGATCTATTTCAAGCTAGCCATACCCTTACTGATTTGAACCTGGGATTTGAACCAGTAAGGGTATGGCTAGCGGATGAGAGCTAAATAGCTTGAAATGGATCAATAGTGGTCTCCCTTTATTTATTTATCAGCACAAATACAACACACACACACACACATATATAATATAAAATTATATATAATTTTAAAGAAATCTGACATTCTCAACAATCTTTCTCCATCTCATCCCTAATGAGAATCGGATGGGAACCAAAGCCTTCTGAATGTCAAACAGTTGAGGTTTCCGGATGGCCTCAGATCCCTTTCGAAGTTGTAGATCTGATTCCGAATGTCATCGTGCATAATGCTTCAAATCTGTTTGATTCAATATCCTGAAACCGTTCGGGAGAAAAAAAAATTGGAGGTTTGCGCATGCAGAAATGCACCGGCCGAGTCCACTCGACTGTTGGGTTATGCAATTTGACAGTTGGCTTTGATTTTCCCAAACAGGTTGATCTGATTGAATCAGCTGTGAGTCGAAGCTCATTGTAAGGAAAACATGGTTTATTTTTTTGAAATGTGCACTTACTTATTTATCCAGCCTTAGAGGTAAACTGTTGGACTGTGTGGCATGTGCATGTGTGAATGGAGGTGTGGATTCCCGTCCGCAGAAGAGACCTGAAAACAAGATGGATTGATGACATCAGCGAGTCTGGTGGACCCATTTGGAAAAAGAGAGCTCAGGAAACATGCAGAAAAGCCTTCATCCTGCAGTGTAGACAGTGGTTAAAAGGATGATGATGATGATTCTTACACACACACACACACACACACACACACACACACAAACAATCTCTCTCCTTCTCTCTCTTTCCCTCTCTCCTTCTCTTTTCCCCTATTTTTTCCCTCTCTGTCCCTTTCTTTCTTTCTTTCTTCTTTCTTTCTTTCTTTCTTTCTTTCTTTCTTTCTTTCTTTCTCCTTCCCTTCTCTCTCTCTCTTCCCTCTTCCTTTTTCCATTTCTTTCCCTCTCTCTCCTTCTCTTTCCCTCTATCTTTCCCTCTCTGTCTCTTTCCCTCTCCTTCCCTCCCTCTCTCTTTCCTCTCTCTTTGCCTCTCTCTGTCTCTTTCCCCCTCTCTTCACCCCCCCTCTGTCTCTCCTTGGTGCAATCTAGGTAGATATATTGTATCTACAGTATATGTCTGCATGCATGTGTAAAAGTGTATGTATATATGCAAATACATATGCAATCTCTCTTTCTCCCTCTCTCCTTCTCTTTCCCCTATTTTCCCTCTCTGTCTCTTCTTTCTTTCTCCTTCCCTCTCTCTCTCTTCCACCCTTTTCTCTTTCCCCCCTCACTCTCTTTTCCTCTCTCTTCATCCCCCTCTCTCTTTCCTTCTCTCTCCCCCCATACTATATGTGTGTATGTATATATATGTAAACACACACAAACACATATATATACATACACACATATAGTATGTGTTTGTGGTATATATGTATTATGTAACATTATAGATATATGTTGTATGTATGTGTGTTTGTGATATATATATCACAGCACAAATACAACACACACACACACACACACACACATATATATATATATATATTATATATATATATATATATTCACATCATATATATATATTCACATCATATATATATATATATATATATATATATATATATATATATATATATATATTCACATCATATATATATATATATATATATATATATATATATAGATATATATATATATATTCACATCATATATATATATATATTCACATCATATATATATAATATATATATATATATATATATATATATATATATATATATATTCACATCATATATATATATATATATATATATATATATATATATATATATATTCACATCATATATATATATATATTCACATCATATATATATATATATATAATATATATATATATAATATATATATATATATATATATATATATATATATATATGTCATATCTGTGTGTATGTATTGTATGTGTGTATATTTGTGTGTGTGTGTATGTGTGTCTCTGTGTGTGTGTGTGTGTAACACAAGCAGATAATCTGGGGGACTCGTCAGATTTCTCTGAGAGTTTAATTAGTTCTGTTGAAAGAACTCAACAAAAGCAGGGAAAGAGGGAGAGGGAGGGAGAATCTAATCCAGTTCCAAAACCTGCAGATGAATTTGTGCTGAGCGCAGAACAATAGTCAATTACATTAAGAGGTCAAGAAGGTTCACCTTTGAGGATTTGAAACACGAAGCTTGGATTTCGCCCGGATTAAACTGATAAATGTCCTCTTTCTGTCTTCTCGGACACATTTTATCTGCCTTGGATTGGCCTTCATGAACAGTTTTCCACCCTCTAAACTCTTTCCTCACTTCCTCGCCTTTGCAAGCATCTTGAGAAGTTCATCTGTTTGTTTTCTAAAGGGATGGAGTCTTGTCTCATTAGAAATTGTTGTCATCTTCCCTGAGTCTTCGTGCCGCCAGGGCTCGGGTTGATGCTGGGGTTCAGGACCATGGACAGCACCCTGAGACTCCAGGTAGCTGTCAGAGTTCTTTACTGCAGATTTAACTATTTACAGATGGTCCTTGACTGACAGTGATTCACTTAATGACATGTATTTATGACTGCTGCAATGTCGGGGGTCACACGATCCCCTTTTGCGACTTCTGACATGCAAAGTCAATGAGGAAGTCAGATTCACTTAACAACCATGTTACTTACATAACAAATGCAATGATTAACAACCACAGCAAGAAAGGTCATGAAACGGGCCAAAACTCACTCAATGAACATTTCACTTAGCAAGGAGGAGGAGAAGTAAGAAGAAAAGGAGGAGGAGGAAAAACAAAGGAAGGAAGGAAGAGGAAGAAAGAGAGGGAAGGAAGGGGGAGGAAGGAGAAATATAAGAAAGGAGGAGGAGGAGGAGAAGAGGAGGAGGAGGAGGAGGAGGAGGAGGAGGAGGGAGGAGGAGGAAGAAGAAGAAGAAGAAGAGAGAAGAAGAAGAAGGAAGAAGAGAGAAGAAGAAGAGAAGAGAGGAGGAGGAGGAAGGAGGAGGAGGAGGAGGAGGAGGAGGAGGGGGAGGAGGAGGAGGAAGAAGAGAAGAAGAGGAGGAGGAAAATAGAAGGAAGAGGAGGGAGGAAGAAAGAAAGGGAAGGAAGGGGAGGGAGGAGAAATATAAGAAAGGAGGAGGAGGAGGAGGAGGAGGAGGAGGAGGAGGAGGAGAAAGAAGAAGAAGAGGAGGAGGAGGAGGAAGAAAAAGAGGAGGAGGAAAACATAAGGAAAGGAAGAGGAGGGAGGAAGAAAGAGAGGGAAGGATGGGAGGGAGGAGAAATGTAAGAAAGGAGGAGAAGGAGAAGAAGAAGAGGAGGAGGAGGAAGAGAGAAGGAGGAGGAGGAGGAGGAGAAGGAAGGGAGGCAATAATCCTACTCATTTAACATTAATACAAATAAGAAAAGACAACATCTACATTATATGATAATCTCAGGAATCTGGACTTGATGAACATTTGGGATCCTATCAACCTGGGCAGAGGATGGCAGAGGACAGGAAGACTTGGAGGAACTTTGTCCATGGGGCCACGATGGGTTGGACACAACTTCACTAACCTAACAACAACAACAACAACAACAACAACAACCCTACAAGGGTTCTCGAGATCTTGAGAAAGACTCTATGAGTAAAGACTCTATGATTAAAGACTCTATGATTAAAGACTCTATGATTAAAGCTATATTTGCTATAGCAAGAGAATCTTGCTCTCTCCTCCAAGGTCCCTTCCAGCTCTTTTCTGATTGATTGATTGATTAGATGTAAACCTGAGCAGCCTCGAGAAGCAGTATTTCAAAGCAAGTATGTCCAGAGAATTTGGCAAAATAATATGCCAGCGACATCAATGCTGGCATAGATTTAAACAAGCAGAAATTGCTGTAAAATATATCTCTCTCTGTTTGAATGGTTGTAATAAAATAGAGGTGTGCTTTTGTCTGTGATCGGGTAGAGGAAAAAAGGTAGAATTCACTGATCTCAACAAATATTTGTTCAGTTGGAAATCTCTGGGTTGATGCCCCTCATCCCTCCTCGTGTTAAATACCATGGACTGCAACATAGGGGAGAAATAGCTGCGCTTAACAGATGATCAAAATGAACCATCTGCGCTAGAGGTAAGCAGATAATCTGTGAGTTGCAGCCGTGAAGACCAAGGACACAATTTCTCACTCATTGTGCTGTTGCGTAAGACGATTGCACTGGGTTACACAACAACGAAGAACATGAGCCGAGAATGTGGGAAAAGCAAGGACATCATCCTGGCAACCAAATGTAGGTTAGCAGATAACAGAACAACAGAGTTGGAAGGGACCTTGGAGAGTCCTATCCAATGCTCAAGCAGGAAACCCTTGTACCTTTCCAGACAAGTGGATGTCCACACTCTTCTTAAAAACTTCCACTGTTGGAGCATTGACAACTTCTGGAGGCAAGTCCTTCCATTGATTAATTGTTCTAACTTTCTCCTTAGTTCCAGGTTGTCCAAGAAGCTCCTTCAACTCTGAATGGATGGTGGGGGATAAAAGGATTTATATTCCTTGCAGACAGCTGGTCATTTGCATCCTTTTAGAGGTTCCTTGAGGCCAGTTGGAGGTTTATCTGTGTCCTCAGAGTCACCTGAGTGGTGCAAATCCTTCCTGTAGTCTGATTTTTTTCCCCTCTGGAAATCCATTCCTACTCCCACCTCATTCAAAGGCAGTTCATCCCAAATTGTATAGCTAACTGGACATTTGGCTTCTCATCCAAGAAATTCTGGATGAAGGGTTTGATCTCCATGAGCTCTCTTGGCAAAGGAGAAACTATGTCACATATTTTCATGTCAAAGTGAGCCCTCAGCTGCCTGGTCCCATTAACTGAAAGGAACAATTTGTGTATATTTGCTAGTTCGGGACTTGGCAATGGTGATGATGGTGACCAGACAGAAGATGTCTAATGGTTGAGATAAGATGGGAACAAGTTTCATTCCAAGGTCAACTTAGAGAAAACTCCACCTGACTTGATACTAATCCACAATATTTTCATTCCTGTTCATAAGGGATGGGAAGCCTTTGATCCAGAAATCAAAACACAAATTTCAAATTATTACTACCCTTGAATGGATTACTGTAACTTTACACCATGGGACATGATAGCAGTGTTTCAATATTTGAGGGGCTGCTACAAAGAAGAGATGGTCAATTTCTTTTCTAAAGCACCAGAAGGCAGGACTGGGAGCAATGGATGGAAACTAATCATGGAGAGAAGCAACCTGGAATTAAGGAGAAACTTCCTAAGGCTGAGGACAATTAACCAGTGTAACGATTTGCCTTCAGAAGTTGTGGGTGCTTCATCACTGGAGGTTTTTAAGAAGAGACTGGACAGCCACCTCCAAGGTTCCTTCCAGCTCTATTTTGATTGGTTGTTTGGTTGAACTTTGAAGGAGACCATTATGTAAGGTGGTGGGATTCAAATAACAACCAGTTCTCTGTCCTAATGACCAGCAGGACAGGTGGGGCTCAGTGGTCATGGTACTGGGTGGGCGTGGCCAACTCAACATCACTCATGTTGATGGGTGCTTCGCCTTAGCTGTTGCAATGCCATAAGGGTTAACCCGGAGAGGCAGTTTCTGTAATCAGGGCAATAAAGATTAGGCTAGGAGAGGAGGAGCCAATGTTGCGATGAGACAACTTGCGATCTCAATGCTCTGAGATTGCCATCGATACTTTTGCCGCTGGGTGATCCAAACAGACCTAAACCATCCCACAGAGACTGTGAACAGGAAGAATACATCTTGCTGATCTCAGGGACATTGCAAAGTCCCTGATTGATCCAAGAGAAGTTCTTTAAGCCGGCGACAAAAAATCCAGCCATCTGGCTGATGAAGTCGGGGCGACTCCAAAATGGAAGGATACGGAAAGAGAAAGTGTTTCCTGCTGGTGAGGAATTTTTACCGTTTTAAAAGAGACTGCCTATAAAAAACTTAAAACTAATTTAAATTGGAGAACAGAAGAAATAAGTGGTGGAATTAAAATTGGAATGGTTTTGGACAGTGGGTTATCTTACTTTTTAAATGCTATCTTCATGGATGGAATTTATGCAAGCCTTTTAAAACGAATGGATTAAGTTTTCTTCTTCTATTTTTTTAAAAAAATATTATTCTTTGTAACCTATGGACTAAACTTCTCCTCTTTCATTACTGTGGGTGTTCTTCTAACTCATTCAAGAATTGGACTTTTAAAAAAAAACTTGAAATACAAAAAAGATACAAAAAGTAACAAAGAAGATTGCAACAATAACACTGCTAATCAGAGGCTGGAGGTTTGTGTATTGGAAACGAAACACTCTTACTTTTCTCACTGATTATCCTGGCTTGGTGCGCCAAGGTCTCACTGCTTGTTTATAGAGAGTGATAAGAAGAAAAGCATACAGATGTCCCTTCAAAGTATATCTTTAACCAGAGAAAGGTGAAAATAAAACATTATTGTGAATCTATGCTTAATCTTGTTAAAACCTCCCAAGCTAGAGCAGCAGTGTTTGTTAGCTGGAGATAATGGCACAATTTCAACAGCAGAAAGAAAATTTAAGTCTGCAAAAGATATTCTCAGAAATACAGAAATTATCAAACACACATGAGAGGATAGAGAAGAAGTTGGAAGACTTTGTGCATCTAACAGCAAAATATGATGAAGTTGAAGATGTTTATCAAGTGGAAAAAGTGGTGGTTAAAATCCTAAAAATCGAAGAAGAAAATGAATATAAAGAATTTTAAATTGCTGATATTTATGGTCATTGGTTTGTCTCTGAAAATGGAAAGAGTGGAATACTGAAAGAGGAATTAAATGGAGGGGAAATCTACCCCAGATGGCAAGATACAGAAGAAGAAAAAAGAAAAGAATTTATGGATTTAAAAAGACACATTTTATTAACAATATAATTGATAACACTACCGACAATCAAAGATAAGCTGATTAAGGAAACAGAAGAAGGGCATCAAAATTACACAAGAGACTTCATAATCAAGGAGTTGCTAAGAGAAGTCCATACAAAGTTGATTAAGGAGATGATTAGAGGACTGACACCACAAATGGCAGAAGATATGAGCCTGTTTTGCTACTGGAAAGATACAGGTTGATAGATGGAAGAGTATAATTTAAAACTAGTTAAACTTAGTGAAATTTAGTGACAATAGATATAGTTAAATAAATAAGTGATAATGATAATAATGTGTACAATGAGTATGTTATGATAAGTAATAATTGGGTATGAATATTGAATGGTACCCATGAAAGGAAGATTAGAAATCCTTTTGGATTATATATAAAGGTTAATAAAAAAGAACTAACTTAGATACAGTTAAGTCTTGATTACTAAGGGGAAAATGTTATGATGCGGGCTATAGTTAAATAAAGGAGGGATAATGATAATAACGTATATATATGTATGGATACAACATAAGGAAACTGGATGTAAATTGTAAACAGTGATTTGGAAAGAAGGATTAGAACTTTGTTATTAAATATTATGTGTCAGGCCTGTAGTTATGTTCTTTTTAGGATCTTTGGCCTGCCACACTTTCTTATAATTTTCTATGCTGTTTCAATAGTGTAGTAGTTGGGAGGGGGAAATAGAAAGGAGTAGGATTGTAGAATGGATTGTTGACATTCTTTTGTAGAAGCCAAGGTCATCTTTTGTCTTCGTATCTCAACACCTGGCCGGAAGAAGATGGGTGTACATGCCAGCGTGGAAGATGATGATTGGAACATGTGATGGATTTGTGGGTGTGGGGAGAGATCATGAACTTTCAACTGGTGTGAACTTAGAGGATGTACTTCCAGAGTTGAAATTTCCATAGCCGTGCTAACATGCCTGCGGAATAAATTGCACCTTAAAGGATGTTTTGCCTTGGACAATGATTTATTTCTGCATGGTATTTAGAACCCTAACATTATTTCAACTCTCTACTTTAAAAATAATTTCACTAGCACCCTCCCCCTATCAAGGGGGAAGGGCTGGTGATGGAAGATCTGGTGATGGAGGTCTCGGCATTCCCAATGCTGACCGGGACAGCGTAAATATCAGCGAAGAATAAATGAGAAGCTTTTGGTGATAAGAAGCTGAGTACGGAACTTCAAAGGCAATGGAATGCTGTTTCCAGTTTAATTGCATCTGGAGGAATGCAGGAGGAGACGCGACAAGACGAAGGAAATCTCAGAAAACTTCTTCAGCAAACTGTGAGTGCATGCTCCCCCTCCTTCCCCCCCAGCTTGGAAGCAAGGCTTGGAAAAAAAAAAACACCCTTAGAACAGAGGTTTGGGCTCCTTCCAGACGGCAATAAATGAAAATGGCTTATCACCCTGCAACTAGCTGGAAGAAAGATTCCCTTTCAAAATGGGAATTTCAAAGGAGGCAGGAAGAAGGAATTTTTCCAGCATCTGTCACTTGCAAGCCACCACAAATGGGGCTGCAACCAGTAAATGAAGCAAATTGGGCAGTAAATTGGGCTTTCCTCCCAGGACTTGGATGGAAGAGATGCTACTTACAACTCCTTTGCCATCAGCATGGGGAAATGCTCCAAGCCAGCAGAGGGCACCTACTTGGCCCATAACTCATCCAAGCCAGCAAAGGGCACCTACTTGGCCCATAACATCCTCCAAGCCAGCAGGAGGGTCCTTGGCACGTAAAACCCCCTAGCCAGCCATCATTGGTTGAGCTGCAACCTGTGAAGCAGGCAACCCCGGGATGGGTCTTAACCCCAGGTCATGGATGGGAAGGATGCCAGTGGGCACCTGCCCTCCCTCAGCAGATGGCACCATGGCAGAAAGCTGGGCAGTGGCCAACCGAGGGATTGACCTCCCCACCGGTTCCAGTCTCCCCTGCAAGGCCCAAAAAGGTTCTTACCAGACCTTCCTACAGAGAAGAAATCTCCATGGAAGAAGGGATTACCAAACAGAGGCCTGCATTGTGGATGGCGGGAAAATGTGCGCCTGCAAGGCCCCAAGTGGTTCTTACCCCACCTTCCTACAGAGTAGCAATCACCAACATGGAAGAAGGGATTACCAAAGCCAGGCCTGCAAGATGGGAAGCGGAACAAGGTGCATCTGCAATGCCCCAAAAGGTTCTTACTCCACCTTCCTACAGAGAAGCAATCTCCACCATGGAAGAAGGGTTTACCAAGGGGGCAGCTGCAAGTTGGAGAGCAAGGCAGTGTGATGAAACGGTTCCTAGAGTTTAGAGATGTAACTAGGTTCCATTCCTCGTGGGGCCCAATTAAATGCCACCATTGTTGTCAACTTGGCCACAGAGCGTCAGAGTGCTTGGCTCCAGCCCCAATGCCACAAACGTGCGCACCAACCACCACGGCGGTAAAGAGAGGGTCCCAGATGCCACCACAGAAGAGTCATCTGGGCCAACAACCTCTGGAAGAGGATCCCCAACTTAAGGTGAGGAAGTGTCCTACCAAGGGGGAGGCCTCGGAAGAGGAAAAGGGCAGACAATCTCCGGAGGAGGATCCCCAACTTAAGGTGACAAAGAGTCCAACTAAGGGGGAGGCCTCGGAGGGGGAAAAGCTAAACGACCTCTGGAAGAGGATCCCCAACTTAGGTGACGAAGAGTCCTACCAAGGGGGAGGCCTCGGAGGAGGGAATTGCCGAAGAACAAATGTGTGTACCAGTCGCCATGGTGGTAAAGAGAGGGCCCCAGATGCCAGCACAGAAAAGTCATCTGGGCAAACGACCTCTGGAAGAGGATCCCCAACTTAAGGTGACAAAGAGTCCTACCAAGGGGGAGGCCTTGGAGGAGGGAATTGCCGAAGAACAAACGTGTGTACAATTGCCACGGTGGTTAAGAGAGGATGCCCCACACTGAAGGCCCTGAGCAAAGAGTCCAAACTAAGGGGAGGCCTCTGGAGGGGAAATGCCCAAACCGACCTCTGGAAGAGGACCCCCAAACTTCAGGTGACGAAGAGTCCTACCAAGGGGAGGCCTCGGAGGAGGAACAAGGCCAGCCGTGGATGATTGGATCCAAGAGCCCAGAACCTACAGCACCTGCAGCAGAGAGCCCGAAACGGCCATGGGAAGAGGTCGCAATGGACTTCATCATGGAACTCCCAGACAGCAGTGGGCATAAAGTAATTTGGACTGTTATTGATTTGTTTTCTAAGCAGGCACACTTCATTGCTTGCTCAGGATTGCCATCCGCAAACGAATTAGCGAAAATGTTTGTGAAACACATTTATCGCCTGCATGGAGTACCCAAGAGGATCATTTCAGACCGCGGAGTCCAGTTCACAGCCAAGTTCTGGAGAGAGGTCCTGAGATCCATTGGGTCCACACAAGAACTGAGCTCAGAGGTTCATCCCAGCATGAACGGCGCAGCAGAGGGAGCCAATGCGGTGGTGGAACAATACATCAGGTGTTTTGTGGACTATCAGCACGACAACTGGTCGGACTTGCTACCCTTCGCCGAAGTGGCGTACAACGATGCGGTCCACAGCAGCAGAGGATTAGCGGGTTTCCAGATTACCAGTGGCATGGAAGTTGTTGCCATGCCTGAGTTGCCTAGAGAACCTCCTTCTTTCATGTCTTTGAGTGAATGGATGGACATGCTAAAGAAAGGATGGGAGAATACGAAGAAGGCTCTAGCAGTTGCAGGCAGAAGCCTACCAGAAGCAAGATGATCAACGTCGCTCACATAACCTAAACCCCTACCAGTGTGGGGGACAATGTTTTTGTATCTACCAAATACATAAGATTAGAAATGCTTAGCAAGGAATTGGGTCCAAAATTTCTAGGTCCATTCCCAATAGTGAAGATAGTTAACTCAGTTACAGTTCAACTCAGTCTACCCAGAAGTCTAGGGGAAATTGACCCAGAATTTCATTGTAGCTTGTTGAAACCAGTAATTGGGGTCTAACAGAAGAGCATCCACCCAAGCTCAATCTCCTCCTGTAGTGATGGAAGGGGAAACACAATCTGAGGTGGAAAAAAATTGTAGATTTCAGGCTGAATAGGGGTTGCTTACAGTACTTAGTGCATTGGAAGGGTTACCCTTGGTCTGAAGCTAATTGGGTGAACAGTGGGAACCTAAAAGTGGAGAAGTTAGTAAAGCAAGTCACATGGGAAGATTTCCCGAGAAGTCAAGGGGTTCCCCTGGTGGAGAAAGGGTGGTTAATTTTGTTATGTTAACTTTTATGTTATTCTCTTTGCAGGAAACGTTTTTCTTTTGAGGAGAGGCCGCCTGTCAGGCCTGTAAGTTATGTTCTTTTTAGGATCTTTGGCCTGCCACACTTTCTTACATAATTTCTCTATGCTGTTTCAATAGTGTAGTAATTGTGGAGCGGGGAATAGAAAGGAGTAGGATTGTAGAATGGATTGTTAGACATTCTTTTGTAGAAGCCAAGGTCATCTTTTGTCTTCGCATCTCGACACCTGGCCGGAAGACGATGGGTGTACATGCCAGCGTGGAAGATGATGATTGGAACATGGATGGATTTGTGGGTGTGGGGAGAGATCATGAACTTTCACTGGGTGGAACCCAGAGCATGTATTCCAGAGTTGAAATTTCCATAGCACTCGGTGGCTACAATTGCCCTGTGGAATAAATTGGACCTTAAGGACTGGTTTTAGCTCTTGGACACATGATTTATATTCTGCCTGGTAATAGTAGAACGCCTACAACACATTAATGCAGATGTTTTAGCAATAATAGGACATAAAGATTTCGTGTTATTGGAGGATTTTAGAAATAGAAATGAAATGCCAGATGTGGTTATGTATTAAATCTTGGTATATTTTATGATGAAGGACGTTAAACAATTATAGTCAAATGAAAATGAGGTATGATGATGGTAACATGTATAAATATTCCTGAGTTAAAAATACTTGAGTTAATACGAATTATGTTTGTTGACTCGTGGAAGAGATGCAGCACGAAAGCCTTTTTGTAACCAACTGATACCACTTTCTAACAGTAGCTGTAAAGAGGGATGTGTTGTGATGGTTTATGAAAGAGTAAAAATGCAAAAACAACAAATGATTAAAGAAAAAGAGACTAGGCGAGAAACAACACCAGATATGTTTTTCCTTCCTGCCGTCCTTAACAGGATTGAAGCCCTGTGAAGTAGAAAAAAACAAAAGGATGATTTCGTTCCAACAAACACCGGCGTCGTCCAAACGGCATTGAAAGTTAACAATCAGTTTCCACCAAATAGGTGAATCCCACCACTGACTTGTGTAATTGGAATGAATTTATGTTGCTTTAACTAGATGTTGAACATCCTACAAAGAACATTGCTCAGGCGGATGAAGTTCAGCTTCTTTAGTTGGTAGGGTAACTAAAAATGCGCGAGGATGTGTGCCAAAGGTCTGGCGTCAGACACATGAGGTACATCTTACAAGGTCTCCTAGTGGGTATATTCGGTCTCATGTAATTCCAAAGCAGGATCAAAAAGATGAAGTGAAGTCCTCATGTATGTAAGTCATTCAGATTACAGGTGTGGCTAAGGGGAACTTAGAGGCACATTGAATAGAAAGCTAAGACTAAATAAAAAGAAGGACTTAGGGAGGCGACATGAAAGCCACGTCTTCTGATGATCTCAGGGTGCGCCACAAAGAAGAGGGAGTCAAACTATTCTTCCAAGGCACCTAGGTGACGTACAGCCAAATGACAGCAATGGGTGAAACGAAATCAAGAGAAGTGACACAGCGCAACGTTAGTACGGGAGGAAAACTTCCGAGTTAGAAATAATTAATCAGTGGAACAAGAAGTTGCTCCAGAATTTGTGAATGCTCCATCACTAGAAGGGGTTTAAGAAGATGTTGGATACCCTGGTAGAGGGTAGTACATTTTTTCTTATAGTGGCCAAAATTGAATGTGTGCTATCAACGCACATGTGCCCACTTCAATCGCCCCTACCCCCCTCCACCTGGCATGCCGGTGTTACCCCCAACAGCGCATGTAACACACAACCCCTGCTCCCAGTCCCCGGAATGCTTTTCTGTCTGAACTGTCCTGGACGGAGGCCGAAAACTGGGCCGCCCCCGACCCTCCAAAGGAAACCCTACGGAAGCTCTGGAAATGGATCAGTCCTGAACTTACCAGTTGTGGCCCATTGGGGTCGTTTGTGTCTGCGCCTCCCTACCCCAGGGTTACTAGAAAAGCCCACCGGAAGACGGGGAGAGGTGGAAAACAGGCTCAAAGGCCCACCAGATGTTGGGACTTCGCGACACTTCCGGTTGGCCAGGTTGGGCTTGAGTACACCACTCCACCCCGGACTCCAGAGCTTTTCCTGAAGCCCTGGGGAGGGTGAAAAATCAGCTTGTCCCAGCACCAGAGTTGACCGCTGCTGCCATGCCATGGAATGATGCGCTGGCAGTGTGCCACCTGTAACACGCATGCCATATAGGTGTCCGCTGCCATCATGTGTATAGACCAGGGTACTCCCTCCGCTCCTGAGCAGGGGGTTGGACCGGGATGAACCTCCAAGCGTCTCCTTATCTCCCACTCCATTCACTACTGTGAAGTACCAATTACAGCCACCAGGAAGCATCACTAATTTTACCAGTCAAAGAAACGTTTTGCTGCTCAAACAGAAGTGTCTTCAAGCACCTCAGCACATAATGGAGAACAAGGACAGAATCCCGGCTGACATTGTTGCAAAACAAACTCTATAGCAAAGCACTCCAAGCACAAGAGTTAGTTATTTAATGTTTAGAGACTGTAGAAAAGGTAAAACGGTAAAGCATCACCGTCTTCAACTAAAAATAGCCAGATCGCACACAAGAGCAATTGACCGAAAACCTAGCGCACAATACACCCCTTTGGAGCTATTTTTGGAAACCAAATGCCTGCCCAAAGTGCAACTTCAATACTGAGATTGGGGGGGGGGGAGGGATTAAATTGGGAATAAGCTAGCTTTTAAAGCTGAGTACCATGGTCCTCTTTCTTATCCTCTCATTTTAGGAAGAGGTGGTAAAAGACACTCCACCATTGCTTCTTTCAGGTAAGCTGCAGAGAAAGGGAAAGAAAGGAAGGAAATAAAGGAAGAGAAATGGATAAGAAGGAAGGGGAGGGAAAAGAAAGGAGTGAGAAAGGGAAGGGAGAAGAGAGGATGACGAAAGAATAAATGGATGAAGAAGGAAGACAATGGAAAAGAGGACAGGGAAGGGAAGGAAAGGAAGGGAAAAAAGAAAGCAGTGAAGGGAGAAGAAAAGACCAGAAAGAAGAGGAAAAGGAAAGGAAACATGCAAATGGGCGAAACTACAGTTGGGAAAGGAGCAGGATTGGGAAGGAAGGTGAAGGAAATGGAATAAATCGGATAAGAAGGAGGAAGGGAAAGGAAAGCAGTGAAGGGAAGGGCGAGAAAAGAGAGGAGAGGAAAGAAGAAAATGGATGTATAGGATGGGAAGGAAAGGAAAAGAAAGGAAGGAGAGGGGAAGAAAGGAAGGAGAATAGAAAACAAGGCAGGAGTGAAGTGAAGCAGGAGAGAGGAAGAAGGAGGAAAAGAAATTAAACCGAAGCAAATGGATGTAGAAGAGAAGGAAAGGGAAAAAGAAGCGAAGGAAGGAGGGGAAATAAGAAGAAAAAGGAAAAAGAGTGAAATGAAGGCAGAATGAGGAAGAACAGGAAGGAAAAAAAGAAAGGAACAGATTAGGTAGCGCATGGTGGGAAATACCAGGAAAAAGGAAGGAATGAGGAAGAACAGGTGAAGGAAAGGAAGTGAAATGGATGATGAACGGGGAGGGAAAAGGAAAGGAGTGAATGAAAGGAAGAAGAGAGGAGAGGAAAGAACAGTACATGGATGAAAGAAGGAAAGAAAGGGAATGGAAAGGAAGGAAAGGAACAAGGAGTGAAGTGAAGGGAGAAGAGAGGAGAGGAAAGAAGTAATGATGAAGAAGAGAAGGAAAGGAACTGGAAAGAGAAAGGAAACTAGCGAATGAATGAAGTGAACCGACAGAAGACGAAAGAGAGGAAGAAGAAAGGAAGTAAATGGATGAAGAAGGGAAGGGAACATGGGGAAGGAATGCTATGTGATTCAGCCCAAAGATCTTCCTTTCTCCTACAAACACAAAGTCCATTTTTTAGTATGTCACACCAGTCTATTTGTTCTCCAATCAAATGCTAGTTGAAGATCCAAACTCTTGCAAAGAGAACCACAATTTATTCCCCTTAAAAGAGAAGTGCAAAGTAGTTAATGAGCCCTTGCTCTCAAAACTGTCCATACTTAAATGATAAACTAATTCATTTCCATAGTGATACCGCCTTTTTTGTAAACAACACGAGGCTGAAACTTTGATCAGCAGAAGTCTCAAAGCAAATACAATTTCTTGTCGTGCTTTCCCCGTGGCCTCGTCATCTCATTTTATTTTTGCCTTACCAACAAAAACAACAACAACAACACCCTGAGCTAGGTATGTTTTTGGCCTTGCTTGCTTTCCTTCCCCCTCCCGTCCCTACCCTTCTTTTCTTTCTGTTCTGTCTTAGTCTCTTCTTTCTTATTCCTTTCTTTTCTTTCCTTTCCTTGTCTTTCTTTCGTTCTGTGCTTTCTTTCTCTGTCTTGACTTTCTTAATTCAGATTTCTTTCAGCTTCCTCTCTTCCTTCCTGTCCTTCCTTTCCATCCTTCCTTCCCTTCCTTCCTTCGACTATCTCCTTCCCTGCCTTCCTTCTCTGTGGTTAGCTCTCATGTCTTTGCTATCTATCGATCTAGCTATCTATCGATCTATCTATCTGATCTATCTATCATCTATCTATCATCTAGCAATCCTAATATTGTTCTTTCTTCTCTTTTTCTTCTTCTCCTATGCTTCCCGCCCGCCCTCCTTTCTTTTCTTCCCTTTCTTCACCCTCTTTCTCTCTTTTCTTCTGTCCCTTCTGTACTCTCCTCCCTCCGCTCTCCCGTGTCCTAATTCTTCTCTCGCCCCTCTCCAGCTATCACTCTTCGTCGTTTGCCTTGTCCGGCCTCCCTCCTCTCGAACTAACCATCCTCCCTCCCTCTCTCCATCCCTCCGCGAGAGCTTTCATCCTCTCGCTCGTCCCTCGCTGCTTTTTCTTCCTCTCATTCTGCTCTTTCTTCCTCCTTCCCCTCCTTCTTTCTAGTCCTTCCTTCCGTCTTTACGTTTCTTCTTTCTTTTCTTTCCTTTCCCTTCCGTCCTTGCTTTTTCTTTCTTTTCCTTGTTTTTACTTCTTTTTGGGGGGGCTTTGAGGACGTAGGCTAACAGGCAAACAAAATTAATTCTTAAAAGAAAATCTTCTGATGATTTGTAGGGATGGCATGGCTCTCTCTGAGGACATAAATAGCTTTACTACGATCAGCCAAATGCCTCTTTGCGGTTCGCAATGGATTAGAGCCCCCCCAATTTCCCCCCCTTTTCGCCCTAATGAGGAAAAAATAAACAAATTGGAGTGTTCAGAAAGCTGGCTAATGAGTGTTATAAACAGCCATTAATATCAAAGTTATACATTTGGAGTAATTGCGCATCGGACAACGTGTCAATCACAGTGCGGTGGGGACACTACAGCCGTCGCCCAAGCCATTTTGAACCAGATTTTTATTGTTTTATATTTGTGTTGTGTCTTAAAATCCTGATTAAAAAACGAGCTTTTTACTCAAATATGAATCCCACTTCAAAAATGTGCTTAGTGCGTGATAGGAACATGCTTCGATTTCACCAGGAGAGGCATATGGCTCAAATGTTAAGACACTAGACTTGTCAGCTGGAAAGCCATCAGCCCAGGTTCAAGACCCAAGCAGGGCACAACGGGGCGGAGCTCCATCCCGCATCCAGCTCCTTCCCACTAGAGCAGTCAAAAGCATGCAAAGAGAGTAGATAAATAGGTACCGAACACTTCGATGGGAAGGTCACCAGCACTCCCTGACATCACAGTGTGGATGCACCAATTTAACAACTGGTTTCTCTGCCACTATAATGACCAGATGGGTAGAGTGGGGCTTGGGTGGTCATGTGACCATGTGGGCATGGCCAACTCAAACGTCACTCATGTCGACTTCGCTTTGCCTAGCTGAGACAATGTAATAAGGGTTAACCGGTAGAGGCAGTTTCTGTATAAGCAGGACATAAAGATCAGGCTAGAAACCAACACCAGAATGTTTCCTTCCTGCCTTCCTTACAAGAGAATAATAAATAATAATAATAATATAAATATAATAATAATATAATAAATAATAATAAGATTGGTTATAGCCGCCAAACCCTCTCCCGAAGGAACTACGAGGGCGGCGTACAATCAGAGCAAATAAAATACAGATAAAGACAAAACCACTACATACATAAGAACAAACAGACATGACACATGTGCATATGCATGGAAGAGGTAGACTAATAGTGAAAACAATAAAAAAACACAAGTAAAATCCCATTGAATAAAATTACCGAATTAAAAACCCAGCTCAAGGAAGCTATGAAGTTGATGGTTGAGCCAAGACCCAGATCACTTCGGAATAGTGGGCTCTTGAGAACTATACGCAAGCAAGCCGAGGTCAGTGATAGGTCCTAATATCCAGGAGGGCTATCCACAGGTCTGGGCCCGCCACAGAGAAGCTCTAGCCTCCTAGGCGCCGCCACCAGGCACGTGCCCGTGGACGGCACCTGGAAGAAGTCCCTCTCTAGACAAAGCGATGGGTCGCAGGATGTAGGGGGCGTATACGATCACGCAGAGTAATAGGATCCTGAGCCATGAGCTGCTTTAAAGATCGTAAACAAGACCTCAAACGCACCCATAACCACAAGAGCCAGTGCAGCTCAACAGGATTAGCCCTGTAAAGTGGGAAAAAAAATAACACAAATAGGGAGATTTCTCCAACAAATAATCAGTATTTAACAACGCGGGTTCTCCCGAATAGGTGCGAACCGGCGAAATCCAAACACGGAATTCAGTATGCTAACAGCGAGTGCAGAATATCTTTAGACAGCCCCTGGAACCTCAAGCAGCCTCTGATACGGGAGATGAGTACCCCGCCCGCGGGGGGGGGGTAGGGGGGGGGGGGGGGGGGTGCGGGGGGGGGGGGGGGGGGGGGGGGACCCTAGAGGTCCAGAAGGACGATTGACCGGTTTAGTAAAACACTGGCTAATATGGGTCAGCGAGAGAGAATGCAGGTCTATTGATAGTAGATGCAAGGATGGTGAATTTCCGCGGCCCCTCCTGAGGAAAGGCAAGACCAGAATAGAAATGAAGGGAACATTGAGTACATACCCAGCCAACCCCACTGCTCATAGGAGAAACACTGTTACCATTTTCGACAAATGATTCCAAATCCTCCTAATAAACCTCCAGTGATAGGGACCACACCCCACAAACTTCTGAGAAAGATAGTCCAGTGATGAAGGTTCTAATGGTCAAGGAAAATTGATACCCTTAGTGACCAGGTTTGCTGTCTCCCCTTGATGTGATTTCCAACCTTGTGTCTTGTCCCCTGCCTTCGGTTGCAGGGGGCACCTCCAAGCTCCCATATATAATGAACAGAGTAGAGGAATGGATCTTGAGAGGTCTCGGATCAGCCCCCCAGCTGATGCAGGGGAACCTATACAATTTAGCTATGAACGTCTAGATCTTCTTAAACCTCCAGTGAAGAAGCAACCACAAATGCTGGTGGCAAGCTGTTCCCCTGGTTAAGTGTCCTCATGGTCAGGAGTTTTCTTTTACCTGAGTTCAAGGTTGCTTCTTTCTTCAGTAGTTTCCATCCCATTGTTTCTTGTCCTACCCCGCAGTGGCGTGTAAATTGAAATATAAATAACAATGGAAGCGACCTGGGGGTTCTTCGAGTCCAGACCCCCCTATTCCAGGCAGGAAACCCCTGTACCATTGCACAAAATGGCTGCCAATCTCTTCTTAAAAAACCTCCGTGATCGAGCTACCACAACTTCTGAGGGAACGGTGTTCCACTGCTTAATTGTTCTAACTGTCAGGAATTGTGCTCTATTAGTTCTAAAGTTACCTTACCGTCCTTGATTAGTTTCCAATCCATTAGAGTCAACGGGTCCTTGTGTGTCGTGAGATGGAAAACTAAGTAGAAGAGGAAAGAACTAACACAGTGTGGCAAGGATCAGAAGGTCTGCTAGTCCAACCCCTGCCTAGGCAGGGAACCCTTATACCGTCGCAGACAAGGGCTATCCAACGTCGTTCTTAAAGACTCCAGTGTTGGGCGCATTCACCATCGTCTGGAGCAACTTCTGTTCCACTGATTAATTGTTCTCACTGTCCAGGAAGTTTTCTCCTTAGTTCTAGTGTGCTTCCCTCCCGTGATTAGTTTCCACCATTGTGTCGTGTCTTGTCGACTGGTGCTTTGGAAAAAAAAGTAGAAGAGAGAATAACAGAGCTCGGAAGGGACTTTGAGGCCTTCTAGTCCAACCACCTGCCTCGATACCATGTCAGAGCCAACGTTGTGCAGTCTCTCCATTAAAAACTTCCAGTGTTAGCACCCACAACATCTGAAGGCAAAGTAATTTCCTCTGATTGTTTTGAGACGATCCTTCTCATACATGCTCAAGAATTAAAAACTCTAATACCCGAGAATAGAAGGTCCCAAGTATCGCCTCAATATTCAAACAGGAAGAGATCTGCTGGTATTAAAAAAACAAATCTTATGATCAACGTTAGCGATGTGATGGCTGCACGTATATATCAGATAGCCCAGCCATCTCCGGCCCGATGACCGAAACTCTATATCACCCATACACCGTCATGCGATCGCAATGTATCTTGCAGCAATAAGCAAGGAAGTTAATTGCAAATTGGGTGCAGAGAACATTGCCCTAGAATCCTCGCCAGAATAAATCTATATTAAAATGAAGGGATATAAAGGGAAGTTCGATCAGCTCTGAGATAAAAAACAACCTTTCTCATCCCATGTTAGAAGCGAGATGGCAAAATAGCATGCAGCGCCTGTACTAACACAACACTTAGAAAGTTCTTTAAAAAAGTATGCGCTGGCCCAATACGGTATATTGAGAAAAAGGAATAGTCTGGCACCGTGAATTGACATGTCTTTTGAATTCTAAATTGGTGGTTCCCAAAATAACTTGGAAATAGAGACGATCGTTAAATCAATGACGATCTTCCAAAGAGAAATGGAAGACAGAAGAGCAGAGTTGGAAGGACCAGCGAGATCTTCTAGCCAACCCCTTGTTCAGGCAGGAAACGCTATACCGTTATCAGACAAATGGTTGTTGAACTCTCTAAAAAAACCTCCAGTGTTGGAGAAGATCGGATGTTGCCAATTCAATTCTGAAAGAGTGCAGGGAAGAGGGAAAGTGTTCCCAATATCCAGGGGGTGTCCACACAAAAAGGAGAGGGAGTAACAAACTATGCTCCAAAGCACCTGTGAAGCAGGATAAGAAACAATGGGTGGAAACTAATCCAAAGGAGGGAAGCAACTAGAACTATGGAGAAATTTCATGGCAGTTAGAACAAGAATCAATGGAACAGAAATTGCCTCCAGAAGTTGTGAATCCCCAACACTGGAAGTCTTAAAAGGAGATGTTGGATAGCCATCTGTCTGGAACGATATAAGTTTCTGCCAAGGCAGGGGGCTGGACTAGAAGCCTCCAAGGTCCCCTCCAACGGCGGCTAGTCTATGCTATTCGTATTTATTCTATTCTATCTATTACTAGTACTATTCCAGTTCTATTCTATTCTATTCTATTCTACTCTACTCGACCTAGACTCTACACGAACTCGATCGAGGGGGGGGGGTGGGGTGGGGGGGGGGGAGGGGGGGGTGTGGGGGGGGGGCGGGGGGGGGGGGGGGGGGTAAGTGGGGGTGGGGGGGGGGGGGGGGGGGGGGGGGGGGGGGGAGGGGGGTGGGGGGGGGTGCGGGGGGGCGGTGAACTATAATATCAGTTCGCGACCAACGAAGATGAGATCTGTCGGCAGCTAAACCATTAATCGGAATGCTAAGGGACCGCGGCATGCTTAGCCTAATGAGAAGGCTTGGGGAGATGGGATTGCGAGCTTTCAAGTACTTGACGCTGTTACAGAGAAGGAGGTACACCCATTCATCCTCCATAACAACCCAAGAACATCAGGAACCAGAGCTCCTTGGAGGAAGACCCAGCCAGGAAATAAGTAAGAGGTTGCCGTGACAATGAAAACGGTTGAATCATATGCGAACAGTTTTTTGTAGCTTCCTAGATTAGTGAGAGCGGCAGAGCTGGAGGTTTTGATGAAACGAAGTTGGACAACCATTGTCTGGGATGGTAATACAGGTCGTCCGGCCTTGAGGCAGGAAGCGACTGGAAGCGACCTAGACCTGAGGTGGGACACTAGAAGGGTCTCCTAGAAAAACAAGGTGAGAAAGCAACCTGGAACTCAAGGTGACCTGTCCTGGCATGGTGAGACGCCATAATGGAGCAATGGGAACAACTTGCCGATCAAAGTGTGTGGGTACTCCAAACACTGGAGAGGTTTGTTCAAAGAAGAGAGTAAGATAGCCATGTGGCTGCAATCGTACAAGCGGCGCTCTCCAGGCTCGACACAGGGGGTTGGAACTAGATGACCTCCAAGGTCCCTTCCAACTCTGGGATTCTTGTTATTCTGACGTAGGAAAGTAGCAGTCCATCTCTAAAAAAAAAAATTTTTTCAACTCAGCTGGATGGATGGGAAACATCAATACCAACTTCTAGAACGCTGGCAAGACCTTCCAACCTGATGTCCACAAGACCATGAACAAATACAAGACAAAGGCCCTCATTTTCTTCCCTTCACACGAAACATCCCTACTATTCTAGAAAAATCCACATCTTCATAGGTAAAAGGCAGGACCGGCGACATGGAACGGATGGAAACTAAACTCAAGAGCACACGAATCAACTCTAGATCTAAGTAGAAAATTTCCTGCCAAAACAGCCGCGCGAGACGACGTAATCAGTGGAACAATGCCTCCAAATGTGTAAGTTCTTCTCCAACACTGAGGTGTCCGACGAAGAACGGGACCAACACGTTGGGAGGGGAATGCCATAGCGAGTTAGCCTGCTTGAGCATGGGTGGGGACTAAAAGACAGCCAAAGCCCTTCCAAGGCTTTGTGATTCTAGTGTGAGTCTTATCGACTGACTCCTTGTCGGTTCCTGGCTGTTTCCAAGGAGGGGGGGGGAACCTCCAAGCAAAAGGCAGTACCTTTAGCTGTGGCCTGACAACCACAACACACACATGTTTATCATGAGGCAGAAGGTTGAAGGCACTTCCAAGGACACAACACATCTTGGGTAATTACCCCCTATATAGAATGTCCACATATTATCTGACAAAATGGCGTGGTTTCACAACGTGAACAGTCGGAGGCGTCGACCTTAAGAAGTTGGCACTCCACATTAAAAAACAAAAATTCTCTCCCACCAAAACTGTCCCACCTGCCTGCGAAGTTCTGATCAGCTATCTTTCCACGGTCTCCAGTGCCCAGAACACATTAAACACAACCCCTCCAGGGCCTCACAGCGGCACGATCGGATATGTCAGAGAAAGGTGTTTTGCGGAAAATCGGACAGGCATTCCTGCTGTTTTGGTTACTGCGTGCTTTCCTACTAGAGCGCAACCCAAGGCGTGAGATAGAGAGAGTTACTATAGTTCCAACCCGACATAGAAAAGCCCATCACAGGGGGGGGGGGGTGGGGGGGTTGGGGTGGCTACAGCCATTGAAATGAACTCCGGATTACGACACGCGAGCACGCGATCCCCTCCCTGTGGTCACACGTAACAAAACTTATGATGAACCGGTCGGTGTAAGTGTGTGTTGGGGAACCCGACACAGTAAGTAACGGCTTCATGGTATATATTAGGTGGATAGAGGATGTATGTATGTAGGGTAGGGAGGTAGAGACAGACAACATCAAGCACTAACAGACAGACAAGAAAGAACAAGTGTTAGATAGATAATAAGTGATAGATAGATGACAGAGTTAATAGATACATACAAGATAGATAGATGATTAAGAAGAACACCAGAGATGGAGATATAGATGAGAGACATAGATAGATAGACAGTACGCGCACCATGATAGACAGATGATACGATAATAGATTAGTGATAGATAGATACAGAGGAGAGATACAGAGAGAGAGAAGTGAGAGAGAGATGAGAGACAGACAGAAGACCAGACAGACAAGACAGACAGACAGAACTGGCAGAACAGACAGAGCAGACCAGACAGACCAGGATTAGATAAATATATTGTGATAAGTGAAAATCCATAATAGAGAATGATATGAGAGAGAGTCAGTCAGCACAAACAGACAAGAAGCTGACAGATGAATAGAGGTAGAAGAGATAAGTGATGAGAGATAGATAGGCAGAACAGAGAGATAAGACAACAGACAACAAGAACGACAGATGATAAATATAATATATAAGCTGATAGATATACTCACAGATAGAGAAGAGAGAGAGAGTCAGTCAGACAACAGACAGGCGCACAGCACACTCACAGATGATAGATAATAGAGAGATGATAGGTAGATAAATAGACAGACCTGAGCAGAACACGGCGATCGGACCCATATATTGAGGATTGATAGATAGGTAGTGTAGATAGAGTAGGGAGGTAGTAGGTAGGGATAGTAGTAGGTAGGAAGCGGAGGTAGGTAGGTAGGTATCAGGTAGGTAGGATAGGGTAGTAGGTAAAATAGATAGATACGATAGATAGATAGACACAACTAGAGGGAGGTAGGTAGGTAGGTAGGTAAGGGTAGGGTCGTAAGGGTAAGGCGTAGGTAATAAATGAAAATGTATGAGTTGATTGATAAATAATACGATTCCCCAGGCTTGCTGCGCCCTCCGAATCGGCGTCCCCTGGATCTCACGCTGCGGCTGTTTTTGAGTACCGCGTGTCATGACCGTTGCGCAGAACAGAACAATTAACGTCAGAACGGCGGTGCTGCAAGCTGCGCGGGCGAAGTGAAGCAGACTCAAATAAGATCCGTAGGATACTCACCTCCTGATCTAAGCCCTGACCCCCCGACCCCCAAAAAAAAAGAGCGGCTGATTGAGAGCTCCCACCCCACTCTCGGGGTGGTCAGGAGAGAGAGGGGAAGCGCTGGGTAGGGATGGGGGGGACCTAAATCGGTCCTTCGTACCGAGGCTCGCACACCCCAACAACTTGCTTGCCTTGCCATCCCTACTTGCTTCTCTGACTTCTTCTGGGGCTGCTTGCCACGAGCGCTTTACATGCCTTGCCCTGAGGCGTCTCTTTTGGCCATCTAAGGCCCTTTGGAAAGGCCTCTGCAGCTGATAACATGGAGCTCCGATCAATATTCGCGGGGGGTGAAATAAGCAGGCACAGAAGTGGGCTGGCAGGCAAGGCATCAAGTTGTTGGGGTGTGTGGACGGCCTGGTAAGGAGGACAGTTTTAGCCCCCTCATCCCTACCACTTGCGCGATTGCGCGTGCGACACATAGCTCTCCCTCTTAGTTCCATCTATATGCATCAGACTAACCTAAACCCATGTCCTTGCAACGCGTTCTTCATTTGTGTTGAGTCTCCAGCCCCCTCAGTCCTCTTTGTTGTGCTCTTCTCGGCACGCTTTCTAGAGTCTACCACATCTTTTTGATATATGATGCGACCACAAAATTGAGCGGCGCATGCAGTACACGCAGGTTTGAATCTTAATAAGGCTTTATAGATTAATATTAATACTCCCTTGAATCTTGATTCTATCACTTATCCCTCTATAGGACAGCACTGCGCCTAGAACAGCTGGTTGGCTTGTTCTGTGGGTAGCTGCTCGCACATGGCTCTGGGCTCCTAGTTAAATGGTTTCCACTAGGACTACCAAATGCCTGTTCACAGTTTACTACTGTTGGAGCAAGGGACCATGACGTATCATATATTGACCTGTTCAATTGGTTTGTTCTTGGCTAAATGATAGAGCCTTACGCTTTCACCATTGGTAGTTCATGTGTCAAGTTCTGGGTCAAATCCTTCTGCTATCTTAGGCCTGTCGTCGGGAGGTGTGAGTGGCTAGTCCTAGCAAAAGGAAACATAAGATATTGAGGAGTGCATGTGGATTTGTCGTCTTCCAATGCGAGGAAGTTCTCGTTTCAGATAGAACTAATAGGATGCGTTTTTCCGTGTTGCTGTGGAAGGAAGGAGACGAAGAGAGTGAGGAATAAAACACAAAGGAGGGGAAAGGGAAGAAGGAAGGAGACAAAGGGAGAATAGATGCGAGCAGGAAAAGGAAGGATAAGAAGCAAGCGAAAGCATGCAAGCAAGCAAGCACAGCTAACAAGCGGTCATAATGTTTGTCAGTTATAGCAGTTTACCTTGTCTCAAGATGCGTTGGGTTGATGGCTTTAATTCTGGACAGATGGGAACACAAATATCATTTCGAGTGAAAAAGGAAAACACAACCCGAATTTCAGATGAATCCCTTCTCCAAAGGTAAAGGGCTTGGGGAGGATTGTAAATATCAACCCATTAAGCATCCAACCCCAGCTTTCCCTTGTACTCATTACGTCAGTGAATTCCAATTAAAAGGAAAGCCAAACAAGATTTCCGCCACCTCATCAAGGTGTCGTAGGAGGGACATACTTGGTTAGGGAGCCTTGTGACGGTATATGTTGGTGTCCTTTGCGTTATTACATATATGAGTGCGTTAGTGGTTTGTGTGTGTGTTTGTGTGTGGGGAGGGGCACAAACCTGTTTCCTCCTCCCTCCCCAAAAATAAGGACTCGCCGGATAATAAGCCCAATCGGGCTTTTGAAGCACAGAGTGTTACGAAATAATCCCTCCTCCAAAATGATTGCAACACAGCACAGGCAATGTTTGAAGATGTTGCCAGAGACGGCAAAAAAACTTTTTTTAAAAAAAGTTTGCCTCAAGCGTGTCGTTCAAACCTCGGTGCAGCATTATACTACCAAAAAATACCGGTAGTTACTCAGTTCCAAGATGAGAACAGTCAAATGAGCAGAACTGTCTCGGCTTGCTTTATATTTTACGTTCTCTCGCACACCTAGCAGACCTACCTAGAGGTCTCCAAGCCCCACAAATATTTGGAGATGAGTGCTCTCTTGTCACGCCGAAGGTCCTGCGTTTTGTCCACTGGAGAACCTTGGCATACCCATGCCTAAGCAACCCTCCTCACAATGTAGTCTCATCGCCGTCCAGATCCCCGTAGCATCCGTGGTGCTCTTCTCGAGTGGGCCTTCTTCGTTTCTAAGAGTACCACTCGGTTTTCTATAGCCTGGGAAACCAAAACTGCATGTCAAGTATCTAATATGTGGGCGGACAATAGAAAGGCGATACACAAGCTAGTGCACATGGCATTATGCGATCTCTCTCGTGATGCAACCGAGGATTGCATTGGGGTTTTCGTGGGCACTGGCTGCACACTCTGTTCCAGTACAGTTTGGAGTGTTGGTTCGGCCACTCTGGACCGATCCAAGAGCCTGACCAAGATCCTGCTCCACGGCAGGTGTGCTGAACAGTAAGGGAAAGGTAGGTTGAAGGTCTAAACTTGCCTGCTCAGTAAATCAGAGGTAGCTTCATTATAGAGGCAATTTCCTCTACGTCTTGTAGCTTTTTTAAAAAAGAGGATGAGGCGAGAAGATGAAAAGCACGAAGAAAAGGAGGAGGAAGGATGGGGAGAAGAAGAAGAAGAGGAGGAGGAGGAGAGAAGAAAGACAGAGAGAGGAAGAAAGGAGGAGAGGAGGTTAGGCAAGGGCCAAAGTAGACGGAGAGCAAGTGAGCGAAGAGAGCGATAGAACAAAAACAGAAGGAGTTGACTAGTGTGAGAGAGACTTAATGAACAGAGGGGACTAGGAGCGCAATGACAAAGAGGAAGAAAAAAAAAAAAATCGGAATGCACTGAATGCAAAGAATCGAAATGGGGCACGCCTGCACGGCACGAAGCGCTGAAGCGAAACCGGCCAAGAAATCGCCGCCGAGACAAAAAACACCAAGTCCCATGAACGACGCAGAAAGAAGCAAAAAAGAGCGCGAGGACAGGGAGGAGGAGCGGAGGAGGAGGAGGATTGCCGGAGGAAGGAGCGGGAGGAGGAAGGAGAAAAGAAGACATAGAAGAAAGAAGAAGCACAGCGCAGAAGAAAAGAAAAGACGAAGACAGGAAGAAGAAGAAGCAGAAGAAGATCGTAATTTTCCTACATGCCATAGGCTCAAATTTCCTTTTGTGACTTGCAAACAGAGAAGACTGTCACATCGGAAAGAAGCTCATTTTCCATCGCCCATTAGCGACTTGTAATTTCAGATGAGAGACACAATGAATGATGCGTCCACTTTCCTTCTGATTGGGGCGAAAAATTATGCCACCTAACATAAAACCTCCACTTCCGATTCCTATAAATTTTCCTTTAAACATTTGCTCTTGCCTTGTGGAACAAAGAGAACAGCGGAACAGAGTAAAATTGTGCTCCATTTTGCGTTTAGATGGATCAGGCAGACACCCCGCAATTATCTATAATACTTCTTTATTTGTTAGCACGGGAGGAGATGAAAGGTGAACAGGACAAGACAGCGCACCAATTATAGTTGCGTGCATAATACACAATATTTAGCACAAATTATTATCTGATATTTTAGATGGAATGATGATGGCTTGCGGCGGAGGAGCGAACAGCAAGCAATCGGCTGCTCGGACAAACGGACAATAGATCAAGAGATGATCGAGGTGGAAAAACGGACAAGAACGAACACAGCGCAATCGGGGGCACGGTAAAGTTAAGTCAAAGCAGGGGGGACAGTATAGGCAATCTTCGTGAAGGCAACGCGAGGGGCACGGAGGCTCGGGCGAACTGCAAACGTGAACGTCGACGGACGCCACGACGTAACTTTCATCGGAGCAGAAGAGGTAGACCAATACAGCGCGCGACGAAAACAAGGCGACAGTCAACGACGCAAAGGAAGAATGAAACAAGCACCTGCAACCGACGGCGACTGAAACAACCAAGGCAGGACGAACCAAGACAAGCGAACAATGCCCGCGAAGTCCAAGACCAGCGAAAGTCGGCGCTAACCCTGCGACCGAACATGAACGGAAGAGAATATTAGACGGGGAGAAGCCAATGGCACGCGAAAAAATCGGACAGAAAAAGACGACAGCGCGGCATGGAAGATCAGACGAGGCGTCGTGGCACGACACGCAAGAGCGCTTAGCAACATAGACGTGGCCACGGATGAAGAGGCACGACGGGAGCGACAAGGAGAACAAAAAAACAAGGAGCACGCCAACGACAAATGTGCAAGCATAAAACCACCCACACACAAAAAGAGATCACCCCAGAAGCACGAACGACAAACAGCACCAAACGCTGGGCCATCCGCCGTGCAGGAAGAACAGACGAGACAGAAGCGTGCGACGCGAGAGCGCACAGACCTGTACGACGGCGGGACGAGCGTGGCACGTGGGGGCGACGGTGCTACGTCGCCGGCTGCACGACTAGCAGGATAAGCAAAGAGCCGAGACGGGTCACGTGGAGCTTGAAGGCGAAGACGCGTGAGACGAAGGCTAGCTGAGCGACAAACGAACAATGGCAGAGCTGAAGGCGGATGCGAACTGAGCATACGGCAAGCAAACAAACGGGAATGACCGCGGAATCCCCGGAAGGTTGGTGACCGACAATCAAACATGACGCAATGGACGCAACTGAGCAGCGTAATTATAGCGACGATAAGAAGCCGACGTAGCACGTCAAACACGACGAAGCGAACGCGAAGAGGCGTCAAAGTCATTCCGACTATAGAGATTGAGGACCGCAAATCTCGGGCCGAACGTGGACGGAAGCAGGCAGACATCACTGGCCGCCCCACCCTTGGACCGCGCGGCTGAGCTGCCCAATAACCGGGGGGAGGATTCCCAACAACTACAGAACATCGCGAGGCCGCGAACCATAGACCTGCGGTTCGTGGGGACCCTATCTCGGACAAACCCCGCACGACCCGTGGCGGGACGGGCCATCTCTCGGCCCGCATACACGGGACGACGCGAGACAACGGGCCGATGGGCAACGAGCATCGAGTAGACAGGCCGAAAACCGGACAGAACGCATCAATGATGACAGACGGAACGGGCTAGCGAACAGGAAAGAACGGACAACGGCGTGGAGGCGACGAAAGCAGGAGACCCGCACATGGCTCATGGAATGGCACCTTCGGAATCAACAGAGCTATCAACACAAGGCTAACCGCCGCATTGATTCATCAGATGCCAGCACCAGGCCAGGAGCGACCACTACAGAAGATGTGAGACGGAGGGTCGGAGACGAGGAGTACAGACCGCGAACAGGAGAACATATAACGGCCCATAATCGAAATAAACAGCGGAAGCGGCGAGTCAAAACTAAACACTCGGGGCCATACAGAGATCTAAGCAAGTACAGACTAGTCTAACACTGAAGGCAGACAACAAAGTCGCGTTCAAGAGAACACAACAGCAATGTCTGCAATCAAATTTTTGGCCGATCAATCGAAACACGATACTAGGAAACATACAGCTAGAGGAGCAACACAGATCACACACAACCGGAACAAGGAGCAAAAGAATGAGAACATGGCGACGAACGGGACGACGGGCGCACATCAGAGCTCGAGACCAGATGCACTGCGCGCAGCACTGAGAACCACAACGAAGCATGAGGCGACCGCTGCGGCCGCAACGGGAAGGGGGGCGGCGGTCCCACGGCAAGGAGACAGCATCACCAGAGAAATCCTCCTTAAAGAACAGATCATCGAACAGGCTTAGAAGAAAAAACGACTGGAACAACGATCAGACTCCGGATCGGGACAGGAGCTGAAGCGAAGTAATATCCAGGGGCGGCTTGTCAGCACGAATCGCAGAGTCTGACGCGGTTCAAGACAACGGCCTCGAGGACGCTAGCGGCAGAACACTACTGATCAATCTCACACACACGTCAGCCACCGCCGACACAGCGCGAGGTGGAGGACGGCCAAACAAAGACGGCCCCACAAACGGCAGCCGTAGCAACAAGGTGGCAGAGAAGGGACTGAGAGCATGATCGTGCGCGCGAGGAGGCCGTCGCATGGGCGACTGGAATCGGCGGACGGCTAGGAGCACGAATCACACACCGCAGGGCGCGGGAGGAAGACCGTGGGAGGCCGATCGAAGTCAGACGCGTAGCGGGTCGACATAAAGCAGACAACAGTAGGGGAACCCCGGAAAAAGGACCAAACTAGTCGGAATCAAGGAAGAGAGACGCAAAACAAGGACACGACGGAGGAGCCGATGACGGACGAACGGGGTCGGGAAATCGGCGCGCGCAGGCCACGAGGGATCAAGGCGGGGCGCGCGCCCGATGCAACCGTAAGAGGGCCACTGCACCGACCCCGGGCCAATTACCACGAGCCGCCCCCCCCACAACTGAGGTGAGCCGAAGTGGATTGCCCAACGATCCGGCGGACCTAAGCTCTAAGAATTCGGTACGCATGAACGCAACAAGACAAATAACCTCGCAACGCGCCCGGGAAAATCGACCTGGAGACCAATTAATGCGAACCGCATACAAGAACGAGCAAAGATACAAAAGAAAGACACGGCAAGCAGCAGGTTCTGCGCAACGAAAAGAAAGGTCGCGCTAGAAAAAGCGGACGGACTCTGAAGAGCGGTAGGCGCCAGATAGACGGAGTGGGCTCGGGAGTCTCCTACGCGAGACTCAACGCAGAGGGATCGAACGCAGGCCGCCACAGCGCCGCGCGGGGACGAGCTATGCAAACCGAACGAGAGAAGACGACGGCGAAAAAATAAAAACATGACGCGAAACAGACTCGGAAAAGGAGAGCAGTTCGAGCGCGGACAGACAGACGCTTCGAAGACGGGACACGCTGAAACGCGAAGCGTAGCTCAGAGAGACGCGGGCCGATGATTCATTTCCACGTGACAGACCGATGAGTGGCAAGCGGGACGCGACAGGAGAGCTCACAAGCAAAGGATATAGACACGTGAAGGACTAGGTGAGCCGCCCCAAACATCGCCAGGGGGCGACAGGACGACGCACACATAAACTAAAGGTTTTCGCGACACGTCCGAAACGCATAAGAAACAGTACGAGAGAATCGAACCCAGGAAGGACGACAAACTAAATACGAGACCACGACGTGAGACAACGGCAAGGAAACGGCGACGGCTATCGATCAGGGAAGGTAGCCGTCACGTAGGCGGACGGATGGCAACGAGGGGTCACGACAGTCAAGGCAATCAATGGCGTCGATAAAGAGTGGGGTGGGGGGTAACGCGAGAAGAAACATATACGGTATCGAGCATGCGAAGCTGAGGCCAACCGACGAAGCGCCGAGACAAAGACACGTCAAATAAGGGGACATCCGATCGCAGCGTACAAAAGGACGCGTACGACGAGTTAAACAGAAGAAATGCGCGGGAAACAGACAAATAACTAGAAAGGCCAGCGAGAAAACGCTTTAGGCCGAGAGCAGACCGTGGCGACACAGGCAACGGAACGCGAGAACAACTTCGCTCGCGAGATCGGGGGGAAACACGACAAAGCAACCGTTGAAAAAACGGCTTGCAGAGAGGAGGGGGGGGGGATGACGGTGTCACAGGGACCGAATAGGGGCGGAGATCAACCGTGCGCCACACAAGACCGGCGCCAAGACCTGTCGACATAAAGTCGCGACTGCCGACAACGTATGAAGTACGAACCGGGCGAGAACCCTCGCACTGTCAGCAGGGAGGGCGCAGAGGACGCACAAAAGGCGCACCGAGCGACGCGACCCGGGCATCAAATGCAGGGGTGCAACGCGGTAGACCCCCGGGACAGCACGTACGCACCACAGAGTCGCGGCCAACGCAACGGGTGTCGCGACGCGGGACGCAAACAAGGAAAACATATAACCAGGCAGTGACGACCAGGCGATCAAAAACAAGTCCGGCACAGCATACCGACGGCGCGTCGAGACACATACGACGTCGTACGGGCAACCACATAACACCGAGCGCCGCGGCGCGCACACCCGCATACCGACCCGAAGCTGGACCCTAGTGCACACGGTACCTTGTGAAGAACGAGAAACGTAGCGAACACGTAAAAGAGCAGATGAACAAATCTTGACGACTGGACGGCGACGACACAACGACAACCGACCGAAAGCTCGGACGACAGCATACAGAGCAGCGGCGTCGCCGCGTGGCGAGGTGGCAGAAACGGCCAAGACATAGTACGTCGGCGGAGGCGCATACACGAACGCGGTGAAGGCGCTGAGGTCACAGGGAACCGCGGAAGGACAAGGACAACAAAAGAAAGCGCCTCCCCAGGCCTACGACATCATCTGGCAGCGACGCTACACGACCCGACGCCGGAGCGACAACGCCGGCAGGCGTCATTGTCGGGCACGCATCGCGCAGCAGCCAGAAAGCCGCGGGAGAACGTCGGACCCTATAAGACACAACAGGAAGGGCAGAACTCAGCGAAAGGGGAGCAAGGGAAGACGGACATCCTGGATTGCAGGACCCATCAACAGCGATGCCCGCGCCCCGCCAGAGGCGGCGAATGAGGACGCCTCGGTAGAAACGCACCCTGATACCAAGAGCTCGGTGGGACGAATCCCCAACCATTCTCGGGTGCAACGGCCGCAGAACGATCTTTGCAAAACGAACGCAGGTAAGATAAAGACCGGCGACCAGAACTAAAATGCGACCCAGCACGAGGGGAAACAAGACGGACCGTGAGCAACAGAGGACATTACACAATATACCAAGGACGCGCGGCAGACCAGGCGAAACGGCAAACCACGCAAAAACCACGCGGGTGGACGCACAAAAAGCAAACGGATCGGCGAGACCCCGCGAACAGGGAGCCGGAGGGATTCGCCAAGACACGAACACAGAAAGGATACTCTAAGCAGAGATTAGGACACGCAAACACAGACATCATCAAGACGGGACAGCGAGCAGAGTCCAAGGAAAAACGTGCCTAGCAAGGGGCCAGCCGGAAATCTGAATGTGAGTGGTAGCTGGGATGCAAACTTCCAGAAGCAGAACCCGAACGACGAAGAGACGCAGCGAAACCCGCAGGATCGGAGACGACAAAGGAGGTAAACGCAAGAGCCTCACGAAACAGATGAGCAGAGAGCGGCGGGACACTACGACTTCGCTACAAGCGAAAATCCACCCGAGCGTGTGCCCACACCGAACAATGGCCGGAGCACCACGGCGACCAGCAAAGCGCAATGACGAACAGGACAGAACTAGGACACAAACCAACTGGGCCTCAAAATAGCGCAGCCGGCTCCAAGAACGCCCGACGATAATGGGAGGCGCAAGACAGCTGAATGAGATCCGTTCCAGCGCGACAAGCACTACTCACGGTGGCGGGACGCGTGGCGCGCGCAAAGGCGCATGCGCCGACAGGACACTAACGTCGCGGAGACAGCAACAGCGAAAAAAGCCACCGGCTGATCCGAGGGGACATAGAACAGAAACAAGCGAACTCTGACGGGGACAGACGGAACCGACGCGTCGACGCGCGCAAACAGAGCACACATAGCGCACGAACACGGAGTTGAC